>CM076580.1:838614671-839168723 GCA_034641835.2 Pinus albicaulis | reverse complement strand
TGGTTAACAGATCACCTTCATCAGCGTTGGAGGATAAGACCCCACATGAGGTATGGACTGGTAAGAAACCTCTCTTTCACATCTAAGGGTATTTGGATGTGATGCATATGTACATGTTCCAAAGGAGAAAAGGACCAAGTTGGATAATAAATCTGAAAGGTGCATCTTCATTGGGTATAAGGATGGTTTAAAGGGTTACAAGCTTTGGAACCCAGAAACAAGGAAGGTTGTGTACAGCCGAGATGTGGTGTTTAGAGAAGTGAAAGAAGTTGTTAAACATGAAGTCCTACCAAAGGAACCTGAGAAGATAGAGTTTGAGCTAAAGGAGGATGAATCAGACTCTACAACAGAAGAAGACTCAGAAGAGGAAGAGCCACAAACTCCAGCTTTGAGAAGATCAGTTCGGGAAAGAAGGCAACCAGAAAGGTATATTCCATCTTCTTTCTGTTTAGTTTTTGCCTTAACTATAACTGATGATGAACCTAGAACTGTTAGGGAGGCAATAGATTCAGAGGATGGAAAACTCTGGAAGGAGGCCATGGTTGATGAAATGGCATCCTTGCACAAAAATGATGCATGGGATCTGGTGGAGTTGCCAGCTGGAAGGAAGCCCATTGGGAGAAAATGGGTGTTTAAGAAGAAGATGAATGTAGAAGGCAAGGTGGAGAAATACAAAGCTCGGTTGGTGGCAAAAGGTTATTCCCAAGTGCCGAGAATTGATTTTGGTGATATTTTTTCTCCTGTTGCCAAGGTTACTTCTATTAGATTACTTTTATCTGTTGCTGCTGCATTTGATTTTGAGATAGAACATATGGATGTGAAGACAACATTTCTTCACGGGGATCTAGAAGAGGAGATCTACATGAAGAAACCTGAAGGCTTTATGGTGAAGGGTAAGAAAGAACTGGTATGCAGGTTGAAGAAGTCTCTGTATGGGTTTAAACAGTCACCAAGGATGTGGTATCAGAAATTTGATACCTATATACGGGGACTTGGCTTCACCAGAAGCAAGGAGGATCACTGTGTTTATTTTAAATTAATTGGTGACCATGTTATTTATTTGGTCTTATATGTGGATGATATGTTCTTGATTGGAAATGACAAAGAAATTATCCAAGATTTGAAGACCCAACTGTTCTCCAAATTCGACATGAAGGATCTTGGTGCTGCAAACTATATTTTGGGCATGGAAATTAAGAGAGATCGGGCAAAGAGGAAGCTCTGGTTAAACCAGAGGAAGTATGTCGAGACTATATTGCAGAGGTTCAATATGCGGGATAGTAAACCGGTGAAAGTTCCTATTCCTCAAGGTTCTATTCCTATAGGTGTAAAGTTATGCTGTGAGCATTTAAGACACAAGAAGAAGAAGAGTATATGTCTCGTGTTCCATATGCAAGTGCAGTGGGTAGCCTGATGTATGCAATGGTCTATACTAGACCAGACATTGCACATGCAGTGGGAGTATTGAGCAGGTTTATGTCAAACCCCGGGAAGGAGCATTGGACAACAGTGAAGCGGGTTTTCAGATATTTACGTGGCACTAGTGATTATGGCTTGTGCTACTAGGGAAGACCAGGATTGGAAAGAATGTTGGACATTCGTGGTTTTGTTGATATGGGCCAGGGGAGATCGTTAAAAGGAGATCTACAAGTGGGTATGTGTTTAGCCTATTTGGAGAGAAGTGTGATCGGTTGGATAGGCAAACAGTCTGTGGTGGCTCTTTCAACTCTGATTAGAATACACACTTTGACCACTTAGCCCCAAGCAAGAGGCAGTTTGGTTATGAGAGATTGTGTTGGTGGGATTGGTGCAGTGACACATAAGAAGTTGTTTGTGATAGCCAAAGTGCAATTTTTATTAGCTGAACACAAAAATCATTCAAAGACAAAACACATTGATGTTCAATATGACTTTGTAAGAGATATGGTTGAGGCTAAAAGGGTGTTGCTGGAAAAGGTTGACACTTTGAAGAATGTTGCAGATGCATTGACGAAGTCTATAAGCATTCAAAATTTCTCTTGGTGTAGAGAAACAATGGGCGTTGAAGAATTGGCCAAATGACTAAGCTCTCCTGTGACCCCCTGTGGAAAGAAAACAACAAGTGGGAGAATGTTGGGTGTGTGTTATATTCTTTCCACGACTAGCCCCATAGCCATTTGTATGTTGCGTCGGGCGTGGCCCAAAGTCTGAAGGCGACGATCCCAGATTGGGGTCAGGCGGCCTTGGGTAAATTTTGTTTTTGTGCGGACCTCATAGGCGAGATCCGCATGGTTTTGTGCATGGTTTTGTGGTTTTGAGGTTCGATGGTTTCGACCCACAATTATTTAATAGTGCGTCATTAACTACGGTTTATGTCCTAATCCGGGGTTAATGGATTGGGGTTTCATGTATTCAACAAACTGTATTTATGTGTTGTAACACTAAAAGGAACATAATGAAAAATCAAGATAGTGATCCGATTTGGGATCCGGGAAAAATCTCTGTATTTTGTAAAACGTATGTTTTATGCTCTTTTATTGTTTATTTTCTATTATAAGATTCGTGTGTAGATATTTCATTCGAGTTTAAACCCCACTTTGGTAGCCCGAACTTGTTAAATCTATTAACTGCTTCGAGCATGCATAATTTATCATAAAAAATCCAAAAATGTAAATTTTTCCTCCAGAAGATCTCTCAAACGTAAGCGCGCGTCAAGTGGCGCGACGCGTTGGGCGGAAAAATTTGTTTTGCGACCAACAAAATTCAAAATGACAAAATTTTCTCCAAATTTGTTGAAATTTGGAGTGAAGGTCCCCCATCAAGTATCATTCTCAGCCAAAGAAGCTTCAACCAATATTTGAAGTCGATCATGTCTTTTGCGTCTCCTCAGTGCCTTCTTCATCTATGCTGCCTGAGGTGAAAATGAAGAGCTTGGTGTCTTTGTCTTAGTTCGCCAAATGTGTCAAAGTCGAATGAGGGACTGTGGGAAGAATGGGCAGTGAGAATGATGGAGTTTTGTCGAGTGAATTTAAAGTGTAATACAGTCACTTGATTGTATGGGGATTTAGGAATCTAGGAATATTTGCAAATGATATGGGAGAGTATGGGGAATGGTAGGGTTTAGGAATAGGGAAAATGGGACAAGTGATATGAGAATGTAAGGGAATCAAGGATTGACAATAATGATAGGATTATGAAGGGGAAAGGGATCACAATTGGGAAATGGAAACTTGGCACCAAAAATACAATTTCAACACACTAATTTCAAACCCTTGGAGCAGCCTTTGTCAAGAAGATGGAGTTTATGTTTACACCATTCAAATTTTCCAACCAACCTTCGAAATCACACCAAACACCAGCAAGAGAGATTGTATCAACTTACTTGAACAAATAGGAGCGAAAGATTTGAAGTTGTTTGAAAATTTGGTGAAGAAATGATGAGATTTGGCCTGTCAGCTCTATGCGTCGCGCAGGCTGCCCAGTCCGCCGCGCAGGTTATGTGCACCGTGCAGGAGTAAATTAACACGGTACAGAGGCGCCCAATGCACCGCGCTCCTCCAGTGCACCGCGCCTACCTCCCAACGCATTGTGCAGGCCTCCAACACATATTTTCGGCCTCCAATCACTGAATTTTCTCCTTCATGTTTTCACTTCGGTTCTTTGATAAATTTTGCATGCAAATGAATTGTTGAACACCAAAAATATCCTAAATGGCATGAAATTTGATTTTTGATTTGGCAAACTCTCTTTCCAAATTTGCAGACTTTGGCACCTCGCTTATAACTCTGTTTTCTGTTTCCACTTTGATTTTTGACGGAAATGATGAAACCTTTGTTGATTTTTTGTAGAGATGTTGTCAAAGGATTTCAGCAAAGGATGGTCAAGGCTGTGCATGGACATCTTTCAACTGAAAAACCTTGAAAATATACATGGAAATTTATTACAAAGAACAAAATGACGATTTTTCTTCAAAACAGAGTTTTGAAGAAGAATCATGATCAAGCCATATGACGATGAAATTCTGCAATGGAAACTGATTTTGAACCTCCCTCATGTGCTTGCTGACATTATTGGACACTTTGAAGACTGAATTCGTGAAACCCTAGACCTAAAACGACCTAAAAACCCTAAAATGACTCTTTTCTAGCCAAGAGACCATCCATGGCTGTAAATGACTGTAATATTGACGTTGATGAACTTAGATGATCAGACACGGACCAGCAGGCACATGACATGAGGGGTATGAGTGAAAAACCTCCTACCGTTAGATGATCGATGTGCCTAGCGGAATGCAACTGAGTGAATTGAGTGAGACACCTAAAATGAAATGCAAAAAGAGAAATTTTGATCTCTGACGGAGGGCTACAAAGACCGACTCTAACATTGTCTCCAATGGGGATGGTAGCTCCTTGGAGGTGCCAAGAACTACAGATCTTTGGAAAAGCAGACAGTGCCTTCATCCATTGGGAAATGGAGTCAAAACACGAAAACTGACATTATACAGACTGACTCAAGGCTAAAACTGAAAACCATACCAAAACCAAACATGACTAAAACATAACTAACAAACTGGAAAGATGCTCATAATTGAACTTATTCATCACACCCTACTATAATTGTTCTTTTCACCACCCGATCAAGTGAAATGGAACAACCAATGCAACCATGTAAGCATCCCAACTGTTGTTTGGATTCTCCACGAGTGCTCGCTTATGAACAACAAGAGAGATCTACTGAAAGGAAACTCCCATGGAAACTCGTGAACATATATGTTGAATACTATGGATTCTCTATCCGCCTCCAAAAACACTGCATAAGGATCTTGAAATTCATGCACATTGAGACTTAGCTCATCCAATGGATTAATTTTTTTCTCCTCATACCATGAATGAAAACTTTGTTCTGAGCTTTGTGATGAGACTCCTGCTAAAAATGACCAAGAGACCGGTTGCTGGATCATGTTTGTATCAGTACACGTTTCAAGCTCACATATAGTCAATGGAGAAAAACTTTGATTGCAGACATCATCCAACACATCAGCTATTGGATCATGAAAAACATGAAAATACTGCTGCAAGTCATTTTCTATTGGTTCCAATGAGATTACATGATTTTCAACAAGCTGCTCATTTGAAGATTTACTATGCAATTTACCCTTCAAAAACTGAAATGATTCAAAACAAAATGGTACGGAATCATCTTGTATCATTTGATCATGTGTGCCAGCTTCCATGTCTTCATCTGCAACTTGAAAATCAATGGTTTCGGGGGCTGAGAATCTGAATATGAGAAATCTTGAACAAGGTTTTCATTGCCCTCAAGATGGTCCATATCAAGACTTGTCGACAGTTGATTTCTGATAGCATGGAAGTTGCTTCTGATGAACTGAAATGAATCAAAACAAAAAGGCAAAGATCCTTCACTTACTTCAAAATTTTTTTCACTTTCTTCATCATTGTCATAGCTGATATGCATCGGTTGATCACTGTACTCGAGCTGCTGAAAGTGAACTTCCTCCTTCCACAAACTAGCTGCTGATTTGTCTGCAAGATTAGCTTCTGTTTGGAGAACATAATCATCATCATACTGATCAAACTGAGGCAAATAATAAATATAAAACACATCATCAAGCATACATGTCATATCAACAACTCTCTCTTCTTCAAGATGATCTATAAAGCAATCACTATGAGAACTGGGATAAGAAACAAAATGTTTTGGATCAGCAACTTGTTTTTCTTCAATCATCGAGCCATGGGTTTGAACGCTATACTCATTCCTTGTGGTGATATTTTGCATCATCTCTTCTACTTCACTTATCAAAATGTCAAGCTTTACCTCTAGAGATATCGATTTCTCCGGATCCATGTTTTTCATCTCTTCTTCCTTCAACCTTGCCCTTCGGATCAGCAAATGAGCCTCTACATTTATTGCACTGTTCTGCATCTCTTGAAGTGTTTCAAGATTCCTTTCTCTCAACTGAAACTCCATTTCCGGATCAAAGGCACCTGGGTAGTGCAAGAGAGCATATCTAGGAGAAGGTCTTATATCAGCTGGCATTGAAAAATATACTTGGTTAAATCTGGCAGAAAACTATTGTACTGTCTCCCCTGGTAGTCTTTTCAGCTGGTTATACTCTTCTATAATCAAGAAAAGGTTCTGTCTAACCACCCACCTATCGAGGAAAACTTCGATGAACTGCTGGAAATCTGAGATGCTCGAATCAGGCAAGGTTTTGAACCAACTCTTCACTTGGCCTTGAAAAGAAAGAGCAAAAAGCCTAATATTGAAATCCTCTTCATCAACTTCAAAAAGGTCAAGAAAAGACTCAAAATTCAGAACATGTCTCTCAGCAGTGATGTTGTCGTGTTCACCGTCAAATCTTGGTAGATATAGGTCATGATTTTTAGGGAAAGCATGGGATATAGGAGGTAAAATGAGAGGTTTGTAATGATCTGGAATTTTACAAGGTATAGGGGTATGTAAAAATGCTGCAGAACCAGTCTTGGTCTCTTGAGGTTCATCAGTTTGAAGATGGTCATCACAAGATTCAGAAAAGGGGTCTTGATCAAGCTCAAAGGCATGCAAATCTTTGGTATCCATAATCTTCAAAGGGAAGGAATCAAATGCAGGCCGAGGATCTTTTCTCAAATACAATATACTTTGCAAAGCCTTCTTGACATTCTCGGGAAAAGAGAAGAAATAATTTATGACAAAGAACAAAATGTCTTGGATGAAATTCGAACTTGAATACCTAATCTTTCCATATTGTCCTTTCATGTTTCTGATAATCAGGTTCATCCTCTAGTGGAGTCCTTGGATCTGATCTCGAAACTAATTTAGAGTCGCCAGGTGAATGATTTTAGCATTGCGGTGTTTGATCGTTGTCCACCATCAACCGTTAGATCTAACTTGATACATGTACTGGGGAAATTTACAAGTCAAGTGTCACGTTTACAAACTAGACCAGAGATTGACTGAAGCAGCGTTTATCTACTTTCGCTAATGCAAAGCAAGAGCGTTTCGAAGGCTTCCTGGCATAACTTCAGGCTCCGTCTATAGCTTATAAAACAAATAACACCAACAAGCAAACCATTTTCTCCCCAGTATGGTCGCCACTATGTTATTTCCTAAATCCACCTTAGATAAGGAAGAACATGATTAAAATGATCAAAATGGTGACACTCCGCCCTCGTAGCTAGCCCTACGAGGACAGGAGAGGGCTCTCTCCGGGTCAATCTCAATGAAAATATTCAAAGGGGCAGCTTGAGATGACTAAAAAAAAAACTGATCTTAGGCTAGATATACAAATAGGAGGGTTTGATTTTGATTTTTTGGGGTTTTGTTGGAAAAAAGGGAAAGGCAATTTTTGGGTTTGGGGATGAGGCCAATTTCTTGTAGAGTTCGAGTTGGGGCGAGGAAGGCAGCGGCTTTGATGTCTTAGATCAATTGAATGGATTGAAAAGACTGTTGAGGAGCTGAAGAGGGAAAGAGAGTGCAAGGATCCTCTTCAAACTGAAGAAAAACATATAAAACTAAACAAAATTTTAAGGCAGAGCACCAGCAAACTAATGAATTCTACCTTAGTTACTCATTTTTTTAATTCAGAAGAAAAGAGAAGGGAAATGGAATACATATAAAATTAATGAAACTTACAGATACATGGAGAAAAAAATCATCAAAACTCAGAGCCACAAGGATCCCAACAAGTGCTGCAAAACTCTGGTCTTTCCTTTGCCAAAAATCTGAAATGAATATACAATGAGGTGCCAAACTATTCCCAAGAGTCCAACCATGAAAATGACTCAGAAAATACATAATATAGACCAGCCTAACCCATTCCCATGCCTCTAGGGGTCGATCTCATCCTTCTAGGAGCTGTTTCAACCAATTCTAAACTAGGAACTGAAATCTAGGCAATCAAACAACTTGCCTCTATATGGTAGGAAACTGATTCATTCATTTAATTTTCACTTTTTAGTGAATGAATCCTCTATAACAAGTAAAAATGTGCCAAAATTAAATCATAGTCATCAAATTACATCAATATAGATCAATAATTTCATCAAAAAGTAAAACTAGTCAAAACTGGGTGAATTTCTGAGCTAAAGAGTGAAAATGGAGCCAAATTTCTCTATGCGTCGTGCCAGAAAACTCAATGTGCCACGCCACTTTGAGCCTATTTTTGAGGAGTTTTTCAAAGTCCAAATTGAGCTCATGATAGCTCGTTGGAAAGCCCTATCAATATACTATCCAACCCAAGTGGAATGTTTTGATTTGGATGTCATTTGCCCCTCCAAAACGGCAATCTTCCAAGACTGGTTCCTGCTGGTGCAAAAAGTGGCAGAAAGGCCATTTTCAAGGTGTTTTTGACCCTTTAGGCAACCCAAAACTTGATGAAATCTCCCGGACATTCCTGAGCATGCATAATTTATCATAAAAAATCCAAAAATGTAAATTTTTCCTCCAGAAGATCTCTCAAACGTAAGCGCGCGTCAAGTGGCGCGACGCGTCGGGCGGAAAAATCTGTTTTGCGACCAACAAAATTCAAAATGAAAAAAATTTCTCCAAATTTGCTGAAATTTGGAGTGAAGGTCCCCCATCAAGTATCATGCTCAACCAAAGAAGCTTCAGCCAATATTTGAAGTCGATCATGTCTTTTGCGTCTCTTCAGTGCCTTCTTCATCTATGCTGCCTGAGGTGAAAATGAAGAGCTTGGTGTCTTTGTCTTAGTTCGCAAAATGTGTTAAAGTTGAATGAGGGACTGTGGGAAGAATGGGCAGTGAGAATGATGGAGTTTTTTTGAGTGAATTTAAAGTGTAATACAATCACTTGATTGTATGGGGATTTAGGAATCTAGGAATATTTGCAAATGATATGGGAGAGTATGGGGAATGGTAGGGTTTAGGAATAGGGAAAATGGGACAAGTGATATGAGAATGTAAGGGAATCAAGGATTGACAATAATGATAGGATTGTGAAGGGGAAAGGGATCACAACTGGGAAATGGAAACTTGGCACCAAAAATACAATTTCAACACACCAATTTCAAACCCTTGGAGCAGCCTTTGTCAAGAAGATGGAGTTTATGTTTACACCATTTAAATTTTCCAACCAACCTTCGAAATCACACCAAACACTAGCAAGAGCAATTGTATCAACTTACTTGAACAAATAGGAGCGAAAGATTTGAAGTTGTTTGAAAATTTGGTGAAGAAATGATGAGATTTGGCCTGTCGGCTCTGTGCGCTGCACAGGCTGCCTAGTGCGTTGCGCAGGTTATGTGCACCGCGCAGGAGTAAATTAACACAGTGCAGAGGTGCCCAATGCGCCGTGCTCCTCCAGTGTGCCGCGCCTACCTCCCAACGTGTCGCGCAGGCCTCCAACACATATTTTCGGCCTCCAATCACTGAATTTGCTCCTTCATGTTTTCACTTCGATTCTTTGATAAATTTTGCATGCAAATGAATTTTTAAACACCAAAAATATCCTAAATGGCATGAACTTTGATTTTTGATTTGGAAAACTCTCTTTCCAAATTTGCAGACTTTGGCACCTCGCTTATAACTCTGTTTTTTGTTTCCACCTTGATTTTTGACTGAAATGATGAAACCTTCGTCGATTTTTTGCAGAGATGTTGTCATAGGATTTCGGCAAAGGATGACCAAGGCTACGCCTGGACATCTTTCAACTGAAAAACCTTGAAAATATACATGGCAATTTATTACAAAGAACAAAATGACGATTTTTCTTCAAAACAGAGTTTTGAAGAAGAATCATGATCAAGCCATATGATGATGAAATTCTATAATGGAAACTGATTTTGAACCTCCCTCATGTGCCTGCTGACATTATTGGACACTTTTAAGACTGAATTCGTGAAACCCTAGACCTAAAAAGACCTAAAAACCCTAAAATGACTCTTTGCTGGCCAAGAGACCATCCATGGTTGTAAATGACTGTAATATTGACGTTGATGAACTTAGATGATCAGACACAAACCAGCAGGCACATGACATGAGGGGTATGAGTGAAAAACCTCCTACCGTCAGATGACCGATGCGCCTAGCGGAATGCAACTGAGTGAATTGAGTGAGACACCTAAAATGAAATACAAAAAGAGAAATTTTGATCTCTGACGGAGGGCTACAAAGACCGACTCTAACACTTTCCACGAGCTTACATGCTTGGTGGTCAATTTTACATCAAATGGAAATCACTCCCCAGCTATCATTGCAATACCAAAACATCATCATCACATTTCGAAGTGATGAAAAAAACATCATCACTTTTACATGAAAGAAATGTGTCACATGACTTATAAAAAAAGGTTAAAATATCATCGCTGCTTCATAAGTGATGGAAAAAATCATCATCACATTTACATGAAGAAATGCAATACATGATTTACAAAAATAAGGCCATGACAAGCTAACACATCTAGAAAAACAATCTAGAAAATCCCCTCTTCAGCAAAGTGAATGGGCCATCCCCCTATGGGAGATTCACTTGTTGATCATATATTTCGACTGGTTCATGCACGGGTGCTTTGCCTTTAAGGTGTTTCTATGGATGGATTCTCCAGCACGTGGCTCTTTGATGGCCACTTCGGTCGCAATAACTGCAATGAGTCTTCTTCGTCCATGCCTGCTTAACAAATTTCTTTTTCTGCTGTGAATAAGGCTTGCTACACCTCATCCTCCTTTGTGCTTCCATTCTTTTCCAACACTCAACAAACACATGGTTATGTAAACCACAAAAATGACAAGTTTTTTTATGCCATGATTATCAACATTCTTATAATCAAAATGAACTTTGGAATAGTGAGACTTGTTATACGTTCCCTAGTGGTCTCTAGTGCGATCATGGTAATGAGAGCTTGCCTCAGCTCTTTCACTGCGACATGCACTTCCATGGGATGATGACGAAGTGTTCCCATCAATACTCTTTCTTGGTGAGTTCAACAACCTTTTTTTTCCTTTGATTTCCTTTGAACATCCTCCTTCAGTGTATCCAAAACCTACGGACCGAGGTCGTTGCACAACCTACAATGGGCGAGTTATGACTTGGCCATGAATGCCAAGTCCTCCTCCTTGGTACCCCATCTTGGTAAGGAGTCTCATTTTGGTTCCTGTAATGGGTATCTCCACACTTTCAACAGAAATGATATCATGTGAAGATGAAATTGAAGAGAAATCAACATTTTTTACCTTAGTTTTCAATTTGGACACAGGTGAAGAGGGCTTCTCTAAGCCTTCGTTGCGCTTCATTTCCTCCAAGGCCTCTGTCACAACTTGTAGCTAACGCTGCAATCGCTTCTTCTCCTCCTTCTCTTCCTATAGGAGTGCCTTCAATGCATCATTATCTACTTGAAGACTTTCGTTGTTGTGCTTCAATTCGTCCAATGCCTCTGTCGTGGCTTGCAATTGAAGCTACAATCGATGTTTGTCCTCCTTTTCCTCTTGTAGAAGTGTTTTCAACTCAGTGTTGTCTACTGCTTGTTTCTCATAAGCTTCGTACAACATGTCTGCCTTTTTTGACACCTTGAGCATGGTTGCATACATGTCTTTGACATCCTCCATTGCTCAACTCAGCGAGCGTTCAATGGTTCATGCCTGCAATCCAAATTAGCAAGATGACCGCTCTGATACCACTTGATCTAGGTAAAATTCACGATACCCTTTAAACCAAGGCCTTTTACTTCGGCTTATGTGTTAGAATTGCATCAAAGAATTAATGAACATAAAAAAACATATCTGCATGCTGGAAAGAAGAGGAACATAACAATCATTAGCAACATAAGAGATTTATAACTAATTTTGTCCAGGAGGGACTACGTCTTTAGGCCTCGGTGTCAAGATGGTGTAGCCTGTTGCATTAAGTGATAGAAATAGTGAAGATGTACATAAATGGCTTTTTCTCTGTCATGCAAGGAAAATTCCATCACACAGGAGTGGTTGGACCTCTCCACGAGATGTTCCATTATAGGAATTCTCATTCACAAAAAGGAATACTATTAGTATGACAATAACTCATACATAATGACTATGAGTATCTTGCCAACATGGGAACAAAGGGATCTCAATAAAACATACATGTGACAATGAGTATCTCGCCAACATGGAAATAAAGGGATCTCAAACAACATAAAACAAATCCATGATAGAAATTACATCTCACATAAAAAAAAAATCAATATCGTACATAAAACATCAACATGGATCCATACAACACAATGCATCTCATAGCAAATAAGTACAAAGTAGTACATGGTCATACTGCATATACCTCACATCCTGGAGCTATCTGAAGAAAAGGATGATAAACTGTCAGATTTGGCTATACCATCAATCTCGTGGCATCGAATATCCTAAAGACGATTTCTCACACATTGAATGTTGAAACTTGTAACTCCACTATGAGAATTGGACGAAAAATAGAATGCTTAGATTGAAAATATGACTACACCTCTGAACTCGTGTCACCGAGAGGTGTAGGATTGATTGTCAATTTGCTTAATTCTGACAAAGTGAAAATCTGGGCCTTAGGGAATCTTTTAGATTCCCCCTAGATTCCTCAAAGGTGTCGCTCCACAGGGAATCTGGAAATCTGCAACTCAAAATAGGAATTTGATCTCACCATTGAGATCACTGCGAAATGTCGAGAAGAATGAGTATAAAGTTGACCTCATTCTGACACCAACGAATTTTGGCCTCCAAGGAATCTGAAAGATTCCTCAAGATTCTCCTCCACAGGGAATTTGAAAAAACGTTGCTCAAATGGAAAATATGGGCACACCATCGCACTCTCGGTGAAATTTTGGTTAAAATGCATATACATTTTAATACATTCTGAAAATTTTACCTTCGTGGGATCAAAAGGTTCCCTTGGCATCAAACGAGAATCTATCTCGAACTATGTGCTCCAACCTGCCTCTTCTACCTCAAAATCCCTGATCAGGTATGTTGAGCGCACTTCTGAAAAACTCAGTTCATATAAAAAAATTTGGATGAGTTTACAAAGCCCAATGAGCTGGTGGCACGGTAAAAAAAGGAATTAGTTACGGAGGGGTCGGGGGGTAAAATCCCGCCCCTCCCAACATAGCACGAGATTTTAATTCAAAAGGTGTGTTTTAAAAAAACAAGGTGTGGGTCGGGCCGGCATTGGGCAGCCTGCCCAACCAACCTGCGCTTACATTATAATGGTGGCATAGTTGTTAACGCAAATAGATATGTCATATATAGTATGATTAGTTGATTTTAATAACAAAATCATATATTACCATAACAATTAATATGAAATTCCTTGGTAATGATTTTTTGTTTTGTATATGATTTTTAAATGATTTGTTATATAGTTATTAAAAATAACTATTTTAGAATGATTTTGTTGATTTAATAATCATATTTTTTTTTAATGAATTTTTTTTGTCCTTTTGTGAAGGTTGAGGACCAATGGAGGAGCGCCATGTGTTAGCAGTTGAGGGGTTGCCATGTGGGTCCCACATACTCACTAGGAGGCCATGTGGCACATTGTGGGCCCCACATTCCTTGCCTTAACAAAACTTCAAACTGTTCTAACTCCCTCATACGAGCTCAGATTGACACTTCGTTCACACCATTGAAATCAAGGCTACGAGCTCTTCAACCTGAAGCCGAGTTTGTCACATTCCTGTCACTTTGAATTGCGAGCCTTTTTCCAAGCCACTAGTGTCTAAAATCCACCTAGATCACCTGTCAACATTTTTCCAGGAAAATCAAAGGAAAAATGTGGATCATTTTTAGAGGGACTTATTCTATGGGGATCAAGGAGATCAACTTCAGAGGGGCCTGTTCTATTTTCAAGTTGTGCAGTTAATCAAATCACTTTATTTTTACCTAAATTTAAGTAGATTTACCTATAGTTTTTCTAGGATTTTTTGGATATTTATGAGTTTATCTTTTAGTGCATGAACTTAAAGTTATTTTTAATATCTAAAGTATTGTAATTATTAAGTTTCTATTATCTTGCAGAGCTGTTGTGTAAACTCTATAAAGACAATTTATGAGTAATGAGAAAGGGTTGGATTTTGGTTGAAAAAACACTCATAGTCTAAATATATTTGAGCAATATTAGATGTATTTACAGTGTTTAATGAGAAGTTAGTATAAAATTCTTGAGTTTTATTTCCGTGTCCATATTTTCTCTATAATTTAATTGTTCTCTTTCATGTCTGATGATGATAGTTTATGAGATTGGATTTCACTGATGCTCCTATCTTTGAATTATCGGTCATTAATACTTGTTGCTCTAAGTCTTTATAAACTCTATTTTTCCCAGCTTCCCTTTCTTCTGAATATTTCAAACTATCAAATGACGTGACTCCCATGCTTTGTGCCATTTTCTCATTATATCTGTGATTCCATTTAGTTGATAGCTTGATTCCATGCCCAATAGTGAGTTTTGAACATCAACCAACCATTTTATACCCAAACTCAAATATGGCCACCTAAACTCAATTTCAGAAGCCTTCTACTACTGTGACCATAGAATAGTTTAGTTTTACAGATAGATCCCCCTCCGGGTTGAAGGGCCAGCTTCAACCTAAAATAGGTTTTGTGGTTACCTTAGGGTTTTTCCCTATGGATGGGGTTTTCCTTGAGTGATAACAGAAGGTCCAATCTGGATCTTGGGGGTAGACCCCTAAGATCTAAAAAAAATTAAATGCCAAAAGAAGAGGAGAACACATACTAAAAAAAACCACAAAGAAACTTTTTATTAAAACAAAGAATAATTGTAAAAGCTACCCTGTGGTGGGAAATATGTCCTTTTACAAAATGTGACATTTTACTTAGATCCTTTTTTAGTTACAATACCACCTGTAAATTCCTTGGGTAGGTAAATGCCACGGGTGAATGAATACCATGGGTAAATTTTGCTTACAAAACCATGGGAGGATTAATACCATGGGTGGATGCCACTTACAATACTATGGGTGAATGAATACCATGGGTGGATGCCAATTACAATACCATGGGTGGATGTCACTTGCAATACCATGGGTGGATTCCACTCACAATACCATGGGTGGATGAATACCATGGATGGATGCCACTTACAATACCATGGGTAAATTCCATGGATGGATAAATACAGTGGGTTGATGAATACCATGGGTAGATGCCACTTTCTATTCATATCATTCCTACATCCTAAAGAACCAGTGGTCTCCATTGGGTGAAGTTACCTCCTAAGAAGCCTTTATTCAATATGAAGAGTCACTGAAGAGAATGGGTTTGTGTGGTTAAACCATAACCATGAAGAAAGAAGATCTGAGGATAGAGATACCTCTAATGTTTGTGAACAACTATGATACTCTAGTGTGTGGCCTAGTTGTTACACGTCATTTTGTCACCATGACATTTGAATGTTCATATGGGTCTATCACCACCTATATCAGGCTCCTATGAGGATAGTTCCTTTTGACTGTTTCAACCTCATTACAAAATGAAACATGTTTCTTTGAGGATAGTTCCTTTTCTTGTGTCAAGCTCATTAAAACATGAAACATATACCATGAGGATGGTCATTTCTTGTGTCAACCTCATTAAAAAATGAAATAGGTTCTCATGAAGATGGTTCTTTTCTTGTTTCAACCTCATTAAAAAATGAATCAGTTCATCATGAGGATGGTTATTTTCCTGTGTCAACCTCATTAAAAAATGAAACATGTTCCTTTGAGGATGGTTATTTTCCTATGTCAACCTCGATAAAAAATGAAACATATCCTTTTGAGGATATTTCTTTTCCTGTGTCAACCTCATTAAAAAATGAAACAAGTCCCTCTGAGGAGAGTTCCTTTTACTGTGTCAACCTTGTTAAAAAATGACTCAGTTCATCTCAAAGATACTTCCTTTTACTGTGTCAACCTCATTAAAAAATGAAACAGATACCTTGAGGATAGTTCCTTTTACTGTGTCAACCTCATTAAAAAATGAAACAAATACCTTGAGGAGGTTTGCTGTTACTATGTCAACCTCGTTAAAAAATGAAACAAATATCATGAGCATAGTTCATTTTCTTGTGTCAAGCTCGTTCAAAAATGAAACAAGGTTCCATGGGCATGATTCTTTTCCTATGTCAATCTTGCTAAAAAATGAAACAAATCCTCTCCTAATTAAGTCGAGTCTTTCATCTAATCTCGTAAATGAACCTTCATTCCACCCACCTATTAGTATCAATTAGTCTACTTAGGCGAATGAAATGAAGCTTGGGGGGCATGTACTCTTGCAGGTTACGCTTGGGGGGCATTCAAACTTATCTCAAGAATGATTTTTCCTTTGTTTAAAGCTTGTGTAAAAATGAAACAAACCTATCTGAAGCATAGTTTTTCTCTATTTCAAGCATGTATAAAAATGAAACCTATCTCGAGTCCATTTTGGTTATTATTTTCAAGACTCATTAAACTCATGAAAATCCCAAGATTATTTTACTATATTTCTGTTGGCTTCAGGGGTCCTGACCCAGGTTCAAATGTTAAGGTTTGCCAACAAACCCCTATACTACTAGCCCTTTCGGCAGTGACCTACTTGCGCAGGTCAAATTCTTACCCGAAGTAGTATGGGAGGGTGCTAGAAATAGGTTTCTGCACCTAGAAAGAGAGCAGGTAAGCCAAGTCACGCACTGCGCACAGATCTACGAATGTAGATATAGTTCACAGCCTCGAACAGATATATAATGTACAGAATATTACAGATCTAGTAAACAGGGCTATTCCACAGATAGAAACAGATTTACCATATCACATATCTAGATCATAGGTCCGCATCCATGTGCGTTGACCCAGAAAAGACAAAAATTACAGTGTGTGCAACAGATCCAATATTATAAGCAAATACAACATTCAACACAAATTATTCATACCTTATTACAGATTCACATAGAATGCAGATGCATAACAGATAGATCCAGAGTCAAATACTAGCAATAATTCTCATATGTTATCCTCAAACTCTTACATAAACCCAAAATCCCACCTGCGGACACATTCAGCAGGTTTTGCACACAACAGGACAAAGGAGCTCTGTGCACATAGCCAGCAGGGTCCACACACAACAGGATAAAGGAGTTCCGCACACACAGCTAACAGGAGTTCGACCCAAACACCCAAACCCAGAGCTAAAAATCTGCACTTAGCACTTACTTCTATTCATCATTGTCTACTTATCGACTCAAAAAGACTTACTATTTATACCAATTTAGCCTAGAATTAACATGGTCCACAAGCCGTGGTTTGTGCACTCTTCGTTTTACCTATTTACCTATTTTACAACAAATTGGGGCTTTGACCTGCCCTATTACCCCTATGCTAGAATAAATATAATCAAAACAATACAAAATTGGACCAGTTTGCATCAATGTGGTAGACCCTGCTCCAACAGTCCCCCAACACAATCTTGTGACTCGTCCCGAGTCATGGTGGGTATAGGTCTTCCTTCTATCTATGTATGGTGTCTCTATCATGGGGAAAATGTTCCTTTAGTACCTGCGCACTCGTCATCCTTCGTCGACGAAGGGCTGTGATCTGAGGTAATGTTCTAGATATCCTTTTAACCAATGCTATCGTTTGAAGTCCCTGATGGTGTTGCTATGGTCTGGAAAATAGATTGCAGCTACTCTGGCCATATAGTCATTTGATATGATATGGTTTGAGTCTACTACCATTAAAGTATCCTAGAAGCATGTCACCCTATAGGGTAGCCAATTGGACAACTCCTCCATCTGTGATTTCTTTGACTAAGTAGGGACCCAACTAGTGTTGTCGAAACTTTCCTGGGTGCTTTGCAAACTGGCTGTCGTATAATAGTACTAGGTCACCTTCTAAAAATGTCTTCTGGTGGATATGACGATCGTGCCATGCCTTATTGTGTGTTTTCTGGACTTATTGATGAAAGTTAGTCACAAAATGGTCTTCCTCTAGGGCAGTGAGTTGCATTAGGCGTTCTTCAAGGACATCTGGGTCATCCATGTTTGTGAAGGCTACAATACATAGACTAGGAACAATATACTCCATAGGCATGATGGCTTCCTTGCCATAAGTCAATTGGAATGGTGTTTGTCCTATTAAATTTTTGCAAGTGGTTCTATAGGCCCAAAGAACTGACGGGATGTGCATGTCCCAATCATTGCGGTCAGTATTGCAGACCTTGGTTAACGCCTATTCCAAGATTTTGTTAAAGGCTTCAATAGCCCCATTGGCTTGTGGGTGATAAGGAGTGCTTTTCGCATGATGAATCTCAAATTCTTCTGTCAAAGCTCGGATGGTTTCATTAACAAAGTGCATGCCTCGATCACTCATGAGGATCTTGGGGCATCCAAATCGTGTTAGAATCTGGTCAAAATGAAGTGCACAACAATCTCCGTAGTACAGTCCCTAACCGCTTGGGCTTCCGCTCATCGGGTCACATAATCTGTGGCAGTGATAATATACTAGGCACCTGTTTTCTTTCCTGGCATATTAATAGGTCCAACAAAATCGATGGCCCATTTATCAAAGGCCTGGAGGGCCTTCTGGGGTTGTAAAGGAATCTCATCACATCTTGATGGCTATCCCATTCGCTGACATGTATCATAGGCTCTAAAATAATCCCAAGAATCCTTATGTATAGTAGGCCACCATAGTCCAGCTCATAAAATCTTCTGTGCTGTTGCCTTGCTCGCATAGTTCCCACCAACTATCCCTTCATGGGCTTCCATCAAAATGGCCTGTTGCTCATGCTCCAGGACGTATCTACGAAGTACTTCATCTGCACCTAACTTATACAGGTGACCTGCGATGATAGTAAAATTAGTCGCTCAGGTAACCAACTCCTTCTTTTGTTGGACCGAATACTAGTAGTCAGGAACTGGATGATATCAGCGAAATGTGCATCGATGACCTTAATGGCAAACAATTGTGCGTCAGGTAGGCCTTCGTCCAAACTCGTTGGTTCTTCTCCAGTATCAATACTAGATAAGTGATCCAGTGCCGCGTTCAGCTTGCCTGGTTTAACTATGATTTCAAAGTCATATTCGTGGAATAGTAACAACCATCGGCAAATTCCCCCCCCCCAACACAGGCTTATTGACTAGGTATTTTAAGGCCGAGTGATCAGTGTACATTATGAAGTGACTACCGAGAAAATAATGGCAATATTTTTGGAGTGCGTAGACTATGGCCAGCCCTTCCCTTTCTATTGTGGCATAATTATGTTGAGCATTTGAGAGTTTTTGGCTAGCAAATGCGATCGGATGATTAATGTACCCTTCACCGGGTTGTGTAAGGAAAACTCCTAAAGTGATTCCGGATGCATCTACGTGTACATGAAATATGAAAACAAGGATAGGTGCTGAAACCATCTCTTCTTTGAGTAGCTCAAAACTTTTCTGACAATCATCATCCCAAAAGAAAGTGACATCCTTCTTAAGTAGCTTCTTGAGCAGTGCTGTGATTAGTGCGTACCCTTGAATGAATTTTCGATAATAGCCGGTATGTCCTAAAATTGAGCGCAACTGTTTCTCATTTTTAGGGATGGCCAGGTTGACGATAACAACAATTTTTGCAAGATCCATCATTAGTCTTTGCTGGCAGACTATATGCCCCAGTAAAATGCCGAAAGGTACGCAGAAAACACACTTTTTGATATTGAGGGATGTTTGGTTTTTTCGACAGGCGTCCAACATTAAGTGCAGGTTCGACACATGCGTATGTACTAAGCCGAATACGGTCCAATCATCAAAATATACTTCTAAAAAATTGTGGATGAATTCCTTGAATACGGCAACCACAACATGGGAGAAGATAGCCGAAGTGTTCTTGAGGCCGAATGGCATCACAGTATACTGGAAGGACCCCCATTCAGTAGCAAAGGTAGTTTTACTGTGGTCTTTTGGAGCAATATGGATCTGATGATAGCCCGAGAACCCATCAGTGAATGAGTATACCTCCTGACCCCCTACACTGGCTAGTATTTCATCGGAGAAGGGTGTTGGAAAAGGATCGTGTATGCAAGTGTCATTTAACTTACGCATGTCGACACAGATCCGAATTTCCCCCTTTTTCTTCTTTTCCTGAACAACCTTTGGGCTAACCCAATCTGACTGTTTGACTAGTTCGATTATATCAACAGAGAGAATTTTATCCAATTCCTCCTTTACCTTTTTCTTGTACTTTGGGTTTAACTGGTAAGGCTGCTGCTTGATTGGTTGGGAATCGGGCTTGAGTGTAATATGCATAACTCCCCGATCACCAATGATCCCTTGAGTTCAGAGAATTTAGTTGGGAAGAGGTCCTGGTATTCTGTCAACAATTCCACCACCTTCCTGATGGTGTCATTGTCCCAATAGTCCCCAATATTGGCTAACTTGGGCTGAGCTGCCATTCCAATATTGAATTTGTGTAGCTTTAGTGGTTTCATTACGTCTATCATTTTTAATGAAGGTCCTGCAACTGCGTGGTCACCTATAGATTCTGGAATAGAGACATTGCGCAGATCGTCTTCTTCCTTTGCGATTGTGATATTGCAGCAATTGGTGATGTCTTGCATCTGCATATCCCAGGTTGGTTCTCTGACTATCATGGAAGGGTTTGAGTTACTGAATATATATGCATCCAGGTCCTATAGAGCTTCGTCCAACGCTTCTGACGCTCCTATCAACCCAAAGGTTCTGATAAATTCTTCCTGCAAGGTTTTCCAGAGATAGGTCTGCTGGTGCAGCTCCACATCCAAGTACCAAGCAGTTGGAATGGGACCTAATGTGTGGAAAAACGAACGAATCCATTCTTTGGATGTCTGGCTTTGCCAGTTATCCATCCATGCTTGTAAATGTGTATGGGGTTTTCCAGGGCCAAAGAACTTCGCAATTTTTATCTGAGACGAAGCTTTAAATCGTAGGACCATCATTTCCCGACATCTCTTCCAGTTTGGAAGTGCCACCTTGTGGGTTTCCCACCATATTGCGGGAGTTGCACATAGGGCCAAATTAAGGGCCCATAGTCACCTTCCTTCCAGGACCTCCTCCTCAAACTTTTGCAAGAATTTCTCAATTTCTTCTGAGCCATCAAAGAAGGGTAGTTCCCTTACCTCTGTGAATATGCAGTGCAGCACTAAGATATCATGTAACCTGTTCTACCAGTTGTCCATTTCATCATCAGCGTCAGAGAAGCATTCGCTCTCTTTTTCCCAACACATCATACCTTCATCAGTAGTATTGACCCACTCCTGATCCAGGGTGGGCATCTTATAGATGCAATCTAATTCTTCTTTCGTTTGTACAAGTTCGGTATATCGTTCCCCCTCTGTTGTGTCTAATGGGATAACCACCCGTGTCCCATCGACTTCAAATACGATGCTGTGTTTTTTTAAGTTAATGACACCGCCCATGTTGATGGCCCAACCTAGCCCTAGAAGGGCTGGGTAGGGGTCGGTATCCTCCTCAATCTGGATAACCTCAAAGTACACTCGTACCTTAATCCCCGCAATATCAATGACTACCTTTGATAGTCTTCCTAATGGGACTATTTTTTGTTGATTTTCCATATGCAGTTGGATATCCTACATTCGAGTCGAGGTTTTCCCATTCGTACCCATGTTTTTTTAGGAAGGAAATTTGCATCTGAACCCAAGTCAAGGATGACTTGATTCATCTCATAGTTTCTGATTTGTGCTGTCAACCACATCTCCTGCCCAGTGTGTTTCGCCTGCTTATACAACTTTTGGACGTCCTTTAGTTTTACAACTGAAGTTATTTTACCCGTACAGTTATCGATCATGGAGGGTTGCTACTACTTTTTGATTGCGAAGGAGCTTCCTGCATGCTTGCAGGAATACTTCTAAGTCCTCAGTTTCAATAGGACTCATAGGTACCTTCGTATTAGCAATCTCCTGGCGGGCTGTAACAAAAGCTTCCTTTTCCTTAACCAGATCTAACCCATCCTGCTTGACGGGTGCTTTTATAATGAGCAGCTCGACTTCGGCCTTCTCTGTATTCCCACCTGTGGCCATGCCACTACGTGTTATAACATTAATATTGGCTCCTTCCGGTAGAGGTTCAGCCTCGACCCTCTGAATATTCTGTGTAGGTTTTTGTTGCTTCTCTTTTTTTCTAGCTATCAGGATCAGACATTCCTCAACCACATGATCCCACCTTCTGTAATATCTATAGGTTCGTCGGGTTGGTTGCGCAAATTCTCTTGAAAAATGACCTGCTTCCCCACAATTATAATAGACCAACCATCCTCGTTCTTCGCTTTTGCTTCCCTTTTGTCCCCTGTTTCCGCTTCGTGTAGGGGAAATTTTGTTACTAATGGATGATCTGGGTGACGTGGACTCCGATCTCACTTGGTATATCCTCCCTCAATCTCTCATCAAGTCATATGTTCGATATTTTTGTTCATCATGGCCCACAGATCTGAAAAACCCACACCATTGCTATTTTACTTCTGGGATGTATGCTGCTAGGCGGGGACAGTGATTAGTATCATGCAAACCTTCAACCCGACAGTCATTGCACCATAGCAGCAGTTCCCCTAGATTTCTTGCATCCGGGGTTTGTAGCGGACTAGCCCCCAGTTCCTGTTCCTTATGCAGGCTTTGGATCTCAATCTTCATAGCTTCTAGTTGTCCTTGTATCTGTTGTACACCCAGCTGAGTCTCGTCTCTTGGCGCTGCTTCCAGTTTCATGCCTACTTCTAACGCCTTATCCTGCATGTCAATGGTTTGGTGACCCATTGGTATCCACAAATGAGGCAATAACGCATAAATAAACCATTCTATATGTTGCTTATCATCATACTTGAATCCGTCCTCTTGGATCGCTTTCTTTAACCGCTGATCTACTTCCCACATAGATTCATTTGCTCCTTGTTTGATATCTTTTAGTTCATTAACTATCTGTGAATAGGATTTAAGCTTCTTGAACTGTTGCTTTAGGGCTTTTTTGATCTTGTCAATAGTTGCATTTGCATGTTTCCCAATGTATCCCATATACCAATCCAGGGCTCTTTCTTCGAAAGCCAGCGATAGCTGGGCTTGTTTCATTGAATCACTGGTGATATTTTGAGTCGTCCATACTGATTCAACAAAAAACCAGAATATATCCATATCCTCACTACCCGCACCTTTGAAGGTGGGTAGTTTGAGATTTACAGCCATATTAACTTCGTATCCTTCCTTTTGGTGCTCTGGCGTTACATCATTTCTCTTTCAAAATGCTCCTTGTCTTGACAATGAAACCATTTGTTGGCTTCAGGGGTCCTAACCCAGGTTAAAATGTTAAGGTTTTCCAAAAAACCCCTATACTACTGGCCCTTTCGGTAGTGACCTGCTTGCGCAGGTCAAAGTCTCACCCGAAGCAGTATGGGAGGGTGCTAGAACCAGGTTTCCGCACCTAAAAAGAGAGCAGGTAAGCCAAGCCACGTGCTGCGCACAGATCTACGAATGTAGATCTAGTTCGTAGCCTCGAACATATATATAATGTGCAGAATATTACAGATCTAGTAAACAGGGCTATTCCACAGATAGAAATAGATTTACCATATCACAGATCTAGATCAGAGGTCTACATCCACGTGCATTGACCCAGAAAAGACATAAATTACAGTGTGCACAGCAGATCCAATATTATAAGAAAATATAGCATTCAACACAGATCATTCATACCTTATTACAGATTCACATAGAATGCAGATGCATAACAGATAGATCCAGAGTCAAATACCAGCAATACTTCTCATATATTATCCATAAATTCTTACATAAACCCCAAATCCCGCCGGCGCACACAGCCAGCAGGGTCCACACACAGCAGTACAAAGAAGCTCTACGCACACAGCCAGCAGGAGTCCGACCTAAACACCCAAACCCAGAGCTAACAATCCACACTTAACACTTACTTCTATTCATAATCGTCTACCTATCGACTCAAAAAGACTTACTATTTATACCAATTTAGCCTAGACTTACCATGGTCCGCAAACCGTGGCTTGCGAACTCCTAGTTTTATCTATTTGCCCATTTTACAACAAATTGTGCTTTGACCTACCCTAATAAAAAAAATACAAAATTGGACCAGTTTGCATTGATGCGAGAGACCCTGCTCCAATACTTTCATTCTCGTAAAACACATGAAAATGCCGACTTCTTTCCATCTTTTCTTGCTCGCAAATTAAATTGAAAGTTGGCCATATAGAGTATACTTTTATCACTTTTTCAGGCTCTATAAAATTACGAAAAAAGCGAAACCCTAGAGTCCTCTTTTAAGCCCTTTTCAGACTCTCGAAATATGAAAAGATCACCGAGTACTTGACTATTCGAACTCGTTAAAGTAAATGAACAGTCTTCCTTTCAGTATAAGTTTACCCCTTTTTCGGACTGAAATGGACTAATTATGAAAAAGGTATACGTTGACTAATCATGGTCAATAGAGTTACCTCCTACATTATTTTATCCTTTTTCAGGCCTGAGAGACTAAATTTATGAAAAAGAACAACCATGGAGTTTACTTATGTTTTTTTTTTTTCTGACTCTCTAAAACTGAAAAACGTCGAGTTTCTCCTATACTGGACTTGTTAAGATTTAACAGTAAAGGACCTGTTGATTACAATAGGACCGAACCACTCCTTCTTAGGGTTCGATTTTAATACTAAGATGGACTCATCAAAGGATGAACTTACACAAACAAGAGAATTTTATCCTCCTCAAGCTTAAAAAAAATAAAGAGGTACTTGCCAGTAATGGTGGGGGAAAAAGAGAGAAAAATAATTCGAATGTCACCCTTATTTACAAAAGCAACATGCCACTCTTGAACACGACACTTTGTCACACTTGTACATGGGCCGGGAAATCATTTGTCTAAAATTTAATCAAACCACATTGAAAGTCTTTAGCCAGTTTATGGGTATTAGCTTTAGGTCAAATTCTACCAAGCCATCTGCAGTGTCATTATGTGTTCAAGAGAGGGTTCAAATAAACCATTCATTTCAAACATTTGTCTCCATTCGTGTTGACCATCCCTGAGTCAGTCCTTGCAAAATATTTATTCAAAACTTGATCTAATGTTTTTGTGTTGTGGGCTTTCCTACGACGGATCACTTTCTATCAACATCAGCTCCTTATCTAGAAAGTTTATCTAGAATCCTATCAGTACCTTGGGATCTGCATGCCCTAATGGCAGGTTTCTCTATTTCAATGACAGGTTGCATCATTGAATTTCGATCGAATGATTCTATGAGTGTTTGACTGCAAATAATTCATTCACACTTCATAGATTGTACTGGAGTACTTTGAGAGCCATTTTCATTATTGGTGGTTTCTCTCACACTTATTAATAGTTCACATCATTGACCGGTAATCAAGTGGTTTCTACCATGTTCGAATTCGACACAATCAATCACATGGATAGATTCGTACTATTTTGGGAAGCCGAAATCAAGACCCTGGATCTAGATTCCACCATATAGGCTGCGAGGAGTTTTATTATTCATGATACAGTAGAATACTCACTGTTTAGTCAATTTAGTGTCCTAAATTGATAGCATAAATTATTGACCAGGGCTAGTAAACTGTTGAAGTGTAATGCACTATATGTGCCTAAGTATCCCTTTTTCTTACTTTGTTGTTTTTAGTGTTTTAATGATGTTTTCGGGGTTTTTATGTTTGATTTCTAATATGTTACCTTATGCTAAGAAGATGGAACTAAATTTATGACAAAGAGGAAGAAAAGGAAATGTTACTAAATGCACTAAAACAAAGTTTGATTGCAAGATCTATTCTTAACCAGAAAATGATAAAAATAGAGAATCCTAATCCATGGATATTACAGCTGCTAAATAAACATTTATGAAAACAGAAAGTAACTCAAAACACTATAACTTAATCTGATTCATTTACTTAGAGATTTGTTGGAAGAGCTTGTGAAAAAGATCAATTCTAATGCAATGAGGATCTCCTAGGATTGAAACAAATAGTAACTTAGAACATTATAGTGGAATCTTATTCATTTGTTAGAGATTTATTGGAAGAGCTTGTGAAAAACATCACTATATTGCAATAAGGATCTGCTATGTAATACTGAAAATAACTTATGACATTATAACTAGATCTCATTCATGAGTTAGAGATTTATTGGAACAACTTGAGAAAGAGATGAAGCATAATGTGATAAGGATCTCCTATAAAACAAACAATTAGTAACTCACAGTATTACAACTAAGTCTTATTCATGAATTAGAGATTTATTGGAATCTCTTTTTGAAAAAGACTGTTTGTAATAAGATGAGGATATTTTATCTAATTGTAGAACAGAAAATGCTAATAACTCAAAATAGTACAACCAATTCTCATTCATATAGTAGTGATATATTGGAAGAGCTTGAGAAAAAGAATAGTTGTAAGATAATGAGGATCTTCTTATTCTAAATAACAGAAACTGAAATGCAAGTAACTCAGAATATTACAATTAAATCCCATTCATTTAATAGAGATATATTGGAATATCTTGAGAGCAAGACTAACAATAATATCATGAGGATCTTCTATCTAAGCAAATGACATGAAACATAATACTAAAAAATATGAACTCAGAAAACTGTCTAAGTAAGAAAATGTAACAAAACAGAATTGAAAGCTACTTATCTAGAAAGCATGTAAAACCTCCTCGAATAGTAAGGGCCCTCTGCTATCAATTTGGCATAATAATATTTAACTCCTCAAGGTTGTATTCAGAACAACATCAAATTTATGCTCCTTTTATTATCAAAAATACTTGAAAACAGAGTATCACAGTATTGGTAAAATAAGTATCAACTGTTTCTCTTGGTACTAATGAGTTGAATTTATAGGAAATTACATAACTAATATTGAATGAAAGTAGGTATAGGTGTATTTTGAAAGTCAAAATCAAATTGAAACTCTTTTTAGGACTCATGATTTGCTGAAAGAAAATCAGGAGTCCTAATCCTTGTAGAAATCAACTTCTTGAACTTTTTCTTTGATCACGTGCTTAGGCACCTCCAATTATCGATTCAGCCTTCATGGATGACAAGGAATGATGTAGGGAATATTTGGAATCCACCCATGTGTTCCTTTTTTCTAGATGACACCTGTAACATACTCAAACACCAGAACAACTATGGAATGCTTGCTTGGATACAAAATGACTGTATTCTGTAGCTAAAACTGTTCAAAAATCATTAATACAACAAAATCACAAAAGTACAATAAATTAATCATTGCATGTATTCGTTAAGAAATTTTAATCATTCTTATTTATCTTTAGGTATATGAAATGATAAAGGAATGATGAAATGAAGTGGAGTTTGGCAAAAGAGAAGAGAATTTTAGGGCTCAACACTCACTACATATGGTTGTGCCCATACTGTGTCTACTTTTGATGTAATATTGAAACCATATCTGTACCAGAACATTTAGTTGCTTTGATATGAGTATGGGAATTCCCACCTTAGCGATGATATATATATATATGTTTGCATTGAATATTTTTACAGGTTTTCGACCGGTGTCTCCAATTCTATAATCTTCCTTTATCAGAAATATCACAAGTCTGTGCCAGAGATGGAATATGAGGGAATTTACTGGATATGTCACCTTCTAAAGAAAGGTGAGATCCGGAGGCTTTCTGGCCCTTTGCAGACTCTGTCTACAGATATGTGAAATTTCCTAGTAGGAATGGCTAGCAATCCAAGCCGGGAAAATGCATTCTATAGAAATGGATGCAATAGGATTTGATCCTTGGTCTGGAATCCTTGAAGTAGACTCAAAAAAAATCCTGAAGTGGACTCAAAAAAAATTCTTCTAGGAGCTTGAGACAAGCCTCCTCCACCTGATTATCTTCAGAAAATGCCCAATGAATAGGGTTGCATCAACACATGAACATATGCTAGCATAGCAGTGTTATTTCTGAAAACCAATGTACATGAAAGCATGAATAGTCACCAAATGTATATAGCAGCAAAGAAAATATACAAATACTTGAGGAATCACTCACTCAAGCTGAGCAAAGAAACCCTCAATGACATGCATTAGGAAATATCTCACAATACTGCTACACAAGAATGCTAGTGACTAAAATTGCACAGTCAATTGGAGGTACTACTGCAGAAAATACATATACATGAATGATACAACAATGTGAGCTCAAATAAGAAAGGGGGAGAAAGGTCTCAACCCCTGAAAACACAATACAACAATCCTCTAAAAGGATTGGATGGAAACTAGAAAAAAAGGCATTTTTACCAAAATGCTGGAGTTGTTGGGTAGCTACTGCAACTCAATAGAAACTGGAAATAGGAGGAGCCTTGATGAAGATGATGGAAACTATGATGTAACTCCTTTGACTAATCTTCCAAATGAAAGGCTGATCCTTTCATTGAATATCTCACTACCCACCAAAATGCTGCAACCCTCACTGCAAATGCTCTCTATGAACTGCGCAGTCAAGGAAGAGGGATGCTCTTCTGCTGATAGAAATTATTGGCCTAATGTTAAGGATGATGGATTGAATATCAAAACTCCCTCACTAATCTCCAAAAGGAATGGAGACTCCCTCCTCTGAAATGCAATGTCGGAAGTAGTGTTGAGGAACCCTCCCCTGCAACACCCAGCAACACAACTCAACCACCAATGGAGACTGCGCTAGATTTGAATGGAATTCTTTGGCCTCAAGCCAGAATATGGGGAATATGAAGAAAAATCTCTTCCAAGAGCTACTCAATGGAAGAGATGGGATTCCATCTTGGGAAAACCCAGTGCTAGTAGCACTGCATCTCAGCTAAACAGCTGGAGAATGCTCTTGTCTGAGAAGACAAGAAAAATGATAATCACAAGCATGAATGAGAATTCTGCTTTGTTCTCCTTTTAAAAAATTGAAGGGTTCTTTGCCATGGGCCCCACACCTTAGGGTTTCCTCTCTAGAATGATCTCCTCCTCATGCAAACTGCGCTGGCCCACCAAGTGAACCTCATCTTCTCAAGCTGTGTAATCAACTTGGCTTCTTCTAGAATTATCCACCTGCAAATTGTCTCTTTTCACACATGGGGTGTGAAATCTAGTTCTTTATTAATCCCTTTTCACATTATAAGGGTTCCTTATTCAGATTTTTATTATCAATGGGTTCTCTTACCCATTTATTCACCTCCTAAAGCAAAAAAAAAAGTTTTTAATGTTCCATAAAATTTTGGAAGATTACAAATTCAATCCTCGGAATGATAAAGCACTTCACCTTTAGAATAACCTTAGACTTCACACTTTATGGGGAAATCTGTTACACTTCATTTTGTCACCATGACATTTGACTGTTCATATGGGTCTATCACCACCTATATCATGTTCCCTTAGAGGTCAAAAACAATAATGCTCCTAAATCAAGTCTTGGAATTGGAGAAAAGCTCTGTAAAACCCTTAAAAGTCTACCTGCGCAATTTTTCTAGCCTTTCCCTGCGCATGCACTACTGTTCTGTCCATTAACTGCGACAAATCAAGCACTTTTTTCCACTATTACCTGTGCACCCTAGTGAAAAACAAATAAAAGAAAAAAGTAAATTCTAGAAGCCTAGTTGGTCGAATACTCTCCCAACTGGAAGCTTCTAGAGTCGCGATCAGTTTGAGCTTTATCCCTCCACTCATGGAGCTTATCCCTTGGTCCATGGAGCTCAAATCCATTCATGAGAGGAATCCATCCCCCTCTTCATGGAACTGAAACTACCTCCATTTTCCTATAAATTGAGGTTAAGTTTCAAGTTCAAGGGTAGATACTGAAGTAGACTGTAGATACCAATGCAATTAGAAACTAATTTATACAATTTATAAGTTGAAGAGAGTTCTTAAGAGTGCACAATTTCTACACTAGTGAGTTGTTTTTGGCATGAGAATGATCACACCCTTATGTCTATAAATCCGTTTTGGTATTGAGAGAGGAAGGCTTATCATACTGAAGGATAAATGATTTTTCAGGACCCTGGGAGAAATATGTACAACATCAAGGCAGCAGGTTGTAAGATTAGTTTTTTTATTCAAGGTAATACATATGGATCTCTTTTTCTCATTGATTTGTTTCTATGCTTATTGGAATAACATCAATACTTAGACTCCTTGATCACTAAGTTAGATTATAATTTCTTGATTATTATATGTTGTAGATGCTTTGATTCTTTGTCTTGTCCTTGATTGCAGGTTCTACTTATTAGATAAGCCAGTTTGGAGAGACAGGAAAAAAGACTACATCGAACATTTGGATTTCAAGGTAGGGGAATGTCCTCTCTACTTTATTATAATAATTCTGGAAATGCAATTAATCTAGAGGAGAAGGTTTCCAAATGGATATTTGTTTCTAGTTACTGAATGGAGTACTAGGGAGATCGCTCTTGTCCGTAAGAGGGATTAATCCACGTAGCACTAGAAAATGGACTTTGATGAAGCGTGGGTTTGTGGATTACCCATAACCATGACAAAAAAATATTAGAGGATAGAGATACCTTGAAATGTTTGTGACCAGTTGTGATAATAACAATGTGCGACCTAAAAAATGGACTTCGATGAAAAGGGCTTTGTGCAGTTGTCCCATAATCTTGGGTTTGTGGGTGACTCATAACCGTGATGGTGGCATCTCTAGTAGATTATCCTATCCAATTAGATGTTGTAAAGGCTTCTTTAACATTATATACCTCTTGTTGCAAATTCTTTGATAACTTATTTTATAGGTGATGAAATCAAATTCTGTCAAAGACCCATTTGAGGTAGTGAAGATATATTTCCATTGATATAAGTCACTTGAAATTTGATGACTTGAGGAGCGAGAAAATTATTCGTGAAACTCACGGTATGCATGAATGCACAACATTCTAGACATGTGTAACTTAAATTTCTCAACTGGTAAACAAAATAAAATTCCATAAAAAACCCATTTGAGCTAACATAAAATACATTCAAATGAGATATTTTTCAGCTTCTAAAATTCTCTTTGGAGGTTTTATCACTTGTATGAAGTTTTTTGAATATTGATAAATATGCTTCAAACCCTCATTCTCATAGAACCGTAACCTAAATTGGAGACCCCCAAGATCTAAATAAAATTGAATTTCCAAAATAAAAGAGAACACATAGTAAACAAAACCACAGTGAAATTTTTTATTAAAACAAATAATAATTGTAAAATATACATCGTGGTGGATAATATGTCCTTTTACAAAATGCTACTTGTTACTTATATCCTTTTTTTAGTTACAATACCATAGGTAAATTCCATGGGTAGGTAAATACCATGGGTGTATGTTACCTACAATACCATGGGTGGATAAATACCATGGGAGGATGAATACCATGGGTGGATTCTACTTACAATACCATGGGTGGATGCCACTTACAATACCATGGGTATATTCCATGGGTGGATAAATACCATGGGTGGAGGAATAGCATGGGTGGATGCCACTTACAATATTGTGGGTAAATTCCATGGGTGGATAAATATAGTGGGTGGATGAATACCATGGGTAGATTCCACTTTCCATTCGAATTAAGGTCAAGTTTCCAAATTGATACACTAAGTTTATTTCCTATAGTTTACGGCTTTGTGCAAGGTCTACTATCATTTATCATCATACTTCTTCTAATATTGATGTGGAAATATCTATCAGTAGTATGTAGAGTCTCTGGAATTAATACCATTTAGATACTAGTGATTTGAAGTATTTTATAACATCTGATTGGAATTGTGTATGCTTATTTAATATAAAATACAAAAGAGTGCACCTAAATCCATATGCATGCAAACTATCTGGAGAAATGCCTCAAAGAAAAAATTAAGCAAACTTGTAAATTTTAGTGGGAAATTTGACATATTACTAGGAAGGTATCTTACAAGTAGCATGAGATCCTTACAACTTGTTAGGACTATAGTTGGATAAGTTGAGGTGTCATTTGAAAAATTTGATTGAAGTAGTTTTCATTCATCCTTATCGATCCCCTTATGGTGCTCCATTACTCTTCAGAAATAAGATGGATACAGATGAGCTAAGGATGTGTGTGCTCCAGTACTCTTCGAAAATAATATGGATACAAATGAGTTGAAGATGTGTATTGACTATTGAGCTTTGAAAAAGAATTTTGTGAAGAATCAATATCCCCTTCCACTAACAATGGATTACTTAGACAAGTTGGATAAGGCCAAAGATTTCCTTAAGACAAAGATATTATCAATTCGAAATTATAATATGTTTAATAGTAGTTGGGATAAATGATTGAGATTTATCCCAAAGGTAGTTATGCACTTTTGTTTTTTCAATTAAAAGATATTGTTAAAAAATTAAATAAAATTAAAATATATACAAAATGTTCTGACTGTGAAATGAGTTATGGTTTTTTGGGCATGTGGTATTGATAAGATATGGTATTGGTTCATGGTGATGAAATAAATCCTATTTATAGGTCTAGAATATTTATGATGAAATGGGGTGAATCTCCATGGTTAAAAATCTTGTTACATGTTTTTAAATGTATATATGTTTATCTCATATATTAAATTATTTTATAATAATAATAATAATAATAATAATAATAATAGCCCCCAAAGAGTAGAATAGACGGTGACAAGGTGATCTGTTAAGGAATTCCGTGGTGCAAAGACCACTGGTTTGAAACCACATGGGCAAAAATCCAACCATGTTAAGGGCTGGTATGGCACATACTAGGTGCGATCGTTGAGTGATTTTGATGGCTTAGATATCCCTGGGTTGTGGTTACTCAAGCCACAGGTTAGGTGTGTTATTCATCTTTGGATTCACATTACCTATCAGAATAATAATAATAATAATATTAATATTAATAATATAATTAGTTTTTATTTTTTTTTGTAATTTTAGCAATGTGAGATGTATAATGAAATAATTGTTTTGATGTCTATCATGGATTGATGCCTAGCCATTTAATAAATTTAACTAGTTCTAACTACGGGATGAGATAGTGATAGTTCCAGTGAATCAAATCTGATTTAATTCACAAGTAGTGATAAATTAGTTAATTGATAATTCAATATGAAAAGTTGTTGCATGTCATTTCTAAGGAAGGTCGAGTTAAGACTGAAGTTAAAGGGATGATAACTATCAGTTGTATAATAAAAAATTGTGCAGGTCAGTTATAGAGTCATGTGGAAGCCAAGGATGCATTGCACAATTAATTCATGGGAATTTCCTATTTAATAGGGAAAAAATTCGTCCAATAATGTGTGAGCAAGGCCAGATGAGCAAAGGCTGATAATTCGTTAAGTAATTGACTGATTTTTCCTAGATCAGAGTGAGATAGTTGATAGAGTGTAGGAATTTCTCTGAGAGAGAAATCATTGTATTATTTCATGGTCTTAACATTATACAATATATAGATAGCAGGGTTTTAGGAAGAATGCTTTCCCCAGACACATATTGTGTTGTGTAATTCATTGCCTCTCTCTCTTACTTGTTATGTGATTGTGTGATCGTGTTTTGTTTCCCCAAATTGTAGAAGGATTTAGTATTTTGTTTTAGTACATTATAAGATCATATTGAATCTCATTGTTAGATTTTTTATATGGTATAAGAGCACCAAGAATCACAATAAGAAGAGAATAAAAGAGTTTGTTTTGATTAGCTTCAAATTTTCATATTTATTCTTTAGGATCCAACAACAGATCAAGATGTATTTCAATGGCTTGAGACTCGAATATGCACTTGAGGGAAATTTGAATTACATTGCATGAAAGGATAGGATGGAGGTAGTGCTCGAGAACAACAGACTAAAGTATTTCATATATACTTATGTCCCACATCTTGCAGAAGCAGATGCTCAAGTTCTTGATGCATGGAAGAAGAATGTAGCAAAGGCAAGAAGGATCTTGTTAGAGGGAGTTCAAAATCATATTGTCTTGTGTCTCCAAGGGAAGGCGACTCCATATGTGATGTGGAAGGCCTTGATAGATCTGTATCAGAATAACATCAACCACAAGAAGATGACGCTGAAAGTGAAGCTCAGGAAGATCAAAATGGAGGAGGGCGACACGATCCAAAAATACTTGAAAAAGTTCACTCGATGTCGAGATGAGCTTGGAAGTGTTGGGATCATTGTTACCTCATATGATTTGGTGACTTAGCTCTTCTAGGCCTTCCCAAGAAATGGAATAGTTACTAGGACTTTGTGAATGGGAGGGAGAAGCTAATGTCAAGGAAAAGAAAGGAAAATGTAAGTTGTCCCACTCCAAATCCGATAATGGAAAGGAAGGAAAGAAGCGAGACTTGTCAAAGGTAAAATGTTTCAGCTTTAATGAACATGGACACTATGCCACAAATTGTCCACAAAATAAGAAAAACAATAAGGCCTCAGGAGGAGCAGCAGGTGAAGCAATGGCTTCACAGTTCGAGTTGGACTTCACCGTCATCGCATGCATGGTGTCATCGGTGATGGGTTTTGTGTGGTACTTGGATAGTGGAGCTTCATTCCATATGATTTGGAACAAATAATTCTTCAGTAGCTTGGAGGAGAAGGATCTCCATATGCACATCGAGATGGGTGATATTGGGAGGTATAGCGCTATCGATGTAGGTACAGTTACCTTTCAGAGGGAGTCGAGTAATCCACTCACATTAAAATATGTCATGTATGTTCTTGGTTTAAAGAGTAATTTATTTTATGTTGCTATGGTTGAACATCATGGCTATGATGTGATCTTCAGTGAAGGAAAGGAATTCATTCATCACAAAGGCACGAGATAGGTGAAAAATATTGGAGTTTGAGTAAATAATCTCTACAAACTAGATGTAGAATACTATGTAGCATTGACCAGTAAATCAAAGAAAGTGGAAAGCCGAGAAATTACTGAGTTATGGCACAGGATGTTGGGCCATCTGCAACAGAGTTCTTTGAGGATCACGCAACAGATTTCTACAGTACTTACAAAGGGTGCCCTTGCGCAAAGAGACACATGAAAAGGGTGTACATTGGGGAAGTATACCAAATCCACCTTTCATGATAAGGAAAGTTGAGCCAAGGCAATCCTTGAGAGATTTCAGTCATACGTGTGTGGACTATTCTCGACAGCTTCCACAGAAAACCACATGTATTATGTGAATTTTTTCTATGATTTTTCAAGAAAGTGTTGGATTTTATTCATGCAGAAGAAAGATCAGAAGTTCTCCAATTTTTGTTAGTTCAAGGAACTTGTGAAGAAAGATATAATGAAGAAGGTGAAGGCTCTGAGGAATGAAAATGGTGGAGAATACATATCTAATTAATTCAATAACTTATGTGCCTTAGAAGGAATTCGAGGATAATTGATTGCACCTCATAACCGACAACATAATGGGGTTGCAAAAAGGAAGAACATAATGATTGTGGGAGTTGCACGAGCTATGTTGCATGATGAGGTACTATTGTTGCATATGTGGGTGGAAGCATGCAATACAGAAGTATTTGTGTAGAACATAATTCCTCATCAGATACTTGGGATGAGTACACCAAAAGAGTATTTTTAAGGTAAGAGACCGGATGTGTTTTATTTTAAACTTTTAGGGTCATCTATTTGTTTCCATGTGACTAGAGATTCCAGGAAGAAGTTAGAGCCAACAATTGAGTTGGGGATATTTTTGGGGAACACTGACACACCTCACAACTATCGGGTGTACTTGCCAGCACACAGGATAAAAATGGTTAGAAGAGATGTGAAATTTGATGAAGACAAATCCATGTGATTGTCTCTTGAGAAGAGCTCTTGGCTCCAAAGCATGAACCTCGGGATGTGGAGAAGTCACAATCAAAGGAACATAGAGTGGTAGAAACCACTCATGCAAAGCCATCCACCAGAGATGGAAGGAAGTGCACAAGAGAGACTGATAGATTATTGTTGGATGCGAGAGAGAATGTGGGAGCACCTACATCACAATGTAGTAAAATAATGTCCCCATAGAGGTACACTAGATACATGTATATTATGAGAAGAGGTATTGAGATAGAACCATCCTCGTTTGAGGAAGAAGTGCAACAGACAGTGTGGGTTGATGCCATGGTTGAGGAGTGTGAATCCATTATCATAAACAATGCATGGGAATTTGGCCCAAGACCAGTGGGGAAGTGAGTTGTAGGATCTAGGTGGGTCTACAAAGTGAAGCAAGCAACAGATGGGAGTGTGGAGAAACACAAGGCTAGATTTGTGGCTAGAGGGTTCTCTCAGGTGGAGGGGATTGACTATGATGAGAATTTTTTACCATTCACAAGGTACTCATCTATTAGATCCATCCTTGCACTCACATCATAGATGGGATGGCAGATGCATCAGATGGATGTAAATACAACCTTTATAATTGGATTTATTGAGGAATACGTGTACACTGAGCAACCAGAATTTTTTGATACCTTAGACAGGGAGTTGCATGTGTGCAGAATCACAAGAGAACTGTATCGGTTGAAGCAAGCACCTCGTGCTTCGTACACCAAGATTGATAGCTATTTCACTAGGTTGGGCTTCACCAAGAGTGAAGCAGATGAAAACCTATATCATATTGTGATTGATGGTAAGCTTTTGATTATTATACTTTATGTCGATGATATGATACTAACAGATGATGAGAAACTCCTAAAGTCTTCCAAATAGGATATTGTAAGAGAGCTTGAGATAAATGACATGCGACTCTTTCACTATTTCCCTGGATTGGAAATATGAAAAAGAGATGGGGAGCTATTTGAAACTCAGGACAAGTATGCCAAGGAGATTATGAGGAAGTTCCACATGGAGGGCAGCAAACCCATGGAGACTCCTCTAGTAGGAAACTGGAGTAAAGAGGATGCTACTTCAGGCGGAGTAGTGGATGCTATTGTTTATAGGCAGCTTGTGGGTTTTCTCATGTATTTGGTGAACACACTACCAGACATATGCTACGTTGTTAACTAGTTGAGCCAAGCTATGGTTAAGCCTACCAAGCTATTTTTGAACACAGAAAATCATGTTTTGATATATCTCAGAGGCACTACATAGTATGGATTATAGTATATATGAATAGAGGGAGTGAAGCTTCAAGGCTTCACCGATGCAGATTGGGCAGGGAGTCCATCCAACAAGAAGAGCACATTAAGGGGAATCTTTAGCATAGTATCAACAACATTTTCCTCGTAAAACAAGAAATGAAGGTCAATTGCACTCAGTTCAACAGAGGTAGAGTACATGGCAGTCAGTCGGGAAGCATGTGAGGCCATATGGATGAGGAAGATACTTGTTGGTTTGTTTAATCAACAGATGGATCTGGTAGTGATACATTGTGATAACCAGAGTTGCATCAAACTCTCGGTTAATATAGTATTCCATGATAGGTCCAAGAAGATTGATATCCGGTATCACCATCTCATATACTATGTTTAAAGGCATATTATTTCATTAGATTACATTCCCACTGTTAGCCCCCTATAAATTCCTTGACAAGCAAGCAAGGGTCTAATTTTTTTTATGAGCATTCAAGGAATGCATTTCTCTTGACAACACATCATCCTTGAAGCCTCTTCATGTTCCCTTCTCTTTGATCCTTTCCCTCTGCTATTCTGGAGTCAATAAGCCTCACTGATTGCAAAAAATTGTGCTCCAAAAGGCCTTTATTTGCCCCTTGTATCCTTGCAGAATGTCCCATTTTACCCCTTTTTCCCTCTAAATCCCCCTTTACCCTCTAAATCATACCCAAAATTCCCTTTAAATCCTACAAGTTCCCTTTGTTCGGCCTAATTCCCCCTTTCTCCCCCTATCGTTACCTCTTCCCAGCCTTGAAAGGTGTTAAAAAGGGGCAAAAAACCCACTTTTCACTTTATATAAGGACCTAGCCCCTTAACCACTTCCCCACGTAACCGGCACCCAGAACCAAACGCTAATGTCCCGAGCGCTTATCGCAATCGGAGTTTTCGGGTGGGCAGTTTCCTTTGTAATATCGATAATTTCTGATGCGATTGAGTTTGGTATATAAGACCTCCACCATGATCTCCACCGTTGATCTACCGTTCGATCGGACAGCCCTGCACCAATCACACTCCCGCCCTGATCACAATCACAAACTTCAGCTGTGCCACTCCTACACCCCTCCCGATTATGATCCGCCGATTGATTTTCCACCGTTGATTCCCTTATTGATCCGATGGCTCACGCACTCCCGCTCCCAATCGCAATCAAAATTTTTAAATGGTACCACTCTTTGTTCCCCTGAATGCGATCCCTGACTAGATCACAACCGTTCATCCATTCCGAGGATCAACGATATAGATTTGTCCTGCTCCCCTCTCATCGCTTACTTCTGTCCCCCGCCGATCCAATCCCCATCGTTGATCCCCCTGTTGATCCGACAGCCCGTGCTCTCCTGTTTCAATCGCAATCACATTTTTCAAATGCTATCCCCTCTTCACCCTTTATGATTTGCAATTCCCCAATCCAATCTCGACTGCCCATTTAATCCAAGATCCAACAGTCATGAGCTGATCGCGATATCATCCATTGGATTGTCAAAACCTCCCATTTCTCCCCTCCGATTGAATCGTAGCCGTCGATCTCCTCCTGAGATTCGATGGTCCTGGATGAATCGCCCTCCACCCATGCCAGGTCCCACCACATAAAATCGTTTTTATTTCATTTTCGTTCATTTTAATGCATTTCACCCAAGTTCATATACCATCCCACTGATTAATCTCCACCATCGATCTTCGTCACCAGACCATGATCGAACGGTCCACGCTCGTTTCTTCACAGAAAACCTATTAGTTGAGGTTTACACCATATCAATGCATTTTTTACCATTGTTTCATCTAAAACCAGCATTTACCACCACCGCGCTATCAATCTACCCGCCCTCCATAGCCATCCTTCCCTATGCATGGATTTCATAACTGAGTTTCATGTTTTGTAGGGTTATTAGGTGGCGAAAGTCACCATGATTACACAATTTTTAATACAGTGGAAAACGACAGGACTTGCATTAAAAGAACAGGATTTGAAATCTGTAAAACCTCCCTAGAGCCATTAAAGCACGGATCTCACCGAAAGAGACAGAAATGGAGTAGCAGAGAGTTTAAGGCAAGAAGATGAAGGTCCTTGAGCCTTAACTTAGTGGTTTAGAGGCAAAAGTACCAGATTGAAGACATCATGGATCTCTCAGAAGGTCCAGCACACAGAAAACTATGTCATCAGAGCAACTACTTCAACAGGAAATCCCTACCTGCGAAAGGACAAAACACCCATATTGTTCCCTTATTTACCGTGTTCCTCAGAAGATTTCCACCCAAACGGAACAGTCCTATGCTACCAGAGAATTTGTTATGCAGCATGGTGCACTTCTCTGTCATTTATTTTCCTTTTTGTTTATTCACCAAAGGTACTATGGAGTACTGCAGCCAGAGTGCATCAGAGTCATACCGAAGTGAATGGAAGCCTGAAGAAGATCGCTTTTGCATCCAAAAGAGTACCAGAGATAAATGCACAGGATTTAAAAAAAATGGGCTTCGGCCCTCTTTCCTTTTTAGATTTTAATGCTACATTTAGTTCTCCACCTACCTCCTCTGCTCATCTTTCAGCTATAAAATTCAGAAAGAAACTCATTGTAAAGGTTGTTGTTGACTAGTTATCAGAGAATTGCAAGCTATTTCTTTTGAGACGTAGTCTCTGTGTAAAGTTGTAAGATAGCCCGAGGAAGATGTTTTCAGATTGAATATCAAGCTATTGGTAATGTTGTACTTGAATAGTGTTGTTTTTTAATATGACAAGCACATTTCTTTGGATCCTGATTTAAAGCAGCTGGTGATGTTTTCTATCTCTGTGTTTTATTTCATCTCATTGCATTTCTTCTGGCACGCATCAGAAATCTAGCATAGGATTTACCCTTGTTAGGTACCCTATGTCTCTGCTCTCCCTACCTTTAATGTTTTTCTGCTATATGTGTATCTGAGGTTTGATTTCAATTGATTTAACCAGTGTATTGGTTCCATATGCTGCTAGTTGATGTATGAATTAATGAATCAGTTCTTAGATGTTCTTGTTAGGATTTAATTGAATGAATTGGGAACAATGGGAGGTCTAGAAATCTGTCTTATCTCACTAGGATCCTTTTCAATTAATTAAGATTATCTAAGATCCCTCAAGCTGGAGGCCGAAGCATTGAGAGATCAAAGTCTCTCTCTGATCTCAGGTCCTTAACTTTGTGTTCTAAACCTCTATTGTTCCTCCTCCCCTACCACTCCATATCACACTATCATCTTTAAGATCCAATGTTTTAGATGACTAGCCCAACTGAAAGCCTGCATATTGATTAGCAAGCAAATCCTTTCCTGACTCCATTGCCCAATGGTTTTGAATGCTCCCCGGAATACTTCACCTCTCCCTGAATCCTCTTTGCTCATCCTTGTCTTACATTGAACCCTTCTTTCCTGATAACCAACAACCAAACAAACAATCAAAAAAACAAACCTTGTGCCTATAACTAGCCTAATATCTTAAACTTTTGAGCTTCAAAGACATATACCTTTGATAACCATAGCGAGATCCCTCTCTAGACCCAGGAGGGCTAGATACCGAGGTTTGAAAGTGGTTTGATGTTGTCTCATCTTTTGGTCTTGCCAATCTGGCCAAAACATGGGAACCCCAACATAATGGCGACTCCACTGGGGAATTTATGAGCATTTTCCATCTTACTACATTACAAAGAGCCTCAGAAAATCTAGAAACTATGGTTAGGTTGGTAGTGAAAAACTTCCATTTGCAATTCAATTTCTACACCATTTTTTGTGTTTCTCCCATACTCTTAGACAGAGCCTGGAAAGGGCCAGGTAGCCTCCAGATCTCACACTCTCTCAGAGGTGACATATCTGGTAAATTCCCTCCCAGTTAATCTCTGGTTAGAGTTTGCTGAGTTTGACATATTCCTGAAAGGGGACATCTCATAAGCACTGTCATTAGGGGAATTTTGAGGTATAAAATGGGCCTCCTAAGGAAATTATAAAATAATAGTGGAAAAAATCTAATAAGATTTGATGACATCATCAAATTTTAGAGGGAAAAATGAAAAAACTACTTTTTCAATTCATATTTTCAACTTATCTCCCAAAGTTTTTACTCAAATTTCGAGCGGGAGTACTCGGATGCGGAATTTAATTCCCCATCCAATGAGTACCCATGTTGCATACTTTCGATGGGTCCTACTACACGAAAAATGAGAAATACATAAAAAAACGTGATTACAATCACATTTTTTATGTATTTCTCATTTTTCGTGTAGAAGAGTTCATCGAAAGTATGCAACATGGGTACTCCTTGGATGAGGAATTAAATTACGCATCCAACGAGTACTCCCGCTCGAAATTTGAGTAAAATTTTTGGGAGATAAGTTTAAAATACGAGTTGAAAAAGTAGTTTTATTATTTTATTATTTTTTAATATTTTTACTTTTCTACTCCAAAAATGGTGAATCATCCATTATGGATGACATCATCATCTTGAATCCTATTGGTTGTTATAAAGTTTATTTTTGTTGTACATTTTTCTTATGAGGCCCATTTTAGACCTCAAAATTCCCCTAATGGGTGGACAATGTACCCTCCAGAAGCACCCTAAACCTTCCACCTGGCGACTCCATAACTCCTTAAAGATCAAATACTCCACTGGTGATCAGTAGGCCTATTGATTATCTTGGTTTCACATAAGACTCCACTGGAAGACCAACCTCTAAAACAACATCAACCACAATAAAGGCAACAAGTAGGGTTAAGCTGCCTTGTTGGAAAAACAACATTTTGGCTTTTAGAACCATTCACACAAGAGCTTATCCTAACCCAAACCCACCTAAAATAGTTGACAACATTGAGAGCATCCTTAAGAGATCTCCTACACCTAAAAGACCAACTATTTCCAGCCACATCCATAGAGCTAAATCTGCTCCAGAAGACTTTACAGCTCTATCAGACCCATTTTTTGACCTAGACCTACCAAACAGACTACCAAGAACTAGGTCATTCAGTGCTCCAGACCAGCCAGACCTCAAGCTTCCCAGTTCACCATCTCATAGTGGTAAACACATTAAGGACAGAGAGACCCCTCCACCTACACCCCCTGATATTCACTTCCTTCAGAACTTGGGGCTCAGTCATCCTAAATCTGCTCAACAGACTTTTGCTGGTCCTATTATCCCTATCATCCATATACCAGTTGCTCAGGTTAACCCTTTACCTCATCAGAACATCATCATGGTAGCCTGGTATGCACCTTTGGTTTTACCCCAGCCTCTAGTACCTTTACCGAATGATTATCAAAAAAAAATCCCACACTTCACTGCCAAAGAATCTACCACAGCACAACACCATGTATATAGGATGGAAGATTCTTTTGACTACATGGAGATAGATGATGATACAATCAAAATGAGAATCTTTGCCCAGAGTTTAGGAGGTGAGGTGAAGAAATGGTTCAACAGCCTACCTACTAATAGTATCCAAGACCTTCCTGCTTTATATCATACTTTCATAAACAAATGGGAGGTTAAGGCCAACCCTCACCAAATCCTAGCAGAATATATGAGCCTTAAAAGAAACATAGGAGAGAGTGTCCATGACTACATTACAAGGTTCAAAAACGTTTATAACGCCCTTCCTCCACACATGAAACCTCCCCAAGGTATGGCTCTAGTGAAATACCCTGAAGGCTTTGATGCTGATATGGCCTACCAACTTAGGGAGAGAGATTACAACATGTTGGAAGACATGCAAAAAGGAGCAGTGAGTGTAGAGGCTAATCTGATTGAGAAAAGAGCAAGATTGAGAGCTGAGAAGAGGGTAACATATAGAGATGACACTGTAGCTTCCACATCTGATCCCAATTATGATCGTTTATCCAAAAACATGGAAAAGCTACAACAAATGATGGAAAAAATGGTTGTCACAGTTAGCAACCAAGGCAGAAATCAAAACCATAATCAGAACCATAACTTTAGGAGAAACAACACCATTCCCAACAGACAATGAGAGTAAGATCAACAAGTTATTCCCCCATTTCAAGAGAAATTTCTTGATGAAGATGAGGGAATCATAGAAGAGTCTGAAGGGAACAAAATAAACATGTTTGAAATAGAGAATTCAATCCATAACTGTTACACAGAAGAAGATCAGCCCTCCCCCTCATATTGGGATGAGGAAAGATCAGAATCTGAAGATTACAGACTTGGATTTTAAGATGCCATCATGCAGGTGAGACAGTATGAACTTAGGAGAAAAAAGAGCCTAGATACTTCCAAACCAAAAGCTTCTGAGATTACCATCAAGAAAAGACCCGAGAAACCTTCTAAAGTGACTGTTGAAAGTAACAAATCAACAACTGAAAGTTCTGGGAAGAACAAAGAAAAGGACAACCAAAATAGTGAGAAAAAAATTCAACCAACTAGCAGCACTAGCACTGCAGTTAGTGCTCCTGATAAAATAGTCATCAACAATGTACATAACAAGAATCAACACATTGATTCAGCCACCAAGGCAGTGGCTAACAAAACAAAGTCAAACATTCCAAAGAGTCAGTCCACTTTCAATCTAGAAAGTGAGATTTCAAAAATTAAAATCTTAGTCCCACTCTCTGAGCTGGCCACTCAGGATGTATATAAAGGCCAAATTTTGAAAGCATTAAATCTAGGTGAGAACAGTGACATGGTCAATTTGGGTGATGATCAACTTGCCCTTCTGTTTGGTCCCAAGATGAGGGGAAATTTCAAGAAGGGGTAGTACCCCCTTTCTATATCAGTCTTAATGTCTATGATAAGATCCTCCACAATGCCATGCATGACTCTGGGGCCTCACACAACCTGATGCCTCAAATAGTTATGGAGAAGCTAGGCCTGGAGATAACCCGCCCTTATAAAGATTTATATTCATTTGACTCTAGCAGCGTAAAATGCCTGGGCCTAGTCAAAGACCTGTGTGTAAGCCTAACCCAGATCCCAACAAAATGTATGGTCATGGATGTTGTGGTGGCTGATGTGCCACCTAAGTATGGTATGCTACTGTCAAGGTCTTGGGGGGCCAAGCTGTAGGATACCATGCAGATGGATGGGGCCTATGCTACAATCCCTGTTTTCAACCAACTGAGAAGATTGTACAGGGAGGCACAAATGAAATTCATGGTTAGTAGCCCCGGAAAGCTGAAAAATTCTCCTCTTTACTCTGTACACATAGACCTGGACTCCTTTATCTTCTGCAGTGATGAATCTTTGGGGAAGCCAGAACCAGAAAACATAGACACAAATAGAGGGGTTGAGACTACAGACCTTAGCATAATGGCTACTCTCGACTTAGAGGAACACAAAGAAGAAAACCTTAGACGGTGCACTGAAACAGAGATTCAGAACAAATGCAAAATCACATGTAATTAGCCGGTCAGTCACGCCTCACAAAATCATATACCACATGAGCTTCGAAACCCTCCACAGCACAACACATAACCCGTAATGTGAAAAACTAGTGAAACCCACGATAGGGAGGGAAATGACGATAAAACGAAAAATGGACCCCTATGGGAAATGAATTTTGATGGGTCATGCACCAAGAGAACTGCTCGAGTAGGGGTGTGGCTGCATAACACAGAAAGTGACTACGTAGAGAGCCATGCCTGCAACCTGCATTTCAAATGTACAAATAATATCGCAGAGTATGAGGATCTTATCCTAGGCTTAAATCTGTTAAAAAAAATAGGAGCCCGTAGGATAGCCGTGCAGGGAGACTCTGAGTTGGTTATAAAACAAGTAAACGGTGAATACACAGCCAAACACCCTAGGCTGAGAGCACATAGGAACGATGCCATGGATATATTGAAAACATTTGTTGAATACGAATTAGTGTTTGTTCCTAGGAGCAAAATGTCATTGTGAACGGATTAGCTTGCTTAGCTAGCTCATACCCTAAGATTCTAAGCGACCAGCAAATCATAATACAGACCAAATTCAGACCTGCAGTGCCAGATAATGAAAAATACTAGCAGGTCTTTGAGGGCGATAAACATATTGAAGATTTCTTGGTGGGCAGGAACGGGTTTGAATTTTCTGATTCAGACTCGAAATCTGATGATGGATGCCTAAGTGAAGAGCCCTCAGATGAGAAAGAACCACCTTGTAACATAGAAATAAACGCTTCGAACGAATAGATTGGGAATCCAAACGAAAAATGTAAAAACATAGATAGTGAAGAAGTAGAGGTGCTGCAGACCAAAGATAAGAACATACCTCAAGGTCTGACGCCTTTAGAAGACCTTTTTGACTTTGATGATGTAGCAAAAAAGCCCACTATAGAGCACGCCGATTCTGACATCGAAGAATGCAACATAGGCACTAAAGATAAACCCAAAATGATTAAGTTGGCTAAGTCTTTGTCGGCAAACATGAAAAGGAGATACATCGACTTATTCCAGGAATTCATTGACGTGTTTTCTTGGAGCTATGAAGAATTAAAGGCCTATGACATGAACATTATACAACACAAAATACCTTTGAAAGAAAATTAGAAGCCCTTTAGACAGAAACTTCGCAGAATAAACCCAAAGCAATTGCCTGCAGTTGAAAAATAAATTAAAAAGATGTATGAGGCAGGCATAATAGTTCCTGTGAGGTTTCCGGATTGGGTCTCGAACCTTGTAGCTATGAGAAAGAAAACAAGTGAGATCAGATTATGCATAGATTTCAAGAATCTTAATAGAGCCTCACTCAAAGACAATTACCCTTTGCCAAAAATGGAACATATTCTTCAAAGGGTAGTCGGCTCAAAAAGGATTTCCCTGCTAGATGGTTTTTCAGGTTACAACCAAGTCTTAGTAATCCCAGAAGATCAACTCAAGATAGCCTTTACCACTCCATGGGGCACCTTTATGTATGTTAAAATGCCCTTTGGACTGATCAACGCTGGTGCAACCTTCCAAAGAGCGATGGATATAGCTTTTTCTGATGAGATAGGGTACTTCATTTTCATCTACCTGGATGAAATAACAGTCTATTCCAAGACTGAAGAAGAACACCTAAAACATCTGAGAAAGGTTTTTGAAAAATGTAGAAGGTTCGGTCTGTCATTGAATCCTAAAAAGACTATATTTGGGCTGCAAGAATGTAAGCTTCTTGGCCACATTATATCTGAGGGGGGAATCAAGATAGACCCTCAAAGAGTTGAGGGAATACTACAAATCACACACCCAAGAAACATCAGATAATTACAGTCCTTTATTAGGAAGATCAATTTCTTAAGGAGGTTTATTCCCAACCTAGCTGAACACCTTAGGAATATGAAAAACATGTTAAAGAAAGGTGCAGGAGTTAAATGGACTGTAGAAGCCAAAAAATCTTTCGAATCAGTAAATCTTGCACTCACCTGGGCTCCTGTCCTAATCGGCCCTGATTTCTCAAAATATTTTCTGATTTTCTCATTTGCATCCGAGCATACAGTAGCTGTAGTTCTACTACAGAAAAATCTAGAGGGAATGGAACAACCCATTTCCTTCTTCAGCAAAGCACTGAGAGATGCACCCTTGAAATACAACATAATGGAAAAAAAGGCCTATGCCTTATTCAAGGCCTTGAAAGACTTAAGGTTGTACATTCTGCATTCCCACACCATAGCCTACGTGCCTAGCATAGTGGTCAAAGATATCTTGTCCCAAGACCCAGATGGGAAGAGGGGAAAATGGATTGTTGTGATCTTAGAATATGACCTTGAGATAAAACCCACCAAACCGATTAAAGGTCAGGGCTTAGCTCGACTAATGGCTGAAACAAATCTACAGGCCCTTGACAATAACATGGTAGATACCTCGGATGAGCAACAAGGATTTCCTGATCCCACTGTTGAAGAGAAGTTTCAGAGCTCCCCTTGGTATTCTGACATTCTGTATGTGCTTACACACCTCAATACCCCTCTCGAACTATCAAAGACCAAGGCCATATTCTTAAAGCTAAAAGCCAGAAGCTATTGTATTCTGAATGAATGTGTATACTAGAAGAGTAAAAATGGCATATTGCTTAAATGTTTTCCTGAGTATGAAACAGAAAGGATTAAACAAGAATTCCATGCAGGAGAGTGTGGAGGCCACCTGAGCTGGAAAGCCACTGCAAACAAAATACTTAGAGCTGGCTACTATTGGACTACACTCTTCAATGATGTCCACAAGATGACAATTGCCTACCACAAATGCCAGATTTTTGAAGGCAAAAGAAAGCTCCTCCCCTTACCTCTACCACCCATCACTATTGAGGGTCCCTTTATGCAATGGGGCTTGGATTTCATAGGAGAAATTCACCCTGCTTCTTCTACACAACAAAAATGGATCTTAACAGCCACATACTACTTCACTAAGTGGATAGAGGCCATAGCCACTAGGAATGCCACTGATTCAGTCATCATTAGGTTCCTAGAAGGTCATATCCTCTCTCGGTTTGGCTACCTAGGGAAAATAATCACTGATAATGCTGCTGCATTTGGATCCAAGAAAATGGTTGATTTTTGTCAAAGGTATCAAATAGCACTCGGTCATTCAACTACCTACTACCCTCAAGGTAATGGATTAGCTGAATCCTCAAACAAGAGCCTGGTGATCATCATCAAAAAGTTGCTGGAAGAGAACAAAAGGTAATGGCATAACAAGTTAGTGCATGCTTTGTGGGGTGATAGGCTTACAACAAAGAAATCCATTGGCATGTCACCATATCAGCTTGTCTATGGAACAGAAACAATGTTTCCCACTCCCTCCAGCCTCGGAATACAAGTGATTAAACTTGTTCAAGAGATACAAACAGAAGAAGACAGTATGGTGAGGAGAATAAACCAGAAAATTCATCTCCAACAAACAAGGGAGGAGGTCTATAATAGAGCTATCAAGGTTCAGGAAAATATAAAGAAGTTATTTGACAAAAGAACTAAGGCCTCTGATTTCAAAATTGGAGATAAAGTTTTGAAGTGGGACTCAAGGAGAGAGGACAAAGGAAAGCACGACAAGTTTGATAGTTTGTGGCAAGTTCCATATAACATCTAGGCCACTCTGGGTTCAAATGCCTTTTTTCTACAAGATTTAGATGGTACTGAGCTATTTGGGGGTCCTATCTATGGCAGTATGCTCAAACACTACTTCTGCTGATTTCCAATCTCCAGTTTCCATTCCCATTATACATACCATTGCAGTGTTTTGTTTTCAAGAAAAAGAGAAAATGTTCTAAAAAACAGAGAAAAGGGAGAGGTTCAGACATGCTCAAAACATGAACCTTTGAAGTGAAAAGATTGGCTCTAACATGATCAAAAATTGAGCCAAAGAAAGTACAGATAGCTGGTTCAAACATGCCCAAAACCTGGACCAGAAAAGAAGAAAGAAGAATCACCTCTAACAAGCCCAAAATCAGAGCTGAAATGAAGAAAAGAAAGTGACTCTAACAAGCACAAAACTTGAGTCACAAATGAAGAAGGATACTTCAAAACTTCAGATTTCAAGCCTTCAAAGTTTTGGTTTCAGTTTTCTACAAGTTTCTGTCCATGTGCAACTGTCTTTATGCCTTGGATCCACAACAAACTAGACTGTCTAATCCTAGTTTGTCTGTTTTTAAATTTCTATTGTAGAATGTAGGGAAGAAATTTGCTGGACAGCTAATCCCAACAGATATTAAATTAGGTAGAGAAGCATATGAGACCAACAATCTAATCTAGTCTCATGGAGTAATAAGGGTAGATTTAGAATAGTTTTATTTTCTGTTTATAAAAATAAATGATGAAAAGGGTCTGCTAGTCCAAATGCACCCTAAAGGAAGAAAAAATGCTAGGATTGTAGGACGGGTAGGTAGATTGTTGGGTTGATGTTTCTGCTCATTGATGTCTTCACAATTGTGGCAGCTGAAAACCAAAGAAGAAAGGTGGCTCAAGCAGTAGGCATCTGGCCTACTCCATAGATCAGTTCTAAATTCTTGACTCCTTCAAGAAGAAGCCATCCCCATGTGGAGCCACTGTTAGCCCCCTATAAATTCCTTGACAAGCAAGAAAGGGGCTAATTTTTTTTATGAGCCTTCAAGGAATGCATTTCTCTTGAAAACACATCATCCTTGAAGCTTCTTCATGTTCCCTGCTCTTTGATCCTTTCCCTCTGCTGTTCTGGAGTCAATAAGCCTCACTGATTGCAAAAAATTGTGCTACAAAAGGCCTTTATTTGCCCCTTGTATCCCTGCAGAATGTCCCATTTTACCCCTGTTTCCCCCTTTTTCAAAGTTCCCCTTTTTCCCTCTAAGTCCCCCTTTACCCTCTAAATCATACCCAAAATTCCCTTTAAATCCTACAAGTTCCCTTTGTTCGGCCTAATTCCACCTTTCTCCCCCTATCGTTACCTTTTCCCAGCCTTGAAAGGTGTTAAAAAGGGGCAAAAAACCCACTTTTCACTTTATATAAGGACCTAGCCCCTTTTCTACCAGCCCATTAACCACTTCCCCAGGTAACCGACACCCAGAAACAAACGCTAATGGCCCGAGTGCTTATCGCAATCGGAGTTGTCGGGCGGGCAGTTTCCTTTGTAATATCGATAATTTCCGATGCGATTGATTTTGGTCTATAAGACCTTTGCCACGATCTCCACCGTTGATCTACCGTTCGATTAGACGGCCCTGTGTCGATCGCACTCCCACCCCGATCGCAATCGCAAAATTTAGCCGTGCCACTCCTCCGCCCCTCCCGATTGCGATCCGCCGATTGCTTTTCCACCGTTGATTCCCTTGTCGATCCGACGACCCGCGCACTCCCACTCCCAATCGCAATAGGAACTTTTAAATGGTACCACTCTTTGTTCCCCCGAATGCGATACCCGGCCAGATCATAGCCGTTCATCCATTTCGAGGATCAATGGTCCAGATTTGTCCCGCTCCCCTCCTGTCGCTTCCTTCTGTCCCCCGTCGATCCAATCCCCACCGTTGATCCCCCTATTGATCCGACGACCCGCGCTCTCCCGTTTCAATCGCAATCACATTTTTCAAATGCTATCCCTTCTTCACCCTTTGCGATTTGCGATTCCCTGATCCAATCTCGACCGTCCATTTAATCCAAGATCCAACGGTCATGATCTAATCGTGCTATCGTCCATCGGATTGTCAAAACCTCCCATTTCTCCCCTCTGATTGAATCGTAGCCGTCAATCTCCTCCTAAGATCCGACGGTCCTGGATGAATCGCCCTCCACCCATGCCGAGTCCCACCACAGACGATCGTTTTTATTGATTTTTTGTTCATTTTAATGCATTTCACCCAAGTTCATATATCATCCCATTGATTAATCTCCACCATCGATCTTCGTCACTAGACCATGATCGAATGGTCCACGCTCGTTTCTTCACTGAAAAACTATTAGTCTAGGTTTACACCATATTAATGCATTTTTCACCATTTTTTCATCTAAAACCACCGTTTACCACCGCCGCGCTATCAGTCTACCCGCCCTCCATAGCCGTCCTTCCCTATGCATGGATTTCATAACTGAGTTTCATGTTTTGTAGGGTTATCAGGTGGCGAAAGTCACCATGATTACATAATTTTTAATACAGTGGCAAACGACAGGACTTGCATTAAAAGAACAGGATTTGAACTTTGTAAAACCTCCCGAGAGCCATTAAAGCGCGGATCTCACCGACAGAGACAGAAATGGAGTAGCAGAGAGTTTAAGGCAAGAAGATGAAGGTCCTTGAGCCTTAACTCAGTGGTTTAGAGGCAAAAGTACCAGATTGAAGACATCATGGATCTCTCAGAAGGTCCAGCGCACAGAAAACTATGTCATCATAGTAGCTACTTCAACAGGAAATCCCTACCTGTGAAAGGACAAAGCGCCCATATTGTTCCCTTATTTACCGTGTTCCTCAGAAGATTTCCACCCGAACGGAACAGTCCTATGCTACTAGAGAATTTGTTATGCAGCATGGCGCACTTCACTGTCGTTTATTTTCCTTTTTGTTTATTCACCAAAGGTTTAGTTCTCCACCTACCTCCTCTGCTCATATTTCAGCTATAAAATTCAGAAAGCAACTCATTGTAAAGGTTGTTGTTGATCAGTTATCAGAGAATTGCAAGCTGTTTATTTTGAGATGTAGTCTCTGTGTAAAGTTGTAAGATAGGTCGAGGAAGATGTTTTCAGACTGAATATCAAGCTATTGGTAATGTTGTACTTGATTGGTGTCGTTTTTTAATATGACAAGCACATTTCTTTGGATCTTGATTTAAAGTAGCTGGTGATGTTTTATATCTCTGTGTTTTATTTCATCTCATTGCATTTCTTCTGGCACGCATCAGAAATCTGGCATAGGATTTACCCTTGATAGGTACCCTATGTCTCTACTCTCCCTGCCTTTAATGTTTTTCTGCTATATGTGTATCTGAGGTTTGATTTAAATTGATTTAACCAGTGTAGTGGTTCCATATGCTGCTAGCTGATGTATGAATTAATGAATCATTTCTTAGATGTTCTTGTTAGGATTTAATTGAATGAATTGGGAACACTGTTAGGTATAGAACTCTATCTTATCTCACTAGGATCCTTTTCAATTAATTAAGCTCATCTAAGATCCCTCAAGCTGGAGGCCGAAGCATTGAGAGTTCAAAGTATCTCTCTAATCTCAGGTCTTTAACTTTGTGTTCTAAACCTCTATTGTTCCTCCTCCCCTACCACTCCATATCACACTATCATCTTTAAGATCCAATGTTTTAGATGACTAGCCCAACTGAAAGCCTGCATATTGATTAGCAAGCAAATCCTTTCCTGACTCCATTTCCCAATGGTTTTGAATACTCCCTGGAATACTTCACCTCTACCTGAATCCTCTTTGCTCATCCTTGTCTTACATTGAACCCTTCTTTTCTGATAACCAACAACCAAACAAACAATCAAATAAACAAAATATGTGCCTATAACTAGCCTAATATCTTAAACTTTTGAGCTTCAAAGACATATACCTTTGATAACCATAGAGAGATCCCTCTTTGGACCCAGGAGGGCTAGATCCTGAGGTCTGAAAGTGGTTTGATGTTGTCTCATCTTTTGGTCTTGCCAATCTGGCCAAAACATGGGAACCCCAACACCCACGGAGGAGTAGGATGTAGACATCTTGACGAAGGTGTTGGAAAGAAGCAAAATCAAATTCCACATAGGCAGGATCGGGGTAGCAGATAATCCCTTTCTTTTTGAGAGGGAGAGTTGAAATGGCACCCAAAGGGGGCTTCTGATTTAATTTTCCCTTAATTAAATTAGAAGAGAAATTGTAATTTAATCTCATGAAATCTTATATTAGTTAACTAATTCAGAATTACTGATTTAGCTTAGGAAATTTGGGTTAAGGGTCTTATAGGATGCATGTGGAGTTGTCCCATGATTTAAGGGGGACCAATTACATTTATTTGTGAGTTGTAATTAGTTAACTCAATTAATTGAGTTGAAATCACTTTAACTACTTCTAATTGAGAGATGAGCTAGTGATAGGTCCACTGAATTAAATCTGATTTAACTCACAAGTATTGATCAATCAGTGAACTAATAATTCAATATAAATATTTGTTGCATGTACTATATAAGGAAGGCCCAGTTGAGACTGAGGTTAAAGGGATGATAACTGTGAGTTGTATAATTAGAAAATTGTACAGGTTCATTATAGAGTCATGTGGAGGCCAAGGGTGCATTGCGAAATCAATTCATGGGAATTTCCTATTTAATAGGGTGAAAATTCCTCCAAAAATTCATGAGTAAGGCTCAATGAGAAGAGACTGAGAATTGGTTAAGTAATTGACTGATTTTTCCTAGATTAGAGTGAGATAGTTGGCAGAGTGCAAGAATTTCTCTAAGAGGGAAAGCATAGTATTGTTTCATGGTCTTGAATTTATACAATATATAGATAGTGGGGTTTTAGGCCAGCATGCCTTCCCGGGATACATATTTCAGATTTTAGACTTCTGCGATTAATGATTTTCTTTGGTGTGTCTTCCGGATCCATCGCATCAGATTATTCGTTTTCTCGATGTTTCAAACCTGCTACCGAGGTTCATATTGTGTTGTGCGATTGTTGTCTCTTTCTCTTACTTCTTATGTCATTGTGTAATCGTGTCTTGTTTCTGCAAATTGTAGAAGGATTCAGTGTTTTTTTTTTAGTACTTTATAAGATCAGATTGAATCCCGTTGTTAGATTTTATAGATATAACATTCATTTCATGGCCAAACTGCGTTGGCTCTACATTATTTTGCTTCATTTTGAAATTTTAACCAAAGTTTGAAGGAGATTCTAAATATTTCTATTTTTTTGTAAATTCAAAAATATTTTTCTAGATTATGGAAATATTATTTCTAATTTTTGATTGGCTAAGTGAGTTTTGATGGGAAATAATTCCCTTGGTGGATGGCGATTTATTTTTGGTATTTTTCATTGTTTGAAAAATAATTTTAAAATAAGAAAAAGATTAATTTTCTGAGTGGAAATTTCGTCGGTGAGTGCTCTAACACTAAAATTTACACAACTCTCTCAGCAGGGCCTTTACGTAAGCGAAGGGGGGGAATTTTATCAATGAGTTCTATGATATTGAAACTGACATTGATATTATGACAAGTATTGCTAGTGATTTTTTCTCTTAATTCATTTTAAACTTTTTTTTTCATGCTAAACTCTTTTTCAAATTTCATTATGTGGGAGAACAGGTGCATGGAGGTGTGAATGTGTGTGGAGTGAAGGATGAGTGAGAGAAGGGGTATGTGTGGAGATAAGGGAGTGAAAATAAGAAATTATGCAGTTGCAGAGAGATTTTTTTATAGATGCAGAACAACTAGATATATCAATTTTTATGGGGATGAGTATATAGCAGGTTCTACAATGTTTTGTGTTTCTGCATGCATTTTAGCATATCTTCTTCTATAGCATAAATAACTACAAAAGTTTTAGGCATGAAAATTTTGGGTTGTGTGTATATATTTACAACATATAACATATTCCAAACATTATAGAAAATGTTTGCATTACTATGTCGATGTGGGCTCGTTCTATTGGATATCAGAATGCAAAAGAGATCTTGCAATATTACTTTACAAATGACTTGACACACAATTTAAGAATTAGTATTGTGTAGAAGGAAGGTGTGTGGGAGAATTGTACAGAGGGAGAAAGCATGTGGAAGTGTGAAACATTTTTTCAGTTTGTTATGCGAAGTCGAATCATGGACAACATAGAATAATTTTGTGATATGCAGAGGAAGGAGAAAGGGTGTAAAGAGAAACTGTGTGCGATAGAATTTGTTAAAAAAGGGGGACCATATCAAGTCAATCTTCAGAGCAAGAAAAAAATATAGTTAATTATGTTCCACATCTCCAACTACATTTTCTCTTAAGGTTGGATCAACATGGGCACGTATTATTTGATATAAAGATGATTTGACAATTTGATGTGTGGTTTTCAGTAAAATATGTTCAAGTTTTTCAAATACTTACTATGCAATATTAAATGCATTTGTGAATTAAATATTTATTATGCATTTTTTAATGAAATGCCCTCATAATGCATGTCAAGAAGAAGTGTTGCGCAAGAGAGTAGGTGTGTGGAGCAAGGAACAGGTGCAATTATGCATAGTTATGGAGGAAGCACAATGGAATATTTTTTATGACATTAGTACTTCATGTTATCTCTTAGAGAAAACCCTCGCTGCGGGAACAACTCTAAGGTAACCTAGAACCTTTTTGATATTGATTCAACCTGGAGAGGGATCTCTCCATAAACTAAACTACTCAAGGTCACTGTAGTAGAAGGCTTACAAATTTAGTTCTATGGCCTTATTTTTCTAAGAAATGATGAATTTTGGTTGGGCTATGTGGAAATTACACCATTGGGCATGGATTCTAATCCAATCAGGCAATATGTAATTACAAATTCGATGAGAAAAACACAAAAGAAATGTAGTAATAATCACTTTGATAGTGTAATAGACCCGGTGAAAATTCCATGTAATAAAGTTAAATAATAACCATGGTTGATGGGACATGTATTCCAAGTTGAATGTTGGGAAGAAACATCCTAGCAGGTGTTCATTTCAGTTATTATGGCTAAAGGAAATCGACAAAGGAAATTGCTAAGGCTTTGGAGAGGCAAAAGTATTTTTGGCACATTATTTATGAAAATAATGGAAAATAGGAGAAAAGGAAGTGAAAGGTCACAGGTTGCATGTGAGGAGGAAAATGAAGGCAAATAATGGAAAATGAAGAAAATAGAGGCCTCATTGATAAAAAGGCTTTTGAGGATTAGTTGGAAAGCTTTTGCTAAGATTTCTCACACTTATGGATCTCATTTTTTTTTCTCTCTCTCTCATAGTCTTGGATAATTGAGTTTTCTTGGAGCACTTTGGCATTGGAGCAAGAGAAGAAAAGAAAGAAAGGAGAAGGAGGAATCAAGCAAGGAGGTGCAGGAATCAAACAACTACATTAGGATTCTTGGCAGGTATCGATTTTCATGTTTGTTTTCCTTGCTAGATCTTGCATGCATGGTATTGCTTGTGGTTATTTTCTGTCATGGCATGGGTTTTTCTAGGTGTGACACTATTTTTCAGCCTTGTCTTACCATTTTCATATAGATTTGATGATATGGGTTTCTAATACTTTGGGTGATCTGGATTATCGGATGGATTCAAAGCTGAGTGGAGTGGATCTACAAAATTACAAACACATGGCCTAGTGGTCCTTGAACCAAACTGTGGGTCATGGTAAATCCACTCGCCTAGTAGCCCCTGAACCGGATTGTGGGTTTTGGTAAAGCCATATTACGTGCCTCGGTGGGTCTAGGAATCCTTGTCGGTGAATGATGGGATATACGATAAAGCGAAGGGGTGGATTTCTCTCTGTTGGGCCTAGTAGTATTGGGATGGGATGTATGGTAAATCCTAGAGAGTGGGTTTCAGTATATAGCCTATTGATCCCTGGATTAGACTATGGATTACGGTAAAGCCCGAGAGACTAGGAGGCACTCAAATTCCTCATGGTGTAGGCGGAGAAATATGATAAAATTCATGCTTTTTTGGTTATTTTAGTTGGTTATGAGTCCCACATTCATACTTGGGATATGGCACGGGGGTGATTAGCTGAAGAGAGATTTGGCTCATCCAATCTATGATCAGGTGGAACATGGAATTCCAATCTCTGGTTGGTTTCTACATTCATTAATGAAGAGCTCATTCCTTTAGTATTTGATGCATAAATGTACCAGTTATTATGTGGATTCTATTGATGTTGTATCCATGGTATTTTTGTTGTTATTATGTTGGTTATAAGCATGTATTTTATCAGTGATGATGTATGGTTGTATCCATGTTTTTTCTTGTAAATGAATGCGCAATGTATATATGGTCAAATAGATTATATTTCTTCTAATGATGTAAGGAAGAAAATATTCTTAGTGGTTCTCAGATAAATTTGAGACCCCTATGCTCAGATCTGTTGTTTACAACTGTAGTTTCATTTTTTGTGACATGTTTGACGAAATTCTTGTCATGGGTAGGAGGGGTCTGGATGAATTCTTATTGACGTGATTGCTTCTATGTCATTGTCCTGTTGTTATTTATCATATTTAAAATTTACATCAAGTATTGGGCAAAGAATTCGGTTTCAGGCCTAAAAAGGTGGCTCAAATTCTGAGGATGCAGGCACATAACTGAGTATTTGGGGCCCTGTCCACTGGGATGTAGTGTTATGCTGGTGACTATATCCTCCTATACGCTGACATGTAGTGTTATTCTTGCGGTTATGGCTCAAAGAGGTCAAAATGTCAGTGTGACCCAGGGATAAGAGACCTTAAAGGTTGGGTTACCTCCTGGGGGTGTTGTTGTTGTACAAGGTCTATATGTTATGTTTATGTCGGTTCCACTTCCTTAAAGTCACCTATGAGGTTAAATCTCATTATAGTAGCCTCTTGTCACATGTTTACCCTGGCTAGCCGGTTACATGGGTGGATGTCGGAAGAGGGTGTTACAGAGTGGTATCAGAGTATGGTTCAACCCTAAGACTAGATGGGCAGTGTGTTGGTCATGTTTTTCTATTGATTGCATATGTGTTTCTAATACTTACGGTGTATGTTCTTGTTGCATCCGTGTTGTGTTTTTTATGGTGGCAGTGGTGTTGCTATGGAAGTGTTGATGGTGTTGTTGTCAACATGTTGTCATGAGTGTATGACTGGCTATGTGTTGCTCATGCTTGTGTATATTCCATGCATGCGTGCTTACATATTGTTACATATCATACATTCATTGCTTTTTTATGCTAGTGTTACATATTTGTCATGCATCGGTGTTATCCGTGTATGCTTTCTTGTGTGATGTCATATGTTGAATATGCAGTGGTCGCTCATGATTTCTTATGCATGTCAAGTGGGTGCATATGGTCATCAAGTTGCATTGGTTTGATTGAGGTTGTTGTGCATAAGGTCATTTTATGCTATTAGGTAAACATGATGATATTGGTATGTTATGATGCTAATGTGTTCGCTATGATAAAGCAAGGGATGCATATCATTAAAGTGACGTTGCAACAATGGACTTTGGGGTAGGAGAAGATAGTCATACCAGTTGGTATGCTTGGCATGCAGGTATGTGATTCATGGTTGTTTTAAGCATTAGGGTTACTTATATGTTGTCATTCTATTATTATTATGGTAACATATATGATCAATGCAAGTTGATCAGTGTAGTTATATACACATGTGTTAGATAGTGATGAATGATAGTATCTTGTGGTTGTATGCATTGTTGTTTTTGTTTTGTGTTAGTTAACTTGATGACTAGGTTGTCTGTTGTTGATGAGCATGTTATATATTAAATTGTAGCTAGACTGATGATTATGTTATATGTTTTTGATGAATATGTTATATGTTTAATTATTGTTTTTATATGTTAGTTACCTTGATGATCAGGGTTATATAATTAATATCTTGTTGTCATATGTATCATACTAAACTATATTGTCCTATGTAGATGGTTAGAGTTATTACATTCAGGTATGAGTTAACTTAGTTGCAATGTTGTGTTGTATTAATCTAGAATGAGTGTGCATATGTTATTTTTATGCATGAGTACCAATTGTTTATCAGCTTATGATGTGAACATGTTAGTTAGTTACTATTATGGATATCATGATCTTATTTATGTTTGAGATGATGTGTTGTGAAGTCATATTGTGCTAATCTAGAATGATTTTGAAGACAATATAGCCTCCCCTAAGATACATTAAAGTATGAGTTTTCTTATGTTGTATACTTGGTGGTTGACCGTTTGAGTATTTTGCCTATTTTTTGTTTGAGTGTTTGCTGTCTATTATGTCCTCTAGTTGATTTATCTAACATGGTACATTGATATATTTTTTAAATGTTTGATTAATTGCATGATATGAATATGTGACTCACATGGTCTGTATGTTATGTTTTTTTCGGTTCCACTTCCTTAAAGTCACCTAGGATATTAAATATCATTATTGTAGCCTCTCGTTGCATGTTTACCCTGGTTGGCTAGTTACTTGGGTAGATGTGGGAAGACGATGTTAGAAACAGTTTAAGGAATTTATAGGAAAATGAAGGAAATTAGTATAAAGGGTTAAATAAACAACAATTATTAATTCCCGAGAAATAAATAAACAATAGCATAAAATATGAATTCCAATCTCACATACTTAGTTTTCTAGACATGAGGAAAATTTAAAACAAAGAAAACAAACAAGGAACTACGACACAATAATTTTTGTAAGCGCTCATAAAAAAAATATTCATTAAGATATACTCAATCAATACACAAGGATGTTATGTCTCAAATAAAGACCAACCCTATTTCATTTTATAGAACTTGTGTTTATAGAAAAGACTAAAACTTACAACCCGTTTCTATCATATTATTAATTACAAAATCTAAAAATAATAACGTACTTTATCAAATACATGCATATAGAAAACTTCCTAATCCTATCTGCATATAAATATCAAGTTGGTGTTGGAGTCATGGCTAGAGCTACTGATCTCCAAGTTGAATTATGAGGTGGCATCCAAGTCAACAACTGTCCATGAGCATTTTCCTCACAAATTCTTGAAAAATAGGGTCTAGTGATCCCTTAGAAAATCCAAAACCGTGATATCTTTTAGAAAAATGAGAGAGGTTTTTTTAATGGGTTTGTTACAGAAAAAAACCTATTTTAGTTTTGAAAAATTCATTCTCATTTATTCAGAAAGTGTGCCCAAATTACTGTGTATAGGGAAAAGAAAAGTTTTAACTGACCATTTTTATAAAAGTGTGTTGCTACTTCCATTGTCAATGCATTTTCCTTTTTTATTTTCAAACACATGATAACGCTGACACTATCGATGTCAGTGCATTTTTTAATTTTTCAAAACTTCAGTAATGATGACACTCCCATTGTCATCATTTTAAACCTATTGATTACAAATTTTCTCTGACACTCCCATTGCCAACGCTTTTTAAAAATTATAGACGAAAAAATGTGAGAACACTCCGCACAACTTCCTATGCTTCTTTGCACTTTGCACAAGAACTGTTCATTGATACATTGTGCCAAGTGATTAATATTATAAAAATAATTTAATATAATAACAGATAATATAGGAACTGCATTAATGGTTTACTTTGAGAATTTGTGAAATTTTCATTGCACAAATTTGTATAAGCGAAAATGACTAACTAATTGAATAATATGTAGTGTTGTGCGGGAGAGTGGTGTGCAAAATAAATGTGCGGGGAAGTCTAATATTCCAAAATATATATTTTTTTCATTGCTCCATGCAAATATATATTCAAAACCATGTGGTAGGTAATTCATAAATCAAATTTGGTCCTTTTTTTTTTGCAACTCAATATTTTCCCTGCTCTTTAATAAACATCCCACACATAATTTCTATGCACACCCATTCTCCCACACATAGTGCACACCCTTTTTCTGCACAAAAAAATCATAGCCATTTTATATTAAATTAATAATTCAAATCTACCTCTCCATATTCACAATATAATGAACAAAATATAATATAAATAACGAAAACATCTTACACTGGAATGAACTAGGACCTAGTTCCAAAAGAAACTGTCTAAATGAATAGTGTTGGCACTTAATCCTTCGGGGGTGGGAAAATATCTTGTAAATATGTCAATATAAAATAAGAAGATGAAGAGATCATGGGTGGAGGTTTTTTCAAATTTTTTTTTCCTGGTGTGTTTCTCATCCTATGTCGCACCGGTGCATTCCACTAGAAAAGCACTGATGCATACTACAAATTGGCACATTGGGACACAGTGCTCTCCATAAAAAGCCACCCGGTGCGTCTAGTTACCATAGCACACTGGGGCTATACACAAATTTAGCCCCGATGCATCCTAAAAACTCGCGCCAAACTAAAATTTCCTAGTGCGGATGGAAGAAACCGCCTGGTGCGCCTCAAAAACCCGCGTACCGGAACAGGGTTAAATAAAAAAGAATTATGGAAAAAAATCTGCAATTTTCACTTCTTCAGTGCTTCAGAGCTGTCAAGCGCTGGTGCGAATTTACCTTGTGTGAGGCGCCATGTCATCGGTGCTCCCATTGCACGCACTGCTACCGTCCATTACCCACCATCTCCATTTTGAATGTTGCAAAACAATGGGCAAAATTTAGTTTAGCAAATTCTACAACAAACATGCTTCCTTGATGCCCAAATGTACAGGTATTTTACTTGTTTCTCCATAATTTAACTTTTTAGTGGATCAGTTTTGTAAAATAGCTTAAAATTCACCCTTTACAATATATATATATATATATATATAGATGTAGATGTGTATATATATATATATATATGTATATGTATATATATGTATATGTATATGTATATGTATATGTATATATCTACATATATATATATGTATATATATATATATGTATCTATACATATATATGTATATATACATATATATATATATATACATATATATATATACATATACATATACATATACATATACATATACATATACATATACATATACATATACATATACATATACATATACATATACATATCCATATACATATCCATATATATATATATATATATATATATATATATATATATATATATATATATATATATATATATATATATATATATATATATATATATATATATATATATTCCCACGTGGTGTGCTTGAGCCATTCAGCTCGCACCGGTTCGCGGTGCTGCCTGTAAATTTACAGGCCGCATTGCGACCAGCGCTAACAGTATCCGAACTGGTTCCGGTGCGGTACCGAACCAGCAAACCGTGATTTTTTAAAATTATATAAACTGTGGTGTGGTCGATTACCCGGTCGCATTGTTGACCATGTCCAAGTTCGGGATGGCGGTGCGTTCACCAAAATTTGCACCCTGGGGCGGATATTTTGGTCAGCGCACTTCCCTCTTAAACTTTGACATAGTCAACGGTACAGTCATATAAACGACTACACCGTTGACCATGTGTTGATGTCAGGAGGGCGGTGTGATTTCTAAACTATACGCCCCAGGGCGCAAAGTTTGGTCAGCACACCACCCTCCCAATACTGGTATATAGTCAACGGTGTGGTTGGTTATACCATTGTACCGTTGACCGTGTAATAATTCCAGGAGGGAATTTCACTGACGAAACTATCCACCCCGGGGCGGGTAGTTTGGTCAGTGCACCACCCTCCCAAATTCGTACATAGTTAATGGTGCAATCGGTTAAACGACCGCACTGTTGACCATTAACTGATGTTTGGCAGTGCATTGATGGAATTATCCACCTCAGGATGGATATTTTAGTCAATGCACCACTTGAGAAAGTACATGTCATGATGTGTGGTGCACTGAAAATTTCCAAGCGCACCACGACCGATGCGTGATAAAGATAGATGCATCGGTACCGATGCATGACTTTTTTTTTGGGCGCACCGACCGTTGTTTTTTCAAATATATATATATATATATATATATATATATATATATATATATATATATATATATATATATATATATATATTTGTAAATAAATGTCTCATTTAATTAAAAAATTGTATTTAATATGTGAATCATTCAGCGATGTCAAAGGAGAGAAGAGAGGGAATAGCAGGAACATATGGCGGACCAGTATAATGTGGTTCTCCTACAGGAGGCGCAAGAGAGGGAGAGAGATATGTACCCTCACCCTATTACAGCAATGACCCAAGCGATGTTAAGGGAGGTAGGCCTCCTCAATTTATATGAGGAGGCTACATCCCTAAAGGGCCATGGTTGGTTATTGTGACAACTTATCTTCAGGTGGAATGCCCACCGATAGGCTTTCCGGGTTGGTCCTAACCAGTGGTACGTGCTCACTGAGGAGGGAATCTATTTTATTACTAGCCTATCGAGGAGAGGGTAGGATTTTCCCTCTTTCCCAGAGGTCCCTGTCGGCTATGCAGAAGGGAGTCAGTTGGTGTACTCCTAGAGATTAGTTAGAGAATATATATTGTCTCCTGTAGATTTTCAAGTCTCCGGTGGTTAGTTATGTATTTCTTCATTTGGTGGAGAGGAGGTGAAGTGCCTCTCACTACTGATTTCGACCATTGCACACCATACCAATGACAGGAAACACATTATTTTCCCACTTTTTTTATGTTTATTCTTTATTATAGGAGCCACGACTTGTGAGGTGGTCTGCAATTTTTTGTGGCAATTTTGTACATCTTTAGATAGATGTCGTGCTCAGGCACAAGGGAGGGTGAAATTCCCTTTTTCTTCAGAGCTATTTTGTTTATTTTTTGAGAGGTTTCTAGAGACGGAGCCTAATTTTGTTCGGCAGCCTCGTAGGCTGATGTTGCATGTACGGATTCAGATGTGGGGACAGATGATGCCCAAGAGGGGTGAGTCATAATTTTCCACGAGGATATTGCATGATGCACTGGAGTTGCTAGCCAGTGTTGATGCTCATGCCTTCATTTTGGTCCCTTGTCTGTATGCTGGTTTAGATTGGTGAGGGTGTTGTTAGTGTCCCGTGATTTGGTAGATTGGAAAGCCAAATGACAGGGTAACATCAGACCAATCTTTGGAGCGCAAGGACCTAGCCTTTCTGGACTCAGAGAGGGCTCTCTCTATTTATGCAAAGGATGTGAGCTTGTTTACTTAGTTTGTTTATATTTTAGGCTAGTTGTGAAGTGTGTTTTGGTTGTTTCTGGTTTTTGAGGGAAAATTGATCGAAAGGATAAATAGATATGGAGTTTGTCAAAACAATTGGGCTGTGGGGTCAAATGAGGTCGAGATTATCTTAATGATGGACAAGGTATGACTGCAGGGACGATTTGGTCGAGATAAATGGATTCTTTGGGTGCAAGTGAAATGAGATGAACACTAAGTTTGTGAATGAAAAATAGATTTTAAGCATAAATAGTTAATCAACAAGAATTCATAAGTTAGGGCTAACCATTTATCTCTATGAACAAAACTTGAACTAACAAATGTAGAAAATAAACAATCCAGTGATGCATAGAAGTGTAAGACCCTCTAAATTTGGGAAATCACCTTCAGAATTTTGGGAAAACAAATAAGACAGAAAAATAACTCAATCTACGAAGAGGGAACTCATAAACATCATATTTTGAGCTATTGGGAACTTTGAAACAAGAATGAAAAGCCTAGGCAAAGGGAAAGATCGAAACAAGACCTCTTTGGTTCAACTAAAACAATCAATAATTCAAAGAGAGTTTTCAGAGATGGAGCTTTGACTAGCCATGAGTAAGCAGGGCGTACCGTGAATCATACTTAGCATGCATAACAACCATTAATGAAACAAGTAACAAGTTCTTTAGTGATCAAAGAGCAGTTAAGAATTATTTGATATGACTAAGAAAGATGAAAACATAGAAGCTGCAATGAATCAGGAAATTTGAGGTGCCTCCATGGGCATGTCTCAAAATTATCTTTACTGAACTACAACAAGCAAGAAGTATGGAAACATATGCGAGAAACTAAGAAAACATAACAATTAAGGAACACTATACCATTCACCAAGCCATGGAATCCTACATACAATCCTTCTGCACCATCCAAGTCAAGCAAGAGATCATCAATATCATAAGACAAGTATTTCTTCAAAGCTCATAGTGCTATTGTATTGCTCTCTATAACATAATATATAGGCCAAAGAGGAGGAAACCCAACAAGGGCAACTAGAAGACCATTGGCCAAAAACAAATATCTAAACTTGTCCTTAAGGCTTTGCAAAAACCAAGGCACAAAATATCCACTCAAAATATCTTAAAATGATAAAAATGAAAATAAAATTGACTTTACATGATTGAAAAGTGCTAAAAAATTCTTAACTCACATTTGGATGAGCATCTTCAGAAAACTCCTTTTTTTCCATAATGCTACAAGAGTGTAGCAGTAGAAAATTACTTGTCTTGCAGAGGACTTTTGAGGGACTTCCTGATGTAGAAACGAGGCCCATGATGGATCGTTGGAAAGCCATGGATGTATGTTTTCTAGAACTACTTGAGTTTTCCAAAACTGATGCTAGGAAGTTTGTCAAAAACTAAACTGAGTAAAAAAAAAACCAAGAAAGTAGCCCTTACTGATATGTGAGGCAGAAAGTTAAAAAATCACTGTTTTTTTCCTCTTTAAGGGATCAAAACACACTCTTCCGATTTGAAAATTTTTGAGTATATTCCCTCCAGTTTAATGCATCCAATGATACCACTCTCAACAGCTGAGGATGCTCCAAACAAAAATGGTGGCGCCCATGAATTTGTGCAAATAGGCCAAAAAATGTCAAAAAACAAGATCATGTCAAAATTTGCTCAATTTTGGTGAGAAAACCCCTTAAGGGTTTTTAAAAACATGCCTGGAAGCTCGAGCCAAAATTCCAAGCCTAGATGTGTCTTTTCCTCCTTTTCTCACCGAGCGCCCTCTTTGGGAAGTTTTGAGTTTTTCTTGGGCCACCTTCAATTTTATTCGAGCAAATTGATTTAACTTTTTGTAGTGCCCAGTCATCTTCATTTGAAAACTCAAGTCTTTGTTTGGATGCTCTAACTTGTTTTCCAAGTGCTTGAGCTCTCTTTCAAGCCAAGATTCTTTATTATTCTCTATCTCTTCGGCAAGAAGCTGTGTGAGAGGGTATTGTTGAGCAAGGGCTGATTCATCTTCCTTTTACTTCTCCAAGGCTTTCCTAAGACCCATGGTCCTAGGCCTTTTCCTCACTAGCTCTTCTTCTTCCTCCACATCATCGAACTTGCCCATGTATTCTTCATGTTTCACTTGGGCCTTTTACGCTTCCCTTTGGTACTTGATGGCTCGGGCCTCATAGATTTCCATTTGCCCGCTCATCTGTTTGTTTTGCAGCTGTAAGCAGTGAATGAAGTCTTTAGACCTCTCTAAGTCAGTTTCCAAATCCACAATTTGAGCTTCTCTATTTTGCAAAAGAGATTTTAGGATTCTAATTTTGTCATCTTCGGCATCACTATCCACTTGGATAATTTCAAACTCTCTTTCTTGCTCATGGCTGCTTTCCTGCTGCTCCATATTTTCCTTGCCTTTTATTTGAGTGGGCTTCTTTGCCCTTTTCCTCTTTGGCACTTCAATGATAGGTTTCTTGGGCAACTTGCCTCTACTTCGGAGTGCTCTAGTAACATTGGGAGTTACAACTTGAAAAATTCTCTTTCTTGAAGTTTTGGGCTTTGTTACCTTTGGAGAAGAAGTCATGGCCCCTTTCCTAGGAGAGGCAGCTAGCACATGCTTTGGAGAATTCTCTTCAAGCTCTATGTTTCCACTATCTTCCTTTGGGCTACCTTGCTCTTTTTGTTTCATGCTTCCCCATTCGGAATGCTCACTGTTTCGTGTTTTCTTGCCATCATCATTGCTTGCTTGAGGGCTGTCATGTTTCTCATCATTATTGTCTCTTCGAGGACTGTTATGTTCCTCATGAGTACCATCACTTCCTTCTTCCTCTTTTTCTGGATGATCACCACTAGAATTTCTTTGTTGAGGACTGTCTTGTTCATTTCTATCATTGTTTTCTTCATGAAGGTTATGTTCCTCCCCTTCGCTGTTTTCTTGAGGACTGTCATGTTCCTCATCATCACTATGCTGGATGCCACTTTGTTTGCTTTCATGATTGGTATGCTCACTATCATTTTTTTCATGCTCACTGTCATGTTTAGATTCTTTCATTTGTTCCGCATCATCACTACTCTGTTGCTTATCACTTTGCTCTTCATCCTCACTGCTTTGCTTAGACTTCTCTTCTTCACTCTCAATCATAGGGGATTTTTGCCTTTGAGGGGTAGATTGAATAGAAGAAGGAGAGTCATGGTGAGTGGATGGTGATTAAGGCACATGAGATGCGCCATGAGATGAAGAGGCCATAGTGAAATCTGAATGGGAGATGAAGGATTCCTAAGAAACTCCTTTTTTCTCAAGTTGATGGAGGATGATGATCTTGATAAGGGAATGATGAAACAATCAAGATTTTTGTTGAACGAAGGGCTTATTTTGGATAGTTGAGGCCATTTTGTCAATGCTTCTACAGAGGAAGAAAGGGAGGTTCAAAAGCTGGGTCCTGGTGAAGTGAATCAATAGTCGGGCATGATATGAATAGACTCTAGAGTATCTCCCTTCACATGTAAAATATCTCATGATTACCTTCATGAGAGACGCATAACTGTTTAATAGATGAGAAAAGGGGAAGATCACCTTGCATTCATTTTGGTAAGCAGGTTTCAGAAAAGGCTTGTAGTGATCTAGGTTCAAATAGGCTTTCTTAAACCATTTCTCACCAAGATAGGGGATCTTGGTGCCCTTTGACAGTGATTTAGGACTGAGAATGAAATCAAGGCCTGCTATGTGAACTTGCCCTTCTTGCAGCCTTAGGGAAAAAAAATGTGTCAAAGGAGGGTGATTTTTGACTTCTTGAACTTTTTGGCAAAAATCAAGGCACCCTACTTCATGAAAATTAAAAAGAACTCAAGGGGATTCATTTATCTCCTGAGTTATAATAGGCTCAAACCTATGGTGGCATCCACTTCTGTTGTCCTTCCTTGGAGGAATTTTTTCTTTTGACACCCTTCACTGACTTACCAAAAAAAATGTTCAAATGCACTAAAAAATAGATCCCCTCTTTGAGAAATGTTTTCTCTTTAGTTGGCAAACAATTTTTGTTAAATGAAAAAAAATTTACTCCTTCAGTACTGTGTTTTGAGAGAAAACTGTGTTCTTTTTCTCTTAACTACTCAAAACAAAAAGCCCCTTGACAATAAAACCTCCTCCTTTATCATTGTTTCTTTGTATCTTAATAAACATCAAATTTAAAGAGCAACTGTGTTTTTCTTATGGCTAGCACATGAAAATCTGTGACCTTGAGAACCGGTTCATTTCACTTTAGCACACAAATGTTTTTCTTCCTTTGTAAAGCTGGGTTTCTCCTTTAGAAAAATTGATTTAATCATTCTTTTGAGTCAAGAATTTGGGCAAAGAATAACCATAAATACCTGTTAACCATGTCTTTTGATGTCATTGAGGTGACCCCTCTGTGTAAATTTGGAGTTTTTGGCAATCTCGAGGGCTATTTGCAAATATGTGTTGACAGTGGCCTGGGTGCTCGGGCGCCTTCTTCACGTTGGGCTAGGCATGATTATAATGGGCCGTGAATTTTTAGAGGCAACCAAAGCTAGCCAAGGAGGCCGGTCAACTGTGTAAAGTTTTAGCCAAGAAAAATGAGTAATATGGCACAAGTTAGGCAGGAAAATTCAAAGGAATGAGTGAGAAAAAAGCTGGGAGGATGAGGGTGCCGCGTGCAGGAGGTGGGCACCGGGCCGTTCAGAGATGGCCCGAGCAGTGGGCCATTTAGGGATGGCCCGGGCGAGGAAAATATGGGCCAGGTGAAGGTGCGTATGACAAGTTCAAGGGCAAGAAATGAAAGATGACAATGGCATGGGTAAGAGGTAGGTGAGAGGAGCTCTATCCATGGCCCAAGTAGCCGGATGGAGACAAACAAAGCAAGGGCACCACATTCAGAAATGGGCACTGGGCCGGGCAGGCCTGCCGGGTGAGAGCGTCGCGTTTAGATGGGTGTCGGGCGCTACACAGGCACACCGCGCACAAACACAGGTGCGCCACACTGTGATCAAAACCCTTCTGTAAGCGCCTACAGGTGCATCACGCGTCCAAGAAGTTCCAAATGTTCTAAAAAAAAACGTCCTCCTCTTCGTGAAGTTCCTTGCGCAATGAAAAATAATACTTTTGCTCGAGCCTCTTATACTTGATGAGGGTTTTAAGCGTTGTTCCCTCCTTTGTCAATTTGAAAAACGAAATCACCCTTTATGCCTTAGCATTTTGTGTTGAAAAAGTGACTTTATTTTCGTGCCAAGGGCTTAACTGCTTTTGTCCCTATTCTAACAGGTTTATCTCTTTTGGCAGGTGTTTTCTTAAATAAAACTTGAACATATCTTCATGGGAATTTCTCCTTTGTTGGTGATGCGAAAAAGGTCTCTTTCATATGCATTCTCTCTGTTAATTTAAAACAAACCATCAGGGGTAACTGTGGCCCTTTCCATTTGTCATTTTTGAATTTTCTCCTTAGGCCTCTCTTTTGTGAGGAAGGAGGCTAAGAAAAACCAGTGTTTGTTGCCTATTCATATTGAAGGTTTTCTCCAAAACTGTGATCTTGTATATCATGTGAAAGAGGCTTATAAAAACACTACCACTGTAGCCATTCAACACCATGAGGTAAATCCGTTGTTTTATGAAGTGATGAGGTATTTAAACCATGATTTGGTCTTCTTCTTGTATGATGAAGGAGGCCTACCAACCACGATTTGATGCCCTGATTGTTTATCAAGGAGGTCATCCTTTTAAAATGACTACTGCAGCATCTCAACACCATAATGCAAATTCACTGTTTATGAAGTGATGAGGGTCTTTTCATATGTGTCTTTCTCTATTGCTTTGAATAGACCATCAGGGACAAACATTTACCTTTTCCACTTGTTCATGAAGGAGGTCATCAACCATGATTTGACCCTCTGCTTGTTTCTCAAGGAGATTACCTTAAAACATAAAGAGTTTATCTTTATCAGAAAGTGTGCCTTTTCATTGTTCTTTCGAAGGTGGTCCCTGTAGAAATTTGCTGAATAATGATTAATTATCCACCGAGACTATCCTGATCACATATCAATTCAAATTCATATGCAACACATAATCTCTTCCACTCAGATCATCACACATGCGGAAATAAAACAAGCGATAGCACATCAAATCATCATACACATTAACACAGTATGTATGGGGAAAGCTTATAGCTGAAAAACCCGCAGCTATTGTGTATATTATAATGGATAAAACATGTAACAAACTCAGTACAATACTCCTCACAAGTACTCAGTACTATCTCATGAAGTTACACACAAACTAGCTTGGTTTTGAACAAGTCACGGGTTCAAAACACATCCACTAATTGCCTGTCTAAATAGAGATCCAAGGTTCTAATCTCCTTGGCTTGAGAGCGCAATCATCATGGGAAATTGCCTCCAAGGCAAGGGAAAATTCATGCACAACTCGATGTCGCCACCGATAGCTAACCTCCACCCTCATCTACCCTTTTCTTTCACCGGTCTCCACCGAATTGTCCATGCATCGTAGTGAACTGATGTGTTCTTGAGTTGAATAATGAGTTACATAATTAATGAATTAAATAATATTTAATTCACTCCACTATTACTAGTTGATTAGCTAGTTTAGTTAATCTCAACTAGTTCAACCAAGTTAAACCGAACACAACTCCACCATCCATTCATTAACTCCACCAACTTCTGCCACCGAAGTCCTAACTGAAGTCAACCATGCATGAGCTCACTAAACCCCTAGGAATAGCGTAATTCCTCTGTCAGATGCATGAGCCACTTCCAAGGCTCGAACTGAAGTGCTCCAAGAGAGTAAACTGAAGTTTATAGTCCAAATATTATTATGGGTAAATAATATTTGACTTCCCTATTTTAAGGAGAGGCAGTCTAAAAATAGACTTCGACCTATAGGTCCAAAAAATAGAGTCCCATCTATTTTTACCAACATGACCAATAATCCAAGAATAACATACTGCAATCCCTGGACCATGCTCCATATGTCTAAAAATAGACATAGTCTAAAAATAGATTTTGCGCCAGAATTTGCCTGCGGGCCCACTTAGTGAAGGCGAATTCATTTCACCAAGCTCCATCATCTTGCTGCATTTTCAACACTCCCTCTCAGCAAGATATGGATTATCTGCAACCCCTATCCTGCCTCTGTGGAATTCGAACTTGCTCCTCGTGAGCGCCTTCGTCAGGATGTCGGCATCCTGATCCTCCGTGGGAACATATGAAAGCATCATGATTCTCCGCTGAACACAATCTCTGATATGATGGTACCTGATGTCGATGTGTTTGGATCTATCATGAAATACTGGATTAGCAGAGAGTTTAATGCAACTCTGGTTATCACAGTAAATCACTATAGGCTCCAAATGCAACCCGAACAATCCAACGAGGATCTTCCTCATCCAAATAGCCTCGCATGCAGCCAAACTAGCTGCCATGTACTCGGCCTCTGGTGAACTGAGTGCCACGGATCTCTGCTTCCTGCTGTACTAGGAAACTGCTGTCGACCCAATGCTGAAAACTCCTCCAGATGTGCTCTTCCGGTCCGTTGGGCTCCTTGCCCAATCTGCATCAGTGAAGCCAAAAAGCTTTGCTCCATCCTCCTGTCTGTACCATAGACCATATCCCGATGTGCCTCTAATATAGCGCAATACATGCTTGCCTGCCTTCCAAAAGAGCTTGGTAGGCTTAACCATAGCTTGCGAAAGCTGCTTAACTGCATAGCATATATCGGGTCGTGTATTGACCAGATACATAAGCGACCCCACCAACTGTCGCTAGACAGTGGCATCCACTACCTCCGTTGAAGTAGCATCCTCCTTCCTCCAACCACCAGGAAGAGGAGTGTCAACAGGCTTGTAGCCTTGCATGTTGAACCTCTCCAGAATCTCCCGGGCATACTTGCCCTGAGAAACAAACAATCCTCCACTGCGCTGCCAAATCTCCAATCCTAGGAAATAATGAAGGATGCCCAGGTCCTTCATCTCAAACTCTCGTGCAAGATCCTCCTTGCATGAAAGTATCAACTGCTCGTCGCCAGTCAAAATCAGATCATCTACATACAGTACGATGATCAAAAGCTTCCCCTCCACCACAATCTAGTACAGGTTTGGATCCGCCTCACTCTTGGAGAATCCAAGCCCGGTGAAGTAGCTGTCTATCCGAGTGTACCAAGCACGAGGTGCTTGCTTCAGCCCGTACAGTGTTCTCTTGAGTCGGCACACATGCGACTCACTGCTGAAGATCTCAAAACCTTCAGGCTGCTCTATGTACACTTCTTCCTCAATAACTCCATTGAGGAACGCAGTCTTCACATCCATCTGATGAATGTGCCACCCCATCTGCGCTGAGAGAGCAATGATCGTCCGTATGGAAGAGTACCTTGCGACAGGTGCAAAAGTCTCCTCATAGTCAATCCCCTCGATCTGTGAGAAGCCACGGGCGACAAATCTCGCCTTGTTCTTCTCCACACTCCCGTCAGCCGCCTGCTTCACCTTGTAGATCCATCGCGAACCCACCACTGATTTCCCCACCGGTCTTGGGACAATCTCCCATGCACTGTTCTTGATGATCGAATCATATTCTTCGATCATGGCATCAACCCATGTGGGTTCCTCCACAGCTTCCTCAAAAGAGGATGGCTCCGTCACGACACATTGACTCACAAGAGCCATGTATCCAGTGTACCGATACGGTGACTGCCTCTGTCTGCGCTGTGCTGTAGGTGGTCCTACAACCTTCTCTGCATCTCGAGCCAGTCGCTCAGCTTCTGTAGTGCGCATGCACCCTCTGATGGTTGGCGCTGCATGGGTGGTTTCTTCCACCTCCTAAACTTCCTCTTGTGGCTGATCCACATCCGAAAGCTCCTCCTTAGGAACTAACAGCTCCTCATCTGCATGCAAGTGTAGCTCCCTCTCAAGCGAACACTGCATGGCTTTCTCCTCCTGAAATTTTATATCCCGTTGCACAACAGTCTTTCGACTATCTGACAAATACACCCGATAGTTGTGAGGTGTATCAGTGTACCCCACAAATATTCTAACCTCAGCGGTTGGATCCAACTTCCTTCTCACAACCTTCATCACATGCATGTAGACAGGAGAACCAAAAATCCGCAAATGGGAAATATCAGGCCTGTTGCCAGGATAAGCCTCCTCCGGTGTACTCATGCCAAGAACCTTGTGAGGAAAACGGTTCTGCACATACACTGCTGTATTGCATGCCTCATCCCACAAGTGAAGGGGTAGGCCCTGATCATGCAACATCGCCCGTGCAGCACCCACGATCATTCTGTTCTTCCGCTCAGGCACCCCGTTCTGTTGTGGGTTATGGGGTGCGATGAGCTCTCTCTGAATCCCTTCTGCGCTGCAGAACTCCTTGAATTCAGACGAGATGAATTCACCACCATTATCACTCCTTAGAGCAATCACCTTCTTCCCCGACTCCTTCTTGACCAGTGCTTTAAGCTCACAGAACTTCGTGAATGTATCGCTCTTCTTCTGCATGAAGAAGATCTAGCACTTTCGAGATAAATCATCAACAAAGATCACATAATACCTGTGCTTTGCTGTCGAAGAAAATGAGAAAGGACCACACACGTCTGTGTGAACTCTCTCAAGGATCGTCGTGGCGCGACTATCCTTCTCGTGAAAGGTGGCTTTCACATACTTCCCTAAAGTACACCCCTTGCACTGATCTGACTGCGCAAGAGTGCCCTTAGGAAGCCCAGTAGAAATCTGTTGTAGGATCTTCAAAGCTCCATGGTGAAGGTGGCCCAATCTCCTGTGCCACAGTTCGCCCTCATCATCCCGGCTCACCACTTCTCCCGCCTTGCATGCCATAGCTGCGCAGCCATCTACCTGCAACCGATAAAGGTTCTTGGTTCGAACCCCTATCTTCCGGGTCTCTCCAGTAGTCTTACTGCGCAGGAAGGCTTTTCCTTCGCTGAAGACCACATCATACCCCTTATCCTCCAACATCGCCACAGAGATCAAGTTATTCTTCAATCCAGGTACATGCATGACATCCTTCAATACAAAGGGTTTACCAAACTCCCTCTGAAAGGATATGGTACCGATACCAGTCGCACTGTATCTACCATCATCGCCCATCTCGATGTGCACACCCAAATATTTGTCCTCCAGATCTGAGAACAAATCCCGATCTCTCGTCATATGAAATGACGCACCGCTATCCAAGAACCACACCGATCCCATCACACTTGAAACCAAGCATGCGATCAGTGAAAAGTCAAGCTCGAACTGTGAAGCCAAAGCTTCTCCATCTGCAGATCTTCCCGCTTGCTTGTTTTTCTTCTTCTTTGGACAATTGGTAGCATAATGTCCGTGATCATGGCAGTGAAAACACTTCACTTTCGCCATATCCCGCTTCTTGCCCTTTGCACCAGAATGAGAGGTTTTCTTACCCTTCCCCTTCTTTGCTTTGGCAACCAAAGCGCAGTTTTCTTCATCAGCTCCCTTTGATGAAGATCCATCTCGAGTAGTCCTCCTTATCTCCTCCTGCATGAGATCCGCCCAAAGGCGCTCCCATCCCGGCAGCTTATCCCGACCATTGACACTATCTTGATATGAGTGCCAAGCCTTCGGAAGACCAAGGAGAGCCAGGTCGACCATGTCCTCATCTTCGACAGTCACCCCCACACTTCCCAGCTCATCTCTGCATTGAGTGAACTTAGTGAGGTATTTGGCGATATTGTCGCCTTTCTCCATCTTGATGTTCCTGAGCTTATCTTTGAGCGCTAGCTTCCTTTGGTTGCTCTTACTCTGGAATAGATCCGTCAAAGCTTTCCACATTAAATATGGAGAAGCATTTCCATGCATGCTAGATACAATATGATCCTTGACGCCCTCCAACAGGATCCTTCAACATTTCGCCATCTTCTTTTGCCAAGCTTCGACTTCAGCAGGATCAGTGGGCCTTTGGACATCCGTATCCATGAAATCCTTCAGTCCATTATCTTCTAATACTACCTCCATGCAATCCTTCCATGCAACATAATTCGAACTGCCTTCAAGAGCATATTTGAGTCACAAACCGTTGAAAGACATTTTCAACACCGGCACCAAGAAAACAAAACTGCTGCAAAATTCGAATTCCACCTCAAAGCTCAACCGCTCTAGATCTGTGAGAAAAAATTATTTCTAGCACAGAGATTGACTGCAAGGGACGTTTACTGGATATATCACCTTTCAAAGAAAGGATGGATCCAGAGGCTACCTGGCCCGCATGCAGAGTCTGTCTACCGAAATAAGTTTGTAATCACTGTGATGATCAATCTCTACTTCAATAGCTCCGATACCATGTAGAAATTTGCTGAATAATGATTAATTATCCACCGAGAATATCCTGATCACATACAATTCGAATTTATATGCAACACATAATCTCTTCCATTCAACTCAGATCATCAAACATGCGGAAATAAAATCAAGCGATAACACATCAAATCATCATACACATTAACACAGTATGTATGGGGAAAGCTTATAGCTGAAAACCCCGCAGCTATTGTGTATATTATAATGGATAAATCATGTAACAAAATCAGTACAATACTCCTCACAAGTACTCAGTACTTTCTCATAAAGTTACACACAAACTAGCTTGGTTTTGAACAAGTCACTGGTTCAAAACACACCACTAATTGCCTTGCCTCTATTGCGCAATCATGGCCTGTCTAAATAGAGATCCAAGGTTCGAATCTCCTTGGCTTGACAGCGCAATCATCATGGGAAATTCCTCCAAGTGTGGTGCAAATCTCATGCACAACTGATGTCGCCACCGATAGCTAACTCCACCCTTTCATCTACCTCTTTCACTGGTCTCCACTGAACTGTCCATGCACTGTAGTGAACTGATGTGTTCTTGAGTTGAATAATGAGTTACTAATTAATGAATTAAATAATATTTAATTCACTCCACTCATAATTAGTTGATTAGCTAGTTAAACTAATCTCAACCAGTTCAACTAAAATAAACAGAACACAACTCCACTAGCTGTCTCATTAACTCCACCAAACTTCTGCCACTGAAGTCCTAACTGAAGTCAACCATGCATGATGCCATCAAACCCTTGGGAATAGCGTAATTCCTCTGTCAGATGCATGAGCCACTTCCAAGGCTCGAACTGAAGTTCTCCAAGAGAGTAAACTGAAGTTTATAGTCCAAATATTATTAAGGGTAAATAATATTTGACTTCCCTATTTTTAGGATAGGTAGTCTAAATATAGACTTCGACCTATAGGTCAAAAAATAGAGGTCCATCTATTTTGACCAACATGACCAATACTCCAAGAATAACATACTGCAACCCTTGGACCATGTTCCATATGTCTAAAAATAGACTTTGCGCCAGAATTTGCCTGCGGGCCCACTTAGTGAAGGCGACTTCATTTCACTAAGCTCCATCATCTTGCTGCGTTTTCAACAGTCCCCCAATCTTGAAAATTTGAACTTATCATCTGATTTAAAACACCTAAAAATGTAGACTGCTTGTATCCACCAGGACTTGGTCTCCTACATCTTTGTTTTACTTTTTTTGAGCTGATCCATATGAACTGTAACCCAAGTGTTTATTTAAAGTAATTATTGGGCCCTTAGCTCATGATGAAGGAGGCCTTCATAAAAATATGAACAGATGCCCTTTAACACCATCATGTCAATCTTTGGCTTTTGATGTGAAATAGGTCTTTAACCTATAAAGTTTCATTTGTCTCACCACTGATTATCAACTTTTCTTATCAATAGAAGCCTTTCAAACACAACATCAAATCCTGGTGATGCATCCTATCCTTTGGAGGAAGTAGCGCCAAGCAGCCACTAAAGTTACTCAAAGACATGTTTGACCCTCTGCTTGTTTGTGAAGGAGGCCACAACAATGTTTTTCTAACCCTTTTCTTTTTGAAGGAGGTTATATCATAGTGTCTCTAACCCTCTGCTTTTTTGAAGGAGGTTTCATCAAACACATGAGATTTCATCTATTTTAACTTTGTACCTTGCTTTGTAATATATGACTTTGCTTTGCTATATCACTGTGAAGTTTTTAGGGAGTAACCATGCGATTGATATATGAAGAGTGCTCACTGTTAGACACCTTAGAACAACTATTTCTTTTGACTTTCTTTTCAGGGGCAATGAACTTGTTGGTGACAGACTTTCAAAGCTTAGTTCATGATAAGGTACAAGAAGCAGTTTTCCTTCTTATACTTTCATCTTGTTTGCCTAGCTTGCTCTTGAGATCTTTTTGTCAAAGACTGTCTTTTTCTTTGAAACAGAAAAAATTGTAAGGCTAGGTCACCCTTCAGAGACTTGGGAAGCGCTACCTTTGTAGTTGATCCTAAAGTACTGATGATGAGCATTGCTTAGTTCTTTGTATTCATTTGTGTTGATGAATGATCTCTGTTCTTCAAGTAGCCTTTGGATTTAAACCATGTACATTAGCTTTCCTGTACTCACTGTACTTCACTTGTTTCATCATGGCAAACTACTTCAGCATGAAAGACCTGTTTGAAATTTGTCCTTTTGACCTCATTTGCACATTGATCATCATTCAATTACACCCCTGCAGAGATGTAAAAACAAATTATTTTGAACTTTGGAGGGATTCTTTGGTGTTTCATGAGGATTATGCTTGATCTAAGCATATTTCTTCAGACAGTGAACATCCTCATCTCTTCCTGATTTGGATCTTTGTTGAACTTCTTCTGAAATGAGACAAGGGTAACTCTTAGTGGTGTGCAACCTATGGATAGACCAAGGTTTGTTTTTGCATAATAGAAAACAATTGATGGTTGATTAGTAACATACACAGGATTTTTGGCTTAGGATGAATAGCCAAGGAAAAAATCCCTAAACACCACCATCTAACTTAGAGACAATTTTTATAGATTCTGAGTGTTTTCTTAGGCATGATCAGATTTTCATATGACAAGATGATCCGAGATAGAAGAGAAGACACTTTTTCAAATTTTGGACAGTGAATTTACATGAGAAACAAGGGAAAATTATGACAGAGAAACAAAGCTAAGACAACTATAGACAGGGAGACTTTGCTGAAATGAGATAGGACTTGAAAATTGAAGATTGTTCTCATCATAGGTTGACAGGGAGGGGTAGGAGGACAAAAATTGTTTGGGGTGTTTTCTAGATGACAAATTGACAGATTGAGATTAGCTTCTAGAAAACTCAGCTAAGGAATCTAGTCATCAACAACATGTAAAAAATATTGATTACTAACAGGTGTGTCAACATCCTCTTCATAGATGATGAGCCGTCGGATGATAGAGGTAATATTAGTGTTTTATTTAAATTTATTCTAACATGTTCTTTAACTTGTTTTTATTAAATTGTTTAATGGAATTGTCTAATTATTGTTGTGTAATTATATATATTTTGTATATATTGGGTAATTTGATGGTGATGAGATTCCACTTCCACCAAATGATCCAGGCATAGATCCTGATGATGATCAAGAGATGGCATATGTTGAGGATCAGGCCAGTGCAGACAAACCTAGTCCTCATGTTGCCCAAGTACCGACTGGTGTGAGGTGTAGGCCTAACACTAGATTTAGGATGGAATTGGGAAACCAAACCTATCGACTGCTTGTGGAGGAGGGATTCAGGACAACCACTATCAGAGAGATACAAGCCGATGATAGGTTGACAACAATGTGGAGAGGCATGCCACGTGATAGGTTGACCCTAATGCAGCATTTCGTAGGAGCTACAAGCTTAGTGGTGCGGTTGAGGAGGTCCCTTCAATGTAGGCATAGTCGAGACATAGTACGTCGACAGTCGAGCAGTGGTGCATCATCTGATGATCATGATCAGGGGAGTGATCATTGTTCACCTTGTGCCACAGATGAGCAACCTACAGCATCGACCAACAGTGATGATCATGAGTAGGCTGGACCATCCAAGTCGAGTCACCATGAGCAGGTAGTTGATCCTGATCTGCATGAGGCACCTCCATATCAGCAGGCACGTGATGATCGGCATCTATCGACATCTATCGGCATCTATAGTTGATGTTTGTGTTGTGATGATGTTATACAATGCTTGTGTTTTGTTAGATGATCATGATCATGATGATTAGATGATATTAGTGAATTTGAATGTGTTTTTTAGTCGAGTATGATGTTTGTACGATCGTTATCATGATCATGATGTTTATTTTTAATATTAAATCATGATATTTATTAAATATTATGTCGTGAATGTAATTGAAATTTTAATTTTAATTGTATGTAAAATTGTAAAATTGTAATTGTAATTGTAATTTTAATTTTAATTGTAATTGTATATATGTAAAATTGTAAAATTGTAATTGTATGTAAAACTTTTGTAATTGTAATTGTAATTGTAATTGTATGTGAAATTGTATAATTTTATGTAAAATATTTGTAAAATTTTAATCGTATTAATGTGAAATGATTGTAATTGTATGTAAAATTCTAAAATTGTAATTGTAATTTTAATTGTAATTGTATGTGAAATTGTAAAATTGTAATTGTAATTGTAATTCTAATTTTAATTGTAACTCTATGTAAAATATTTGTAAAATTTTAATTGTATTAATGCGAAAATTTTAATTGTATTAATGTGAAATGATTTTATCAAAAATTTTAAATTTGTAAATTTGTAACATTGTAAATAATTATAAAATAATAAATCTAGAATAATATGAATTTTTGTAACATAATAAAGTTTAGAAAATAATGCAAATAAATTCATGTACTTTAGAATTATAATTATTTTATTATGATCTTACATACCAAAAAAAAGAAAACTTTATACAATACACCATTATTTTCGAGATCAACATAATTGGAAATTATCAAGTGAAATGATTTTAACATTAATACAATGCAAATTACCAATTAATTCAAAATACATATTATAATGTTTCGAAAAAAAAGAGACTTAGTTACAAGGTAATTAAGTCCTCTTCTTTATAAAAACCCATCTTAAAAAGTATAAATGATGAAATAACACATGTAACATATCACTCTCGATTCCCATGATCACCCTCATTATCTTCCAGCTCGCTTGGCATGATAACACTATTGTTCTCAAAATAATGTTTTGATCTAGGGTCATGTCCTCATTGTGTGATTATATTTCTCAAAATGTAAGGGAAGACTTTACAGTTATAACTTACCTCAAAATTTCTGAGAAACATGCATTTGACAAGCCAAACTTTGCTTTCAAGTTGTAAAGTAACATCGTTGTCCCCAACTGGGTAGATGTTGACTAACCGCCAGGTCCAAAGAGAGGGGTGGTGGAAGAAAATTTAAGGCTTTTGAAAAATGTGTCAGCGATATGAGCATCATCCCCTAGTTGATCATCGTTCTGGAATGCATCTAACAACATTGTCTCTATGGTAGTCGTATCCCTTAAGTAATCATCCATCCCAACCTCTATTTGATTGCCTTCATTGCCAGCTTGTGAAGAACTACTATTGTTGTAGTCATTCCTAATTGGTGAATCTGGATGTAGTGGGAATTTAATAGGTGGTTGATTCAACCATTCTTGGTATCGTTCCTCTTCGATTTTTTCTCTTAATTTAGCCTTCTCTCAATTTGACATTATCGTGGGCTGCAATGGCATATGGTAGGTAGGTCGCTCATCATCACTAGCTGAATCTTAATAATTTCAAAATATATATTTGAACATTATTAATACAAAATCTATGATATCAATTAGTAAGCACGTTGACAATGCATGATTAATTGGTTTGACGTTGAAATAATTATGTTAATATACCAAAAAATTATTATTACCATCATTGTCCCAAGATTGTGGCTAGAAGAAGCCATATTGTTACAATTGGCAGGGTGAGGCGGCTGTCCATTTTCATCTACCAAATGCACCTTGCGGTATGCTTCTCTTGATAAGAACTTCCGACGTTTTGGATTTGTTTGCATATATTGTGCATCTGAAATCGATTCTGAATCTGCATGACCCTGCAAATTTATATACATTAATTATAAATTTTATTAAGATGATTGACATTGATAAAAAACATAAATTTAGTTAGATAATGAAAATATAAATAAAATATGAAGTAAATATTACGTCTCAAGATGGATAGGGAGAACTCCGCGATGGACATTGAGAAATATTATGAAACGAGCTAGATTTTGAAGAATTGTCCATTTGATATAATTATGATATTTTCTCCCTGCATTTGAGTAAAATCAACAATAAATTTTGGTGTACACACCTAAAAGTAATTTTAGTGCCTTAAAAATGGACTTATTGTTATCGGTGCTAATGTACAGATAACCGCACCTATGCGTTTTACCGTGCACCGGTGCGGTGTTATTATTTGACACACCAGATCCAAATAGCCGCAAATAAAAAAAGAACAAATATATTTTTTTTTAAGTGAAAAAAAAGCGGTAAATTGAAAAAAGGGCAGAAAAATATTTTCGAAAGTCTAATTTCATAAAAAAATTCTTTAAATAGTAAAATTTTTTCATTATTTCATTATTTTTGCAAAAATTTTCAGGGAGAGATTTGCACAAGACATATGCGGAGGAGCAAGAGAACACGAGAGCACTGTGGAGCAGCGAAATACTTTCGAACAAAACTATTCAGACAATTAGAATTCGAAACCTCTGGTGATTCAAACCTTGTAGCATAGAATTTCAAACCAGGTGATTAAATTTTTATTTTTTTTTTACATTTTCTGCAGTATTTTTTACGCAGTAAGTAAAATAAAATAAAATTTACTATTAATTTATAATATATATATATATATATATATATATATATATATATATATATATATATATATATATATATATATATATATATAAACCCTTGATTATTTTTGTTTCTGCCCTTTCTTCTTCATGTTTCTGTGATTTTAGAATTAAGGCTTTTCATTTTAGATTTATAGGGTTTGTATTACTATATATATAGCCCTATGACATCTAACCCATGGAATGCCTTGCATAGTCAGATCCCAATCCATGTCGGCCCTTGTGTGAATTTTTAAAAAGCTTAATTTTTTTAATCGATGCGCCTTGTGTAAACTAGCACACCAGTGTGTTGTTTTAAAATAGGTCACCGCGCACGTACTGTTTGATAAATTTTTTTTTTTTTTTTTTTTTTTAATCTATGTGCCATATGTAAATAGAGCATCAGTGCGCTATTTCATTATAGCACACCTCATACATACTGTCTAAATTTGTTTTTCTATTTATGCTTGTGTTAATCAGTGCACCATTTAAAATATAACGCACCGGGTCTCCTTATTGACAGAGAGCACCGTACGGTGGTCCCTTGTTTGCATGGTGCGATTATAAGAATATGCCGCACCGCCCCCTCCATGACATCATATGCTACCAAAACTAACACTAGATTATTTTTATTAATTTTTTCATGTTAATTGGTGCGTTGGTTAACATATAACACATCAATGCTCCTTGTTGACATAGAGCATTGTACGGTGTTTCTATTGTTTTGGCAGTGCGTTTATAAGAACACGTTGCATCGACGTCAGTGAGAACATCATTAAAGGCACACCGATTTCTTGATATTTTTTTTCCTTAAAATTTTATGATTTGTTTATAAAATATGTTAATGAATGGTATGGTACATGTTTCATATTGATAAATAAATGGTTGAAAAGAGATCAAGTAACAAAAATACTGATAGCACATCAAGAAAGTAAAAAAGGAAAGTTATTTGTAAATTCTTTACAAACATTATTGTTTTTGAACTATATGTAAGTTTAACTAATATGTATTGTTTACTGTGTATCATGCAGAGCCACAAAATGACAAAGCTCGATAAGATTGTTTCTGATATAGGACTAGAAGAGTGTAAAAGATTGATGGAAAAATTACAAAAGGATGACTCAGGTGAATGAAAAAATAATATCGATCCAACATGAGTTTCATTTTTTAATTTTCATTAATAATGTACATCAAATTATTAGATTTCATGTTTCAAACAATCTGTTAATTCACATATGTTTAATGTTCTACGGGGACCAACAAATCAGAAAAGGAATGTTGTCCTAAGAAAAGAAAAAAATAGAACATGAAAATGAAAATGAATTTCTCCTTAGCTCATCTGGAGTGGTGCTGGAGGTTAACAAAAGGGGGGAAAACTTTTACAAAAATTTGAGGGATCTAGTGGAACGAATGTATGGATTTTATTTCCAGTAACAATACAAAAATAAATCCAATTATTCCAAGAACCAAATTTTATCTAAACTACAGGAAGAGTTTCCAAAGAATTGGTTAATGAGACATGTCAGACTTTTAATAGCAAAAATGTTATGAAACCAACTCCAAAAATAGAAGAAAAGAGAGATCAACGCCTTAGAAATAAGACACTTCGAGAGGGAAACCTCCAATACATTACATAAATGAATAATTCTTGGATGATACAAATGACAAAACCTCTTTTCTATATATAGGAGTCCATGGGGCCACAATGTAATCCTAGTCGACCTAATAATAATAATGTAAGGGCATAATAATAACAATATGGGTGTTACAGGAGTACAACAATAACAATAAGGGGGTTACACTAACAACAATAAGGGACTATACTAGTACTATAGGGACCTAACAAAAAATGTACAATAAAAAAGAAGGAATGAAAAAATTAATATTCCTTTAAATGTTTTTCTAAAATTATATGTGTATATTACCGGAAAGAAAACATTTATAAATATCACTTTTGTTATATTTACTTTTCATATATCAATATAAAAATTAAATATTTTATTGTCATGTTAAATTTTCAGGAACATTATGAAAATATCAAAAGATGAACGAGCTGATATAAAAAATATGCAAGTAGGAATGTCCAAAAGGTGTACAAGGAGATGGTCAAAGAAATTGACATAATTTCATCACACGATGAGCCATCTCAAAAGTAACGTGCTTCAAATGTAATATGTAATTATTGAATGTTTCTATTAGGTGCAATAAATAAACAATTTAGCATTAAATATTATTTTTCAAGTATTTTCTTGCAGAAATAAAAGAAAATGGAACCCTTTCAACACATAAAACGGGATGACAAGGAAGAAAAGGGTTGATATCTAAGTTTGTGAGTAATTGTTACTTCCTTATAACAACTTAACTAGATGTCATTTTTGTATCTTTTAAGTTCTTTTACAACAATCATCATTGAATGTCTTAAAACATTGGCTAACAAAAAAATAAGAATCATTAGACGAATTGATTGGCATTGGGTTAAATATGGGTTGCCAGTATATGTTGGCATATCAAAAATTAATTATGGAATTTGAAGCATCTATCGATCTTGTTTTACTTAGCTCCGTCTATAATTAATAGAACAAAAAAAACTTTATATTAAATATATAATTTTTATGGGGTATAAAACTTGTAGGAAACAAAGTATGGAACTGCGCTAATAGATGAAATCTTGAAAGATGGCATGAAATTTGGTTTTGAAAGAATGTGTATAGTTCATGAGTCAATTGTTGCTATGGTATGTCATTTCTTTTCTATTTACATTGATGTATATTATTTAATATTGCAATTTTCATTATTCTCCCCAATATATATACACTCATTACAGTTTATTTTTATGTTTGTAGATGGAAGGTGAAGAAGAAGAAAACAATCAACACGTGAAAAAAACATACCTCAAAATAACCCAAGTCATGGAAGTAGCTTGAGCAGTGACAACAGTTCAAGTGAAGAATGATGATCATTATGTTTCGATATAAAATCAAGGCATTGTATTTTTTGAAATATCTGTCTGTGAAATCAGATATTTTGTTTAATGTAATGGACATAGTGTCCCAATTGAAAGACAAAGGGATACCAATAATTGTCCCATTTTGTATGACAAAGAGTGTCTTATATATATATATATATATATATATATATATATATATATATATATATAATAAAATACGTTTTATTTATTCTATTGCATTCTCCATTCTCACTGTGAAATGTAACATCACTGATTAGATATATGGATGATTAAATATTATAATGAAGAGATGTGAAATTTGATGATATGATATAACAAATTAATCCAAACATCACATTCAAATGCACTAATCAAAATTTAATTGACATGAATACTATTATAAGGTATGTTTTGTCCTTTGATGAATAATGAATTTTTTAAAATCACAATAATTATGACATGATATAACCAATTAATCCAAACATCACATTCAAATGCACTAATAAAAATTTAATTGATATGAATATTGTTCTAAGATATGTGTTGACTTTTGATGAATAATGAATTTAAAAAAACACAATAATTGCACTGTCATAGGTCAATGTTTCTAAAAAATACAAAATGAATACCGATGCATGTCATTTAATGTGCACTGGTGCATTTTTATTCTAATGTGCACTGGTGCGTTTCTACGACCTATGGGCACTGCAAAAATACCAATACCAATTACAACTCTTAGTGTGTTTGTGCGATACTGCACACCTGTGCATTTATGCGAGAATGCTCACTAATGTGTTTCTACAACCTATGGGCACCGAAAAATACCAATACCAATTATAACGATCGGTGCGTTTGTATAATACTTTGCACTGGTGTGTTGACACGACCTATGGACACCACACAAATCCAAATACCAATTAGTACAATCAGTGTGTTTGTGTTATACTACGAGCCGGTGCATTTTTATAATACTACGCACTGGCGCATTGATAAAACCTATGGGCACTTCACAAATCCCAATACCAATTAGAACGGCTCGGTGCATTGTATCACCTACAGTGCGTCTGGTGAGGTTTTAAACCTTAACTTCTCAGTGCATGCACCTTCGACTGCCCCGGGGCGACTGTCTGGCTGACATGCACCGGGACATTGCTAAATTCCCCGGGGCATCCTATATTTGTTTTCCGTCCCAGTGCTTGGTAGGTTTTCAGTACCAGTGCATTCAATCTAAAATGCACCGATGTGTTGACACTTGATAGTGCACCGATGATAAAAACATGCATAATAAACTCTGTCCGACCAATTTTTTTTAGTTGTGTTGAAATTCTATTAGAATCTCCACTAAAACCTCCGTTACTGAAAACCAATGTTGTAGCAATTTTTTTTGACAATTTTGGCCAATTTTATAACACTAAAAACCTCCTTTATAACCAATTCTAGAGGGTCTTTTCCTTGTAGTGTTTTGTCTATGCTCCTACTAGAACTTGAGTGTTCTCTATGTGCCTTATCTATGAGATAAAATTTGTTTGTTTCCTCTCTATGCAACTAAGATAGGGATAACTGAATAATTTTTTATTGTGGTTCTAGGTGGTGTACATCCTAATTATTTATTGCCTCCCCCTTACTTATCCCAAAATATTTCATAATATCTGTGTTGAATAAACTCCACGCAGGATTTGAAGAGTCGATTCATATTCTCTGTGCACTTATATAACCACTTGGGAAAGTTTCATTTAGTTGGTATGGCATGCCATTTTCAATCTCTGCTTTTTGTAAACCACAAGTCATATTGGAAGCACAAGAACATTGCATTGGTTCTGAAATCTCATACGTGTACTCAATAAAAGGTTGAAGGGAATACAAAACATTTTTTTAGATTGAAACGTTTGGCGTTGTATTGAATGCTGGAATGGTGAATGTACTGCATTGAAGCGTGAGTTATTTGAATTGAAGATGTTTTGAATCTGCCATCAATATTACATGTGTATTTTGTGGTTCTTATGGCAAAAAATAATGTATTTTGGTATGTGTGTTGAAGCAGTAAATTATATTCATATCTGTTGTGTTAGGTCCCTATAATACTAGTGTATCCCCTTATTTTAGTTGTTAGTGTAGCCCCATTTTTTTATTGTTGTGGACATGTAGTCACCATATTTTTATTATTTTTCCCCATAGAATCCCACTATTATTATTGTTGTGCCCTTACATTATGTTGGCTCTGATTATATTGTGACCCCTTAGAATCCTATATACAGAAACGAGGTTTTGTTAGTTGAATCATCCAAGAATTTTTAGTTTATGTACTTTAAAGGAGGTTTCCCCTCGAAGAGGATAATTTTTAATTCATTGATCTCTCTTTTCTTCTATTTTGTGAAATGGTTGCATAAAATTTGGTATCATAGCTTTGGATTCTATGTTTTCTCATCTTCAAATAGGTAATCTTGAAGTTTTTACTATAAATTTTTTTCTATGATGCTTTTAAAAATGAAATTGAAACCATGTGGAGCCCAAATAATGTTAAACCTTGTGTAGAAATTTCATATTTTGGTTCGCTATATTTTCAGAGATATGATCCGAGGAATTTAGGGTTTTTGCAAGCTCCAGAATTTCATCTCAAACATGTGACCTAGGTAAAATTGTCATAAATTTCGTTTTAGGAATCAAATTTGAATTCTATAAAAAGTAGCAGAAATTTCACGAACTGTAGTTTGTCCTATAGCAATTTCAGAGCTAAATATTGAAACAGTAACATGTTGAATCCCGTACAACTTCGCTCTTGAACCAATCCATAATCATGTGATTGTGGAATATTTGACATAGCTATATATTGAATAATCCAATATTGGTATAACTAGTGGAATTGGAAATAAGATTCATAGGTCTAAAATAGAACTAAACTTCAAAACTGGAGAGACAAAATTGCAAAGTTACAACCATTTCAAGATCGGGCTCCTAAAACAAAGAAAAAATGTGTGTATTGTTTTAAAATTTCATTACTTTTGTTTGAAAAATCAGTTTGAAGTGATTGCAAAGGAATATTGAAGCATATATATCAGTATTGGGTTCCAAAATTCCTCCAAAACAAAAGAATTCCACATCCATTAAGCACTCAGAAAACTCTACTATGACGCATGAAGAGGAAGAATTGTAGCATGATATATCAAAATTACGGGACCAAGTGCAACAAATTTTTCTCTCACAAATAGAAAGCAAAGATGAGCTAAAAGGTTACATGGATGGTTTAAAAGACAACATGGATGGCATAAAAGGTGACATGGATGGTATAAAAGGTGACATGAATGGTTTAAAAGAAGGTTTATCAAATTTTCTACAATAAAGGATTCCTAATATTGGTGAAATGGTATTAGATAAAACTCATCATGAGAAAGAAAGAAATGTTAATCATGATTTCACAGAATCTAATGCTAGATTGAAGACCCACCATATTCCAAAGATAAATATGAGGAAATTTTATGGAAAAGGATCTAGTAACATGGATACTACAAATGGAGAAATATTTTGATATCCATAATGTGCAACACACAAAAAAGGTAGACATTGCAACTTTATATTTAGAACCCAATCAATTTGTATAGTATCGATGGATTTATTCTTGTAAACCACTAGTCACTTGGTCGATTTTTACGGATTAAATGATAGCATATCATGAGGAAACAAAAAGAAACACATTATTTAGCCAATTGATAAATCTAAAAAAAAAAGGGTTCAATGGTAGAGGACATTGAATACTTCCAAAAATTTAATATAAGGGTAAATTATATTCCATAGGAGCATAATATTGATGTATTCATGGGGACTTTAAAGGATAACATCACATTTAGGAACTTGATTCATTGGAGAAGGCATTCAGGTTGGTAAGAAAAATTGAAAGAAAAATTATGGCAACAAATAAGCCTACCACTCACATATATAAAGATCGAAGTGTTTCTGCTCCTAGCCTTCCCCAACCTACAACGTGACAACACAACAGTTGAAAGAAAAAAGAGGAAAATGGATTTTTTACACTTGTGATATCAAATACACTAAAGGTCATAAGTGTGTTGAGAAGAAATTATTTTACATAGATTGTTAAGAGGAGGAATAAAAGGAAAAGGAAAATTCAAAAGAAGAGGATATACACCAAGAACCAACCCAAAGAAAGAAAAAATGAATCTGATTATATCCTGGAATGCATTGGCAGGAATTACCACTCCTCAAACTCTCAATATAGAAGGACATATCAAGAAGAAAAATCTAATAGTGTTGACTGATTCGGGTAGTACCCATAATTTTATTCATTGTAACATAACCAAGGAATTGAATTTCTTTCTATACCCAACACGTGAGTGTCAAGTGATGGTTGCAAATGGGGGAGCTATAAATTTCTCTGAAAGTGCCATAATATCAAGCTAACCATGGGGGAATATGTATTGAATAGTCAAATGCTCTCCATTCCAATGGGTGGTGTTTATGTTGTACTAGGGTTCCAATTGCTACAATCTTTGGGTACAATAGCTTTTAATTTTCAAGAAATTTTCTTGAAATTATTTTGGGATGTAAAGTAAGTTGAATTATGGATTATTGCATGGAAACCAGGAAATATAATTGACTCTAATGGAATGAAAAAGCTTCTAAAGAAATAACAATATGGTTTAATTGCAAAATTATGCTCACTATAGGTTCAAACATCAAAATCATATATTTCTCCATATCTCCAAAAATTCTTGGACAATCATTCCAAGTTATTTGAGACTCCCAAAGGCCTCCCACCTATTCGTGATCATGACCATGCTATTCCTCTGATTCCAGGATGTGTTCCTCCAAACATTAGGCCTTACAGATATCCCTATGCCCAAAAGAGTGAAATTGAACGTATGGTTGCAGAAATGCTAGAGGCTGGTATAATTCAACCTAGTCAAAGTTATTTTTTGGCTCCATTAGTATTGGTGCACAAAAAGGATGGATCATGGTACATTTTTCTGGATTATAGGGAGCTCAACAAGCTCAATAGTAAAGATAAATTTCCCATTCATTTCATTGATGAATTATTGGATGAATTACATGGAGAAATTTACTTCACCAAGTTGGATCTTCGTTCAGGATATCATCAAATTAGAATCAAGACTAAAGACATTCCAAAAATGACATTTAGAACTCATGAGGATCATTATGAATTTTTGGTCATGCCTTTTGGCCTTACCAATGCACCTTCTACATTTCAAGGTTTGATGAATTCCATTTTCAAGCTCTTCCTTAGAAAATTTGTGTTAGTATTTTTTGATGGTATAATAATCTACAACAAGTCTTAGAAGGATCATGTTCATCATGTTGGCAGGGTGCTCAAACAATTAGAGGAGAAACAATTATATGAAAAAACATCCAAAGGTTTCTTTGGAGTACATGAGGTGGAAAATCTGGTTCATATTGTATCTCATGAGGATGTTAAGTTAGACCCTAAAAACATTAAATCCATTAAGGAATGTAAAATCCCCACAACCATAAAGCATCTTCGAGGATTTCTCAAGTTTACAGGGTATTATTGCAAGTTTGTTAAGAATTATGGGAGAATTAAAGCACATCTAACAACATTACTAAAGAAAGATGCATTTTATTGGATTCCAGAAGCAACTAAGGAATTTGAACATCTTAAAGAGGAAATGTTCCAAGCACTGGTATTAGCTAAACTAGACTTCACAAAAATATTTATTGTGGAATTTGATTCCTTAGGAAATATAATTGGTGTTGTTTTAATGCAAGAAGGAAGAACCATTTCTTTTGAAATTCATCCAATCAAAGGAAAGTATGTACACAAACCTATTTATGAGAAGGAATATTGGCAATACTACATGCACTAAAGCAATGGTGGCCTTACCTAATTGGAAGACAATTCAAGGTAAAAAAAAATCATGATAGTCTAAAATATTTTTTGGAACAAAGATTATATTCAAAAGAGCAACAAAAATGGGTCACAAAAATGTTGGGTTATGACATTGAAATCATCTACAAAAAAGGGAAACAAAATGTTGTTGTATATGCACTCTCAAGAAAGGATGAGGATGTGGAAGAATTTTGTTGTGCCATTTCTATTATCCAACCAGATTAGATAACCGAAGCAAGGGATGAATGGAAGAATAAAAAAAAATGTGGACACTCGTTCAAAAGTTGCAGCAAGATCCCAATACATCTGATACATTTAGCTGGGAAAATTATTCATTATGGTACAAAGATCACTTATTATATATTTATAAGAATTATCAACTCAAACAAAATATTCTTTTTGAATTGAAGACCTCTCCCTTAGGAGGGCACTCAGTATTTTTAGAAACTTACCACAAGGTCAATGAGGATATTTTTGGGATGGCCTTAAATATGATATTCAAAATTTTGTTGCAGAATGTTTTGTTTTCCAACAAAATAATGTTGAGACGATTAAGACCCCGAGTCTGTTACAACATTTATCCATTCCAAGTCAACGTTGGGAGGAGTTTTCAATTGATTTTATCACAGGTTTACCCAAGTCCGAAGGAAAGAATGTCATCATTGTGGTAGTTTATAAAATTACCAAGTATGCACACTTTTGTGCATTATCTCATCCATTTAAATCTAGTACAGTTGCTACTGCATTTATGGAAATAATTCAAAATCTACATGGAAGCCCAAAGATTATTGTAAGCAATAGAGATCCCATTTTCATGGGAAATTTTTGGATAGAATTATTTTCTTATATGGGGACTCAATTAACTCATAGCTCATCTTATCCTCCTCAATCTAATGGAAAACATGAGATAGTGAAAAAATGTTTGGAAGGATATCTTCGTTGCTTTGTAACTGATAAGCAAACAAAATGGTTCAAGTGGTTACCTCTGGCTGAATGGTGGTATAAGACTTCCTTCCATACTGTAGCAAAAATGACCCCATTTATGGCACTTTATGGATATCATCCATTTTTAACCACATCATCTTTAAGAGAAAATTCTAAGGTTCAAATAGTGGAAGATCACATCGAGCATCAACAAAAATTTCTCCAACTCGTAAAGGATAACCTCACTTCGGCACATAATCAAGTGAAACAATAGGCAAATCAGCATCACAACGAAAGAAGTTTTGATGTAGGCGACTAGTTAGTTTTACGGCTACAACCATACAAAAAATTGTCCCTCAAGCAAGATAAGAAGGATAATAAATTATCACCAAAGTAATATGGTCCTTACAATGTGTTGTAAAATATTAGTACTATGGCATACAAATCGGGGCTTCCTGCATCTTCTCGAGTGCACACAGTTTTCCATGTTTCATGCTAAAAGAGGGTTATGGGTGACAGTCTCCCAGTTCAAAAAATATTGCTAGAACTTGACAAGGAAGGAAAAATTATATTGGATCCTGAATGAGTCACATAAACAAGAACTCGACAACTACGAAATTGATCAATTTCGGAGTATCTCATCAAGTGGAAGAACTTACCCACTGAAAATTCCACATGAGAGGATGAGAATTTTATACAAAATCATCCAAAAATACTAAAGCATTGAGGACAAAATGTTTTTGAAGGAGAGGGGCATGTTATATCCCTATAATACTAGTTTATCCCCTTATTATTATTGCTAGTGTAGCCCCCTTATTTTTATTCTTGTGCCCATGTAGTCCCCGTATTGTTATTATTGTGCCCCATAAAATCACACTATTGTTATTTTTCTGCCCTTACATTATGTCGACTATGATAATATTTTGACCCCTTAGACTCCTATACATAGAAAGTAGGTTTTGTCATTTGAATCATCCAATAATTGTTCATTTATGTAATGTAAAGGAGGTTTCCCCCTCGAAGAGGATATGCTTTAAGTCGTTGATCTATTTTTTCTTCTATTTTTTGGGTTGGTTGCATAACATGTTGGTTCAATATATATGCGTTGGTTAATATGCCTTGTTACAAGATTTATTGTTTAGATGCTCGAAGATTAAATATCTATCTTTGACGAAAAGCCTACGAGTTTTCGCACGGATTAGATGTTACGACAGATCTGCTCTGCCATGGACACCTTTTAAAAAACGCAGATCAAAAAGATATGGAAAATTCAGACCAAAAAGAGTAGCAAATCCAAAGAGACCTTTCAGAAAATACAGATATTTAAAAATAAGAAATAATCAAAAGCCAAAAAACAATTGTTGTTTCATCTGTAAACAAGAAGGTCACTTCGCCAGAAAATGTCCCAAAAGCTCCTCTAATAAGCTTAAGGCATGCGTAGATATTGAAGAATTTACAGATTCTTGGTCTATGGTTGACTCACAGGATGAAATTTCAGAAGTTTATGTCTTAACAGAAGCTTCTTCTTCAGAAGAAGAAGAAGACATATAGTCCTCTGAGAAAATGAATCGCTGCTACTATTCTGATGATTATCTGTATTGCAGTGAAGAATTAACTTCTGAAACAGAAGAAGAATATGATGATCGGGATGAAGATGAAGAAGATGTTTCTGAATTCTCGGAAAGAATCAAGTCGGACCAATGTAAATATTCCTTTTCTGATACAAGTTCGAGTCGGTGTGTAAATAAGTACGCACTGTACTCTATGTCCATTATCCAAAGAAAGTAGCTCCCATCATCGATATACCAAGTAGGACACAAAGAAGAAAGGGTTATTAACCCGGTATATACAATTCATTTGAATTCTTTTCAGATTCCTCAGGAAAGACTTCTGTGATAGGCTGTCGACTAGAAGATGATTCTTCTTGATACTGGACTGGATAAACATGACGTTTTGGCTTCACTATAGGTCTCTCTATTTGTGGCTTGGGTGGAATTAATTTAACTCTTCCATCAAAGATTGCAATTCTTTTAAACTTTGACTCAGGCTTCTTTAAATCTTCGAGAGATTTATATTGGAAATACCAGTCATTAAGAAGGTCTTCGGGACTATAGACAGCGCCTTCAACTTGAGCATTAGTCATTCCTACTGTAACACAATCTTTAAGAACTGGCTGTTTAAGCTTTGGGTGTACAATATTTGTCAACTGAAAAGAAGTTTGTATTATGACAGAGAGATATTCACTATCATTAATGAGACTCAATCCTTGCACACCAGTCATTAGTTTCCAACATTCAGCAAGGTGTGGATCAGACAGACTGACAACATAATCAGGAAATATGGTTCCGTATTGGCATCCAGAAGATAGATTACCAATAATAGTTCCAATTCTTGCATGATCGTAGACTTGGTGACGAGTATCAAAAACTTCAGCTATACAAGGGGAATTTATACCATGCCTAAATAATGGAGCTAAACCAATTCTAATTCCTCCGAAATGCAGATAACTATATTTCTTTTCTTCAACATACTTTTTGAACTTCCTTATTTCATCCTTTGAAAAGAGGTTTAGAGACACTATTTGTACAGACGGACCAGAGATTCTTATTGTTACTTCTACTTCTTTGAGCATATATTTTTTCTTGAAGACATGAGTAATAGGGAGTTTATACACATCATTAGCAGAAAGAGAGGGTGGATTCCATTGTTCAGGGTTCTCTACTTGATCATGTTCTATTTCTTCGGATCTAGATGTTACTTCATTTACGATCTTCCGATCAATATTAGAAAAAGTGCGAAGTAAATTGGCCATGACAGAATCAGAAACAGGGCTCGGAAATCACAAAATTTTCGAAAGACAACAACCCGGCAGCTCGATGCCAAATTAGATCGAGGACTCGGTAACTTGCCCGAGATTCGGCCTTAAATCCGCTAGCTCAACACACAAGCAGGAATGTCACAGCGCCACTCCTCGGGTCTTATTTCGCCTTACAATCTCCACTCGGTGTCTTCTTGCTAAAACTGTCCTCAGACAGGCGGCCCAGAAGGCTTCGATATTACTACAGTAAAATGTTACACACCTTGTTATGCCACAGAGTTGAGCCAAAATAGCTTCTGAACTCTTTTTAGGCTATTACAACACACTATGTAACACTCAAATCTCACAAACACACACACGCTCACTCAACAGACGATGATCTAAATGCATGACCATCGGTCCAATATATACAAAAACTAAAGAGACTATTGAGGGTCCTGTCAGGCATTACTGGCCCAGACGGTGTCTACTCAATATTCTCGAGTACAATAATGCAACCGAAAGTAAAAGTCACCATGGTCCCTTAGGACTACGGTCGGAATCATACTGTTCCCCAGGTTCGAAATCAGACGGCCACTTGTCCGAATCTTTTTCTTGCTTTTTATAAAGCCATTCAAGGTACTTGGATTCCCACTCGGATTCATCATGTGATTGAGCATCTTGGTAGGTATCGATATGAATGGGATCTTTTTCTCGTACTGGATATCCTGTAGCCATTTTGCTTTGTCTCTTATCTTTTTCTTCTGTAGCTACTCCTTTTCCTTTATCAACTGTGGAAGATTCGCCTTTATGTCTCATCTTCAATTTGCTACTGTCCTTTGTCACGAACAAATTGCTTTGGGGAAATAAATATCTATCTGTCGACTTTGTCCACTTGCAAACGTAGGCCATAGGATCAACTTCAATATCAAGGAAGGGATCTTTCTTAGCTTTCCGAAAGTTGATATGTGACTGCACCGCTAACTCGACTCCATCTAAAAGATCTAACTTAAAAATCTGAAACATTGACACTGACTGTTCTATACAACATTGAATCCAATATTTACAAAGGTGATTCAATCCAAAATGTTCTTGCCAACCTAATTCAAAACTTACTGCTGACGCAACATGATTGGCTAGCAACAAACTAATCAAACAAACTACATCTGGTACCCAATTACCATGTTTAATGATAATAGTAACCAGAGCTTTCTGGTTTACAATTAGTTTAATGGCTCCACACTTCTGCTGACAATTTTCCAGAGTTTTAATCATACTGATTTTCTCAAATAACTTTAAATTTGGAAAATATTTTAGCCAATTGGTCAATTTCTTAACCTCGTCCATGTTATCAGCAATTAATGATTCTTCAAACTTTTCAGAGCCAAAAACTTGAGAAAAAGGATTTGGGAGAACAGGTTCTCTTAACTCCAAGTTGTTGTAGTTCCAAGGAGTAGAAAATGTTCTCAGATACTGCAATGATTTCATAATACACTGGGTAGTCCTGATTTGAGGTTTCTTTCTGCGCAACCCATTGTAGATTTCCCAGTCTGCAAAACTTTCAAAGATTTCATACTGCGGAAAGGTATCAGTGTTTGCATAGTATTCAGTCTGGCTTTGAAGAAAAGCTGCTTCAAGTTCATCAAACATATCAGCAACCTGGAGAGATAATAAAAAATTTTCTACTTGTTCGTGCATATCCAACTCTTCCAAGTCTAACATTTTTGCAGTAGTGTAAACATTAAGAGAAAATTCTACTGCTCCAATTAGCTGATAGTAATTTAATATCTTCAAAGTCTGGATCATTTCATCATCATATTTTCTAGACCAATAATCACATAAAGATTTAAAATAAAGCTTAACCTTCATATTTGGTAAAGGATAAACTTTAATCAATTCTTCATCAAGGCCTAAATGTATACCGACATTTTTAGACTGCCAGGCTTGACAGCGTTGTATCCACTGATTCCTCCTCAATCTGAGACCAACAAGCCTTTTGATCTCGTCTGCAATTTTCTCACCAACAATTTCTAACATATGAAATCTTTTCACAAATGTCTGATAGGTGTCTGGAGCTGGAGATAAGTCAAAAAGACTTGCTCTATGCATCTTGTTCATGTCCCGCGTGAGGGAATCTGCCAAATAATTTGATATCCCTGGGATCCATTCAACATCAAATTCATACATGTTAAACCATATTTGCCATGCCAATAATCTTCCTCTAGCTAATTGCTTAGATATTTTTGCAGAGAGGAAATGTGTAAAATTCATTGCATCAGTTCTAATTAGAAATTTGGCAGGGGCTAAATAAAGTTCAAATTTCTGAATCCCATTAAAAATAGCTAGTGTTTCCTTTTCTGCTGCAAAGTATCCTTTTTGGTGTGGCAGAAATTCTCCTGATGAATATGCACAAAGTTCTTCTTCTCCTGACTCTAATTTCTCAAACAAAACTGCTGCCCAAAATAAATCTGATGCATCTGTTTGTAGGATTAATGGGCCTTCTCCTGGTGGCTTTAGCTGAGGCAGTTTCTGACATTCTTTCTTAAGCAGTTGTACTGCTTCTGTAGCCTCTTGTGACCAGCCTTCTTGTAAATGTTTTCTGATAGGGGCTGTCTTTGCTGAAAGCCTTGGAATATATTTATGGATGTAGTTTAATACTCCCAGAAATCTTTGTATCATCTTAGTATCTGAAAGATGATCTGGGAATTCAGTCAGCTTTGTCAAAACATGTGGTTGCAACTGAATTTTTCCATCCATAATATGAATTCCTAAGAAATCAATACTATTCTGGAACAATACCATCTTTTTCTCCGAGAGAACAATTCCATGTTGGCGTACCTCATTCGGAAAAATATTGAGGTGAGCGAGATGGTCTTCACGGCCTTGTCACTTAATATCGAGAATATCATCAATGTAAACCCAAATATATAATCCATTCTTCTTTTCTCGATGCTTCAGCCTTGAACACTAGATTCTCGCACCGCCTTCTTCTTTTCCGGTTCTTCAAATCTTCGCGTAGGTTTGGTGGTTCCATTGTCATAGAAAAATGAGGTGTTCTTTTTCTTCTTTCTTTTTCTTTCTTCTTCTTTTCTAGCCTTTTCTTCTTTTCTCACGTTCGTCGCCTTCTTGTTCTTCTCTCTTTAATAATCTAAGATTGGCTAGGATTTGTTCGATTGAACACCAAGGTCATCTAAGACATCTTCAAGAGATTGTGAGCACCAGGTTGTTAAATAGTTTCCTATCTGATAAACTTCATCTAAATCCTTTGAATTATTTACACTATGTTCTATTAACGGAGCACAATCTGCTCTAGTAGCAGGTTGTTTGGACATTGAGGATGTTGTACAAAATTTTGTTTTGGGTGGCCATTTTCCTCCTTTTACAAATCGATGATTTGCATATGTCCACTCTTCTTGTGGCTGTGCTGAAATATAAGACACACGATGCATTTTTTGTACAGGTAAGAAGGGTTTCTTCTCAGGTATATACAACTCTGTATGACTCTTTTCGTATCCGAAATCGTAGGACCAGACATTCTTATAGTTACTTCTACTTCTTTGAGAATAGACTTTTTCTTAAACACATAGGAAATAGGGAGTTTATACACATCATTAGCAGAGAGAGTGGGTGGATTACATTGTTCGTGGTTTTCGACTTGTTCATGTTCTTCCTCTTCGCATCTAGATGAAAAAACTTCATTGATTATCTTTCTATCAATATTTGAGAAAGTGCGAAGTAGATTTGCCATATCGTAACCATCACAAGGCTCGATACCAAAATTTTTGAAAGACAACAGCCCAACAAATTCGATACCAAATTAGATCGAGGACCCGCAACTTACTTGAAGTTCGACCTTAAATCCGCTTACCAACACAACCAACCTCGAGATATGCGATGCCACTCCTCGGGCCTTATTCGCCTTACAACCTCCAACAGGTGTTCTCTGGCTAAAACTGTCCTCAGACAGGCGGCCTAGAAGGCTTCGATATTACTTCAGTAAAATGTTACACACCTTGTTATGCCACAGAGTAGAGCCGAAGGCTTCTGAACTCTTCTTAGGCTAATACAACACATTCAAAGCTCACAAAAACACACACTCACTCAGCAGACGATGCTCTAAATGCATGACCATCGGTCCAATATATACAAAAACTAAAGAGACTATTGAGGGTCGTGTCAGGCATTACTGGCCCAGACGGTGTCTACTCAATATTCTCGAGTACAATAATGCAACCGAAAGTAAAAGTCACCATGGTCCCTTAGGACTACGGTCGGAATCATATTGCTCCCCAGGCTCAAAATCACTTGGCCATGTGTCCGAATCTTCTTCTTGCTTTTTATAAAGCCATTCAAGGTACTTAGATTCCCACTCGCACTCATCATGTGATTGAGCATCTTGGTAGATATCGATATGAATGGGATCCTTTTCTCGTACTGGATATCCTGTGGCCACTTTTCTTTGTTTCTCAGATTTTTCTTCTGTAGCTATACCTTTTCCTTTATCGACTGTTGAAGATTCTCCTTTATTTCTTGTCTTAATCTTTGAGGTATCTTTTGTCACGAACAAGTTGCTTTGTGGGAAAAGATATTTATCTGCCGACTTCGTCCACTTGCAAACATAGGCCATCGGATCAACTTCAATATCAAGGAAGGAATCTTTCTTAGCTTTCCGAAAGTTGATGTGGGACTGCACTGCTAACTCGACTCCATCTAAAAGATCTAACTTAAAAATCTGAAACATAGACACTGACTGCTCTATACAACATTGTATCCAATATTTACAAAGGTGATTTAAACCTAAATGTTCTTGCCAACCTAATTCAAAACTTACTGCTGACGCTACATGATTGGCAAGTAAAAGACTAATCAAACAAACTACATCTGGCACCCAATTACCATGCTTAATGATAACTGTAACTAGAGCTTTCTGGTTTACAACCAATTTTATGGCTCCACAAGTTTCCAAAGTTTTGTCATACGTCTTTTCCAAATAATTTCAAGTTGCAGGAAAATCTTTTAACAGCGGTTAATTTCTTAACCTCATCCATATTATCGACAATTATTGATTCTTCGAATTTTCGAATTTTTCGAGCCAAAATATTGGGAAAAAGTTTGGGAGAACGAGGTTCTCTTAACTCTAAGCATTGCCAATTCCACGGAGTAGAGAATGTTCTCGAATACGCAAAGATTTCATGATACAACACAGGTAGTTCGTCTTGTGGTTTCTTTACTAACATAAACAAATGTGAAATTCCCGATTTACCGACATTTCAAAAATTTCATATTGTGGAAAGGTATCAGTGTTTGTGAAATACTCAGTCTGGCTTTGAAGAAATGCTGCTTCAAGCTCATCAAACATATCTGCAATTTGGAGAGACAGTAGAAATCTTTCTACTTGTTCGTGCATATCCAGTTCTTCCAAGTCTAACATTTTTGCAGTAGTATAGACATTGAAAGAGAAGTCAACTGCTCCAATTAGCTGATAGTAATTTAATATCTTCAAAGTCTGGATCATTTCATCAGTATACTTTCTAGACCAATAATCACATAAAGATTTAAAATAAAGCTTAACCTTCATATTTGGTAAAGGATAAACTTTAATCAGTTCTTCATCAAGGCCTAGATGAATACCTACATTTTTAGACTGCCAGGCTTGACAGCGTTGTATCCACTGATTCCTCCTTAATCTGAGACCAACCATTCTTTTGATCTCATTTGCAATGCTTACTGCAACAATTTCCAACATATGAAATCTCTTCACTAAAGTAAGATAACTATCTGGAGCTGGAGAAAGATAAAAAAGACTTGCTCTGTGCATCTTGTTCATGTCCCGTGTGAGGGAGTCTGCCAAATAATTTGAAATTCCTGGGATCCATTCAACATCAAAATCATACATGTTAAACCATATTTGCCATGCCAATAATCTTCCTCTAGCTAATTGCTTAGATATTTTTGCAGAGAGGAAATGAGTAAAATTCATTGAATCAGTTCTAATTAAAAATCTGGCAGGGGCTAAATAAAGTTCAAATTTTTGAATCCCATTAAAGATAGCTAGTGTTTCCTTTTCTGCTGCAAAGTATCCTTTCTGGTGCGGCAGAAATTCTCCTGATGCATAAGCACAGAGTTCTTCTTCTCCTGACTCTAACTTCTCGAACAAAACTGCTGCCCAAAATAAGTCTGATGCGTCTGTTTGTAAGATCAAGGGACCTTCTCTTGGGGGCTTTAGCTGAGGCAGTTTCTGACATTCTTTCTTAAGCAGCTGAACTGCTTCTGTGGCTTCCTTTGACCAACCTCCTTGTAAATGTTTTCTGATAGGAGCTGTTTTTGCTGAAAGCCTTGGAATGTATTTATGGATGTAGTTTAATACTCCCAGAAATCTCTGTATCATCTTAGTATCTGAAAGATGATCTGGGAATTCATTCAACTTTGTTAAAACATGTGGTTGCATCTGAATTTTTCCATCCATAATATGAATTCCTAAGAAATCAACACTGCTTTGAAACAATACCATCTTTTTCTCCGAGAGAACAATACCATGTTGGCGTACCTCATTTAGAAAAATCTTGAGGTGAGTAAGATGGTCTTCCAAACTGTCACTGAATATCAAAATATCATCAATGTAAACACATATGAAGTCATACTTTCCAAAAATATAATCCATTCTTCTTTGGAAGAATGCAGGGGAATTCTTTAATCCAAAAGGAACAAATTTCCATTGAAAGAATCCAGCAGGGCATGTAAAAGCTGTTTTATGCCTATCTTCTTCTCTGATCTGGATTTGGTAATAACCTGACTTCATATCGAACTTGCTAAAAATCTTGCTGTTCTGGATTTTCTGCATGATAGTTTCTTGTCTTGGCAAGGGGTAATTAAAGCTTTTTGTAATGGCATTTAAAGGCTTATAATTAATTACCATTCTTGCTTTGCCTCTAATGATCTCTGAATGATTCCTGACTAAGAAGGCTGAACAGGAATAATGAGATTCACTAGGCTCTATCAACTGTAAATGCAGAAGTTCATCAATTTGTTTTCTAATTTCTCTTTCATCAGAAGGAGTACAAGGAATCAACTTACCTTTTACTCCATTGTCATGTAGAGTTATAATCTCTTGCTGTGGGCTCTCTATTGACCAAAATATCTGTGGATTTTCGAACAATTCTTGCAAAGTTCTTCATATATTTGAACTTGTTCTGTGATTGATTTCTGTGTATTGATATTAACTGCCTTTTTATTTTGAGCCTTTTCTTCATATCTTTGTAGGACTTCAATCCAATCATTTGAGTCGTTTGCTGGTCTTTTTGTTCCTGCTTTCTTCTGACTTATATTTTTCTGTGGCTCTGAATTAGCCAATGTAAGTCTTGGGACTGAAATAGCTTTCTTCTTTACATTCAGAATCAATTTATCTTCACTTATTGTTACTGGAAACACAGAAGATAAAAATGGCATACCTAAAGATAAAGCTGCGATGTATCATGATATTGAACTATAGAAATTTCAATACTCTCCCCGACTTTTAAAGAAAACATTATCAACATAGTAGGTTAGAATGCGTACTGAACCTCCTACAGTTTCAGAAACCAAAATATGGTTTAAAGGCTTCCAAATACCTTCAAACCGAGATGGTCTTGCCAAATTGTTTTATCCTCCAGTATCTATGAAAGCATGAATCGCTATCCGGTCATTACTTGACTTGAACTTATTTATATATACGTAAAATTATTTGTCTTGACAATTTTCTTCAAAAAGAAGTTTCTTCTTTGAGACCGACTTGGTATATCGTATGATGGAGCTACTTTATTTGGATATGGACATAAAGTATGAAAAGCAGACTCTATTTATGCTGCATTGACTTGAAATTGTATCGGTGCAAAGGAATATTTACATTGGTCTCGGGATTCTGAATTGGCTAATGTGAGCCTTGGGATCGAAATAGTTTTTTCTTCACATTCAGAATCAATTTATCTTCACTTATTGTTACTGGAAAGACAGAAGATAAAAATGGCATACCTAAAGATAAACTGCATGATGTATCATGATATTGAACTGCAGAAATCTTAATAATCTCCCCCCCAACTTTTAAAGAAACATTATCAACATAGTGGGTTAGAGATACTGATCCTCCTACAGTTTCAGATACCAAAATATGGTTTAAAGGTTTCCAAAGACCTTTAAACAGAGATGGTCTTGCCAAATTGTTTGATCCTCCAGTATCAATGAAAGCATGAACTGCTATCCACTCATTACGAACTTGAACTTCCACTGGTATATACAGCAAATTATTTGTTTTGACTATCTTCTTGAGAAAAGAAGATTCTTCTGGAGTCGGTAAAGGAGCAACCGAAGAGGGATGGACTTGCTTTGGATATGGACACAAGCTATGATAAGATTGAGTATTTATAGACTGACTTGAACTTGCATCAGTGAAAGGAATATTTACAGTTGTTTGAGTTGAATTTTCTGAAAATTCAGAAAAATTATCTTCTTCATCGTCTTGATCATCATATTCTTCTTCTGTTTCAGAAGTTAATTCTTCACTGCAATATAGATAATCATCTGAATAGTAGCAGCGATTCATTCTTTGAGAAGTTTGTAATTGTTCATCTTCTTCTTCTGAAGAAGCCTCTGTTAACACATATACTTCTGAAATATCATCCTGTGATTCAACCATTGACCAAGAATCAACAAATTCTTCAATATCTACGCATGCTTTAAGCTTGTTAGAGGAGCTTTTGGGACATTTTCGAGCAAAGTGACCTTCTTGTTTACAGATGAAACAACAATTGTTCTTTGGCTTTTGATTATTTCTTCGTTTCAAATATCTGTATTTTCTAAAAGGTCTCTTAGGATTTGCTACTCTTTTTGGTCTGAATTTTCCATATCTTTTAGATCTTCGCTTTTTGAATGGTGTCCATGGTAAAGCGGATCTACAGACATCTAATCCAGGCGAAAACTCAGAGGCTTTCTTCTGCCAGCATAGATATTTAATCTTCTCAGAACATCTGAATAACAAATCTATCCAGTAGATATGATCAACTGTTTTGTTTTGATTTTCCAAATCTTTCAGTATCATATCACCTAGATTTCCTGGCAACTTGGACAAAAATGAAATTTTCTGAACGGAATCATTGGCTAGGTTAGCTTTAAAAACTTTTCCCATGAATTCATCACCAAACTCTTTAAAATACTTGGCATCTTTTAGTTCCATTCTGGCTAGATCAGTTATCAATAGTTTTTTCTCATCTGTTGGCTCGGGAACAAATTGAGTTTTCATTAATAGCTCTAAAGTGGTTAAACCAGCATTGCAAACATTCATTCTTTCTTTTGCAGAGGCTGCCATCCACCAATCATAGACGATTCCTGCCATTCTTTTTTCTGCCAGATAAAATATTGACTCATTGTTCAATTTGGTGGTGATTTGCATTTGATACAAAGAACCTATCCATATTCTGATTGATTCAGCTGGGTTTTTTGATCTTTCTAGATCAAGGACATAACCAGAGGTACTGGTTGAAAACAAATCTTCTTCTATCCTGGGATATTTATTCTGATCTCTAAAAATATGGGCTTTTTGCAGAGAAGGCAATATAAAGGAAGGAAATTTTTTGGCTGCATCTTCCAAAGTTGCTAACTCACTTTTTGGTTTTTGAATTAATGGAGATGATTCATAAGTTTTTTCAAAAACCTTTTCTCTGCCCTTTGAGACCTTCTTTTCTGATGCTTCAGCTTGAATACTAGATTCTGCACCAGTATCTTCTTCTGGTTCTTCAAATTCCCAGGGGGTTGGTGGCTCCATTGTCATTGAAAAATGTGGTGTTCTTGTTTCTCTTTTTCTTCTTTCTTTTTCTTTCTTCCTCCTAACCTTTTCTTCTTTTGTATGTTTTTCTGCTTCTTGTTCTTCTCTTAACAATCTGAGGTTAGCTAGGATTTGCTCTGATTGAACACCAAGGTCATCTAGGACATCTTCAGCATGGGAGCACCAGGTGGTCAGATAATTTCCTATTTGGTAGACTTCATCTAAGTCCTTTGGATTATTTACATTATGTTCAATTAAGGGAGCACAATCAGCTCTTGTTGTCGGCTGTTTAGACATAGAGGAAGTTGTACAGAATTTTGTCTTGGGCGGCCATTTTCCTCCTTTTACAAACCGATGGTTTGCATATGTCCACTCTTCTTGAGGTTGTGCTGATACATAAGAGACACGATGCATTTTTTGTACAGGGAGAAATGGTTTTTTCTCAGGTATATACAGTTCATTTGAATTCTCTTCAGGTTTACCAGGAAAGACTTCATCTATAGGCTGTCGACTAGAAGACGATTCTTCTCTATATTGGACTGGATAAACATGACGTTTTGGCTTTACTATAGGTCTCTCTATTTGTGGCCTGGGTGAAATCAATTTTACTCTTCCATCAGAAATTGCAATTCTTTTAAATTTTGACTCAGGCTTTTTTAAATCTTCGAGAGATTTATATTGGAAGTACCAAATATTGGGAATGTTGGTTGGTGTAGTTCCTATGTTGAACCATTTATATATGCACTTTGAGGGTGTAGTAATTCATGTGTAAAACCATTTATATATGCACTTTAAGGGTTGTTATATTCATGTATATGTTATGTAGAAATTATACAACAAGCCTCTATATCTTGGATTCGCCCGAACTAACAATGTACTAAATTTAAATACTAAATCACTTCTACAAATATTTTGAGGAATTAAAAACAAAATTTCTAATCACATGAACATGAAGAAATATCAATCAAACACAACAAAAATAATTTCCGGGGGAAAGCTTACAACTAAAAACCCCACTATCTTCTATTGTATATTAATCATGGATCATGAAACAATTACATACAAAACTCTTCTCACAAGAGCCCTTAGTATATCAGCTAATTGTCTCACACTATCATATGAAAAAATAACCAACAGATAGCTAATTTTCAGCCTCTAGACAACTTGCCTTGCTTGATCAATCCCTGATGGTAAAGATCCCTGAATGAATGGAATTCTTTCTTGCGCAATCCCTGATGGTAAATATCCCTGAATGAATGTAATTCTTGCTTACCTTGACGGCGCAAGTCTCATGGGCACTCCAATGGGTGTTTTTATGCATGTGTGCAAGAAGATAATCCTACAACTGATAGTCAACTTCCATTTCACCTAGAACTCAATTGGGTCTCCATTGGATCTGACATGCATGCAGCTAATAATAGTAAAACATCAGTTGCATGTGAGATCACTATGATGTGAATTAATTAATATTTAATTCACTTGATCTCTCACTAGTGTATCAAACATTTACAACTAGCACAACTGAGTTAAACTAATTAAAACCTACATTAACTAATGCAGCACTGCACTTCGAACTCTGTTACAACTAGAATTACTCTGCATGTCCCACCAACCAACCTCTAACTCGAAATCCACTAGCTAAATTAATTTATCACTTTCAGCCAACTCATTCAAGTCCACATTAAGAATAGATTACAATTTAATGTGTTATTCATCAGTAATTTTTTCTTCTCATAGATGACTAAATGCTTATCATATATTTCTAAAAAAAAAATTCATGAATATTGTGAGTTTTAGAAATCTCACTGCCTTAATTATCCTGAGGATAATTTTTTCACTATCTCACTATCCTATCATGCCATGGTCAGCCCAACACTCCCAGAAGACCCATCATGGGCTTATGGCACTCATTTTCACTATGTTTTGCCACCTTTGACCTTAGCACTATGTTTTGACTTGCTTGCCCCATCCACTTGCCACCTCGGATCACCAACCAACTCACTCATTCTTGTGTATCCCAGATGTCTCAAGCACTGATGGTCTCAAAACTATCTCTGTAGGCTCTTTATATAAATAAAATACATTGGATTTTGGATATTCAATACATCAGTTTTTCAAAACTCTATTTTACACCTAAATACCCTAAGTCAGGTTTTCAGCCAAAGACCAAGTCCAAAGAGCCTCCCACTAGGTCATTTAGGGTTTCATAGGTTGTAGGTTTGTTGTGGTGTTCTGAAATCACTATTTTTCATGTGCCAAAAAGGTGAATCAAAGAGAAGGGAGGTCAGAAAATGATTGTACAAAGGAGATCAGAAAATATTTCAAGGAAGGCCTCCTTGGTCAAAGCACAAAGTATGCAAAGGACAACAACCCATCTTGACATTTCTGCAGGAGTGTCAAGATGGCTATCAGTGGAAAACTAGGTAAGGTAAGAGGCCGGCTCATCACTAAGGACATCCACAACAAAGGAGAGACAACATGCCTGTGTTCAAAGAGAATCAAGCTTTCAGGACTCATTGGCTAAACATTGTTGCCAAGCAAGCATCTAATGCAATGGACCACAAGTAAAGAGGCACATCAACCCAGCCAAGGAATTGAAGATTTATAGAAATTATAAATGAAGAAGGGGAAAAGGTGATTTGAACTGAACAAAAATGAATCAACTTGAAAGGGCTATAGAGAACTTAGAAGTCAATACTAATTATTTTTCTCTAACAACCCTAAAACCTCAGATTTTGGAAAGATAGGCAAAGTAGGAAAAATGAAGATAATATTCATCCATCATGACAGCAGAAGGCATTCAAAGGCTATTCAAGGTGGTTTATAGAGTTTTCCTAGGCAACAGTGCTTCACTGCACCAAAGGGAGAAGACATACAAAAGAGTATCAGTGTGAGGGAGACTAAGCCTTCAAGTACATTCAAATACCCTCAAAATGGTCAAAGGGGTGAAAGCATGAGGTAAAGTTTTAAAATGGAAAATCAAGCTGAGCATGAGCTTGTTGTTGAGTGATTGAGATTTTCAAAATCCAAAGATGACAAAGGATACCACAAAAATATGTTATGGCACCTGCAGAAAATAAAAGTGGCCAAGGGAAGACATGACATGGTATGATTTACAATCTTTGTCAAAATGAACATGTCACTGTCAAAATCAGTGAAAAGGTAAAAGGGATATCAATGAAAATTATAAAGTGACACAAAAATAGGAAACAAACTTAGTAAAAGTGAGTTTATAAATTTGATTTGTTTTCTCAAAAGGTATAAAGGCAATCCCTATCATTTCAAACTCCCTTGTCACTTGGCAAAGAGAAAAAACCTTCAGGAGAAAAAACAGATTTTTTTGACCGTTTCTGGGCAGATTTTCCCTGGTGTTGTGCGAATAGGTGGTGATGTGCTTACAAGGCCTAGTGCTGTGCTAATCGGGCATTTCCCCATTTAAATTAACACTGTGCTGCACTAATCCGAGGTGGTGCTGCGTGAAGACGGGCCTGACACACCGAGGAACCTGACACTCCATTCTGAATGGCTTCTGCTGCGTGTACACAGCAGCCCGATACACATGGCATGGCGCCCAAAGGTCCGACAGGCCTGAACACCAGCGTTGCGCTCACATAGAAGACCTGATAGCTAGTTCTAAATGACTGACGCTGTGCTAATCCATGGGAATGACTACCAGCACTGCGCCCACAGGCCGACCCGACTGTTTGGGAAGGGCACTACACTAATGCATAGACCCTCCAATAACAAATAATTTTCCCTAATGCTTAAAGTCACCCTCCAATTTTGTCTCCAAGGCCAGAAAAGGAGCTAAACTAGAAGGTACACTGTAATGTTCCAAAAATTTAGCCTCCAAGCTAAATGGAACATTAGAGTTAGTAGCAGCTCTAGTCGGTGAATAAATAGGTAGAAAAGCCCCTAAGTCTCCTAAGGAGGATAAAAACACTCCAAGTGTGAAATTAGACACTCTTTCAAGCTTAATAAAACACCTCCATGTGTGAACAGGGATAAAATCAAACTGCTTTGACTAGGTCAACAACGCAGTTGTGGAGGAGAAGGAATCCAAAGAGGAATAACGTAGTTTTGGAGGGAGATGCATATTTGGAAGGAGATGAGCTAATTGAGTGGGCTCAAGGGCAAGAAAACCCTAATTTTATATAAGGAAGAGGATGGCAGCATTGTTATTTATGTTTTATATTATTATTCATGTCTTCTGAGACATTTGCTCTTTCTTGATGTTTAGCAAAGTAGCAATGTTGCTTAGCACTTAGGTGTTCCCGGGCGGGAATCCCACCTCTTCCCTTGGAGGAGCTTCATTAGGAGAGTTTGAATTCAAAATTACACATCAGGTTTTTAGACCAAGCTTCAACCTTCTTCATCAACACAGTTTCTGTAGGAGATTGTGTAGAGTTGCAGGGTGCAGCAGTGGAGGGATTGAGATCCTTGGCAGCATTGTTATTTATGTTTTATATTATTATTCATGTCTTCTGAGACATTTGCTCTTTCTTGATGTTTAGCAAAGTAGCAATGTTGCTTAGCACTTAGGTGTTCCCGGGCGGGAATCCCACCTCTTCCCTTGGAGGAGCTTCATTAGGAGAGTTTGAATTCAAAATTACACATCAGGTTTTTAGACCAAGCTTCAACCTTCTTCATCAACACAGTTTCTGTAGGAGATTGTGTAGAGTTGCAGGGTGCAGCAGTGGAGGGATTGAGATCCCACTTTCTGAGCTAATCTTCTGTTGGAGGGAGGCTTCCTTTCATTAGGCGATCTATTTGGAGGGTCCTTGAACTATTTCAGATCTGTGGTATCAGACCACACATTTCCCAACTTACCCAACGTTGTCATAGCTAGGGTTTGCGTTATTTTGGAGGCAGGGTTCATAGCATGGTTTGGTGGCTTCTTTGTGGAGTTTCCCTGTGATTGAGGGGTTCATTCTCTCATGGGAGGAAGCCTTTGAAGGATCTGAAATAGATCAGATATATTTAAGCCTCTTACACTCTCATGCTTCATTGTTGCAGTGATTATTCAGAAATTTCTGAATATCACATTTTGTATATAGAGTGTTTGACAAGAAACCCTTGTCGGCTTATCTTGTTTTTTGTATAAGGAGACTAGATCTGATTTCTTGAGAATTATTGATTAATACATGAGTAGATCTATTGTTTCCTTCATTTATAAGCATAAACCCTCTATTATACTTCACATTTATTTATGTAGCAACTCCGATATTTTGCAGTCTTGGGGTTTTAGCACATTTTGGCAATCCTAGGTGTGGGAGGTTTGTTTAACCCACCTAGTTTTCTTTGTTTCAGCTCTATTCTTGGATTTAGATTTCATATTGATTATTTTATGGGATCCAAGAGTCCATTTTAGTATTTTATTGCATGCATGGTTTAAAATGAGTTTTTACTTCATGATTCATGAGTTGTTCCAGAAATGGAATATTACAGTGGTATCGAAGCATGATCTTTGGCATAGCCTATGAGGTCCAGCTATCAAAGGAAGGAGAGATGGATAGAGGCCAGAAAGCTGTATTATGTACAAGGAAAAAGGAGGAAAAGCTTAGAAAAATTCTCCCAAAATCTATGCAGAGCTTTCAAGGAGAGCTGAAGAAAATAAGAATGGAGATGGGATCTCCAAAAGAGTTTGAGTCTAGAGCTGAATCTAGATTTGCACATGGTGAGCATGCAGCTACACACCATAGTGCACAGTGTAGTCAAGTTCCTAGATTTATTTTGAGATGGCTGGGAGGAGGAGCTGATATCTTGCATCACACATTACCGAAAGCAAGACCTCCATTTCACACTCTTGAACAAGAGGGCAAGGGGATCTCCTTTTCACATGAGGATCCAAATATTGAGATGCTGCCCATACACATTGATTAAGATGAGAGCAGCAGTGCTGTCACATCTAGAGCACATCCAGTGCCTCATGTAGAGGAAGGAGGAGCACATGCTCTAACAGAAGGGATTCTTGCATTTTTGCAAGGAAGTCCCCAGGATCTCATACATGGAGGTCCAAGCAAAATCAATGAGCACCATGATTGTGCAACACTGCAGCTGAGTGGAGGAGGTAGGGATGAGGAGCAACATCAGCTGATGAGGAGCACACACCCTTCTCTATTTCAGAGAGCTAATGCAAAGAGGAGACAGACTGTGCTGCACTATGAGAGCAAGGGAAAAGTTGCCCAACCATATGTGCAGTCTTCTCTTGACATTGATGTCTCACTACATGGAGGCATTCCACCTGGGAGGCCACCTGATCTAAAGTTGATGGAAGACATCTTGTCTTTGGATTCATCATTCATGGATTGTGGAGAGGTGAAGGGTTTGGAGAAAGAATTTGGCATGGGGGATGTCAAAGTAGAAGGAAGCAGCATGAGGAGAGTTTCATATGCTAGATCACCAGTGCTATCTCTTAGGAGGATTGATCCTTATTGGAGATCTCAAATCTTAGTAGATTAATCCAAGGATTGGGGTGCATGCATGATTCTTGATGACCCGAATGGAGATGATAGATACATGGTAGATGATGTGGTCATCTATTCTATGGCAGGATCTTCTTGAATATGTCTTCTAGTCTTAAGGAAAAGCTGCTACATGCAGCACATGAGGACTTCTCTTCTATGCACCTTGAGGCATATGTCCATTTGATGGAGGATTTTACTTGGGAGGGCATCCAACATGACATATTTCAGCATATGGAGAGATGCATAGCCCAGATGGTGATGGAGAGGAGGTCATAGCCACTTCCCTACTCTTTGGAGGTGAGGGAGAATTTCTTGTTGAGCCATTTCAGCTCAAGATCTCAAGTACATGATGGAGGAGGTATCATTTCATATTCTGTATTGTACTTCTTTTCCTTATTTGAGCATCATGATGTAACAATAATAATTATCTCTTCTTGCATAATGTATGATGATGTACTTGCAGTTACTTGTAGTATTGAGATTGGCCATCTTATTGGTGGATTGTGGGGGAAGCCACATGATTTTTGGTGTGCACCATTGATACCATTTTTTACTTTCATATCTATATCTTTTGAGATGTTTGTGGCAGAAAACAAGTGGCTGGGAAAGCACTTGTTATTTTCTGATTTTATGTAGGCAAGAAGTGCAATGCGCAAGTTCTATGAGAGGAACCATGATTCACTCTCTCGCTGTCACTTGGAAACTTATTCTCATTGTACCTTGCTTCCATATATTTCTCATATGTATATGTTCATGGGGAGCTTTATTTGGAGAGTAGGATTGAGATGGAGGATTCCCATTGGGAGCATGATTCTCCCCACTTTATATGTTGAACATTTCAGGAGGAACCATGGGAAAACCATGAATGCCACATCATACTTTTTCTCTTCTTGTGGGAGGGACCACTTGAAGAACTTGAGGAGGCACTTCATGGCTGGATTGTTTGGTGGGGCATCATACAAGTTAACCATCATGATCTTACTTCATGACTTGTATGAGGGAGAGAGGAGGCAGCAGCAAAGGTTTTTGTTGCTATGGTTGCACTTGGGAGAGTATGGGTAAAAATTTTCCCACACTTTTCATGATATTTCCTGAAAGAAGGAAGGCACATTCATGGTGCAAGGAGGCTACCCTTTAGCATTGGAGGATCATGAGAGAATTCCATGTAGGAAGAAGATCTTCTCACATAGCAACATGATGGTGGATGGCTTTGGCGTATGGGATGTCAAAGGGAAGAGTCATGGAGCCTTATTGCTAAGGCCTACAGCGCTGTCACATGGGAGTGTGTTCTTATTGATGGAGTATTCCAAGAAGTATATGTATCCCTTCTTCTTGCAGAATTTTATGAGGGAATCCTCATGGGGGGACTTATACATGGACCTCACTTTTATCTCTCACATGGTACATGGTAAGAAATACATTTATGTGCTTGTTGTTTACTCTGTCGAGTATTTGTATTTTCTCACCATATGTGAACAACACATTGCTCCACAAGAGAGAAAGATTAGTTATGGGTTTCTTGGTCACTTTAGGGCCAAATTTTGTAATGTTGACAACCCATCTCTACATGACTTTGGGCAAGTGTTGTATTTTTTTTATTTTACACAGCTAGTATATATTGCTGCTCACCACTCCATATTAGATGAGCTAACATGCATAATTGCAAATTCTTTGAAAAACAACTTTCCACTTGATGCTCTGAATCAACAATTGAGAGGATTGCGTTGTATCCACCAGAAATACCATGTGTATTATCCAAGTTTACATATAACCTTCAGCCATTTTCTAATTTGGATGTCATGTGGTGATGATGTGCCATTCATCTTGAATGGAATGGTTTAGGTTAACATGTCCCATGACTTTGGAGGGAGAGTCCTTGGAGGCTTAATCTTCTTCTTGCCATTGGAGGGCACTCATGTTGCAGCCCAAGATCAGCATGCCTTCTACACTTATCATAAGTGCAGAGGGGGACAACATGGGATAGGCTCTCTTGCCTATCAAGTTCAATTATTCAGCCCACCTACATTTCAGGAGCTAAAGGTGAAGGAGTTTCTTCATGAGTTTCCATGTTGGAGGGTGAATCACTTCATTTGGATGATAACATGGGTGAGGGAGGCACCCATTCACCATTTTGGTCATCACTCCTACTATGGGGAGGCCATGAGACAACAAGCAGGCTTCCATTCACATTTTCCACCTTGGATTGATGCAGACACTTTGGTTATGCACACTTGGGAGGAAGCATTAGATGATAGTTTATTTATAGATTCTCTTGATGCAATCATGGAGGCTATTGACGGGAGGCCACATGAGGAGGAGATGAGAGGATTGAGATCCCACTTTCTGAGCTAATATTATGTTGGAGGGATGTTTCCTTTCATTAGGATATCTGTTTGGAGGGTCCTTGAGCTTATTTCAGATCTGTGGTATCAGAACACACATTTCCCAGCTTACCCATTGTTGTCATAGCTAGGGTTTGTTTTATTTTGGAGGCAAGGTTCATTGCATGGTTTGGTGGCTTCTTTGTGGAGTTTCCTTGTGATTGAGGGGTTAATTATCTCATGGGAGGAAGAATTTGAAGGATCTGTAGCAGATCAGATATATTTCAGCCTCTTACACTCTCATGCTTCAGTGTTGCAGTGATTATTCCAAAATTTCTGAATATCACATTTTGTATATAGAGTGTTTGACAAGAAAACCTTGTCGGGTTATATTTCTTTTTGTATAAGGAGACTAGATCTCATTTCTTGAGAATTATTGATTAATACATGAGTAGATCCATTTTTTCCTTCATTTTTTAGCATAAAACCTCTCTTAGACTGTACAGTTCTTTATGCAGCAACTCTGGTATTTTGCAGTCTTGGGGTTTTAGCACTTTTTGGCAATCCTAGGTGTGGGAGGTCTGTATAACCCACCTAGTTTTCTTTGTTTCAACTCTATTCTTGGATTTAGATTGAATATTGATTATTTTATGGGACCCAAGAGTCCATTTTAGTATTTTATTGCATACATGGCTGAAAATGCATTTTTACTTCATGATTCATAAGCTGCTCTAAAAATGGAATATTACATACACTCCTCTTTCTCCTCCTATAAAATAATTTTAAGTATTTTTTGTGGATATGAGTGATTAAACCCTAGGTTTGTAAACCCTAGGTCTCAAATTCATATTACACCTTCGTTTTTGGCCTTCTTGAACAATTTAAGTGTCATTTGAGGGAGAATATGCTAGTGTGGTTACAATTCATTATCAAGAGAAGCCCCCCTTTGGCTCCAAAGAAAGAAATCATAAAACCTAGCCTCCACACTAATCATTCACAATAATTTCCTTCACCACCCTTTTCGTTCTGCTCCTCCAAACCCTAGTTTTTCAACAAAAAACTCCTAGCACCATGTCAGGGGCAGAAGACAGTAGCAGCAGTGAAGGAGGCCAAGGGCCTATGAGACCAAACAATGAAGGAGGAAAATTGAATAGGTTTGAACCACTGAGCATAGTGGACATCACATCTTCTGCCATGATCCTCTCATGTTTCTAAAATGTAGGGTGCTTCCATTTCTGTGAGAGGGTCAAATAGGTTAAAAATCACCTAGAGCTTACAAGCTTGCTCATCCTTAATCTTCACAACAAGCAGTCAAGCCTTGCAGGGGTAGATTTTTAGATATCAACAGACACCATATCCTATGCCATAGGTATTCCTAACATTGGTGGGAAGTGGTTTAAGAAGGAAAAACTTAAAATGATATATTATGATCCATTTGTCAAAACTAGGTAGAGAGAAGGTTGTAAGTCCATTTTTCCTTTCTCACATCTGAAAAAAAGGTTTGCACCCTTAATGAAGACCATCATGAGGTACTTTACCTATGAGGGGAGATACTCCAAGCTCTACTCCTACCATGTTAGGTTGATCATACATTTCATAGGTGTCAAGAGGCTAAATTTTCCCTATTACCTCTATAGGAGTATGAAAAAAATGTCTTATGTTTTCCGGAGAAGGAATCCTTCCCAAAAAATGAAAATTTTGTTTCACCATTACTTGATCAAAATGGTGGTGCTACATCATTTGGAACAGAAGGGCATAACTTGGGAGGTGTTCATCGCCCATGATTTTTTCACAAATCCATAGCCTCCTCATCAGCCAAATTTACCCTCATCATCTCATCCACCTCCTTCCACTCCTCCATCACCCCCCACTGACCATGATTCCTCATCCACACATGAATCCTCTCCCCAAGAGAACCTCCCTCCCTCACCTCCTCCTAAAGCATCAAACCAAGAAGGGAATGATGATGAAGAGGAAGAAAATGATGATGAGGAAGAAGAGACAAATGAGGAAGAAAAAAATGATGAGGAAGAAGAAAATGAAAATGATGAAGAGGAGGGTGATGATGAGAATACAGAGACAGAAAATAATCAAGAAGAAGGCAGTGGATAGGGCAGTGATGAAGAGAAAAGTGACAAAGAGGCCAACATTGATGAAGGTGAAAACAATGACAGAGAGGAAGAGGATGAAAATGCAGAAGATATGGAAGAGGATGACACTGAAAAAGAAGAGAGTAAGGACAGTGCAGAAATTAAAGGCAAAAGTGACCAAGATGAAGCAAACCTCAGTAGTGAAAAGGAAAGCAAAGAGGAAAATAGTCATGACAATCATGACAACAATCTGCCTCTCAGTGATAATGAAAATAATGATAGTACAAAGGATGAAGAGGAAAAAAGTCCTGGTGATGAACAAAATCAGAGTGAAGAAGATACAGAGGCAGAAAATGAAGAAAGGGGTAGTGAGCATGCTGATGATGAAATAAATGAGGGTGAGGACAGTACAGAAAATGATGAAGGGGCTGATAATCAAATTAAAGGTCACAACCATGATAAGGACACCACCAACACCACCATCACACCTCTTCCATTCATATATCAGAGGGGGTCAAGGCCTTCATTTTTTTCCTCTAGGAGGAAAGGGACCATGCCATCCACCTCAGCTCAGCCACTTGAAAAAAGAAAACAAAAGGTGAAAAGATGTAGGAAAAGCAAGAAGGATCCTAAACCAGGACTTGGAAAAATTGACTTAGATAGTGAAAATGAAGACAAGGAGAGAGCCAATAACATATTACTTCAAAGCCAAAAGGAAAATATTAAATACCTACAAAGGAGTCTTAGCATGGCAAAATACATCATTGATTACGACAAGAATGAGCACAAGTACATGAAGAAGATGAAAAGAGACCTTGGCTTACAAAAGAAAATGGAAAAACACTATGCCTAGAAAAACAAGCTCACTAGTGCCAAACTCAAGGAGGCCCTCATTGAAATTCAAGCACTAAAAGGAGGAAAAGACCAAGCTAACCTTTAATTTTTGGCACACGCTTCTCAACAGGTCTCCCAAATCCCATGAGGGAGTCATCCACCAAATTTGAGGAAATTTGGACAAGTTTTTGTTTTTTTAGATTTTGGAGGCCTATTAGCGCAACGCCACTGGCGCTACGCTTTTCACTCGAGCATCCTCAGAGGTAAAAATCTACATTTTTTTATTTCTCATCACTATTACATTATTCTCACCAAATTTGAGAGAAATTGGAGCATTTTTGACCCCCCAAAATGTCAAACAACCCCTCATTTTTCACCTTTCTGCCTCCATTTCAGGCTTGGCACTGCGCTCAGAGAAGTGTTGGAATTTTTACATTTTGAATAGGTTTCAGGAGCTGGATCAGGAAACCAAGAGTTTTTTTTGAACTTAGACTCCTCAGGCTTTCCAACAGGCCATCACAGAGCAAAATCCAAAATTAGGAAGGGGTCCAAAACTTGGCTGCAACAGGGCCTATTTTCTGCTGGAGGTAGCGCTGCGCTTATGGAATGTGTAGTGTGCTTTTGGCCAAAATTCAACAAAACACACTCATTTATTGCAAAATCATATTTTAGTGTTTTTTGAAGAAAATCACTCTGAAATTAGGTGCAAGAAGTTATTTTGGTATTTATTTTTTGGGATATTTTGTGCCTTGGGCCTTGCATGGCCTCTTCTGCCTTAATGACATTTATGAGTGATTTTGAAATTTTCCAACCATATCTAGGGTTTTTTCCCTCATTTTCTGAATAAATATAGAATGAGGGGTTCATTGTAAAAGGTTGGCATTTCATGATTTTTGAGAGCAATACATGGTTTTTTGAGGTTGAAGAGAAATTTGGTGTTGTGGAGCTTGTGGATGATTTTCTTTGATTGATGATGATGAAAGATTGCTTGCAGCATCCGTGAGCTTGGTCAATGGTGATGTGTTTCTAAGTTGTTCATTTTTTCTTGTTATCATTGTGTTCATCCATTTATGTCACAGTAGAATAGAAAATTATAGGCTGAGAAATGTTGTTTGAGGCACCTCAGTCCTCCTGTTTTCTATTGTCTTTATGTTTTCTTGTGCTTGGTTAGTTTAAGGAATTCTAAGTTGCTCCTTAGGCCCACCTATGCTTTCTTATTTCATCAATGGTTTAATAAAGTAGTTTTCAAATATGTTTTATGGTTAGCCCTACTTATTTGACACTATCTAAAACTATGTTTTTGGAATCTCTCTTTGAAAGTATTACTTGCTAGCTTTAGCCAAAGAGGCCATGTTTTGATCATGCCCTTTTTCCATGCTTGAGAAGTCTTCCTCAGAGTTATTTGTAGCTTGATTTATGTTGTTTAGGAGTTCCCTCTTCATGAATTAAATTTATTTTTCATATTAATGTTTTCTAAAGCTTGAAGGTGAAATCACTAGAAGTTAAATCAGTTTCTCACCTTCTATATTTCATTGAAATGTTTATCTCCAATGCCTATTTGTTTAAGTATTTTCATTGAGTTAATGGTTTGCCCTACCTCATGATTAGTATCTTTTGCTTATCAGTATTTGAGACCTTCCTGTTAATGGGTATTTTAAAAAGGATTATTCACTACCCTTTTCCCTACCTTATTTACCAACTTAATGTCCATTTCACTTCACACATATCCTTAAAATATCCTTTGACCATTCTAGATTTGCCTTGTGATGCACTATGACTCATTGTTTAGATTTTCATGACTTTCATAGACTCCATAGCTCAATGATTTTGACAACCTCTCACTCCACATATCCTACTTGATCATCTTACCCAACCAAAAAAACAACAAACCCTACACTTAACAACTAGCCTAAAATCAACCCTAAAAGAAAACAAGTTCACATCTTTGCACATAATAGAGAGAGCCCTCTCTGAGTCCAGGAAGGCTAGGTCTTAGGACTCCAAAGACTGGTTTGATGTTACCTTGTCCATTTGGTCTACCAATCTTCCAAATCATGGGACACTAACATAATGGTGATCACGATGGGACCTTTCTGAGTAAGTAAAAATGCTTAGACATCCTTAAAGAATTCAAAAACCCTTGTTAAAGAATATCCAATGATTTATAGCCACCTCATCGCAACTAAAATAATGGTGATCACGATGGGACCTTCTGAGTTAGTGACAATCTAAGTACTCCTTAGAACTTCAGAAACCCTTGTCAAATCATAGAAAACTCAAACTGATAGCCAAGAGTAGAATCTAGCTGTTTCACTATCCTAGAAAAATGATAACTCAACTAGAAGACACTCATATATTATAGAACTTATTGCTATATAAAGAAACTTATAAAAACCCAAAAATCATCTTAGATTGGTTCTTTTTAAATTATTGGTGGTGGACCACAAACACTTGTCTTCAAAATAACCAAAAACATCCACCTGGCAACTCCACTAGCCCCAGTAGGCCTATTTAACTCTACTAGTTCTCAATAGACTACATGGGATTGTTTCAAATCAGCCCTAAGAAGTTGAGAAGCCTAGTTATACACTGTGTGAGTTTAGAAAACAGTAAGAGAGGCCAGCCTTCTGAAAAACAGTGATAAACCTTCAGCCTCTCCACATTTTGAGTGTGAAATTTGGCTTCACAAAGGATCCATACCAAATCTCATATGGACCCAAATCCTCCTACTATAGTTGATGACCTAGAAAATATTTTGTGGAATACTTCCAAATTTGAAAATTCAACTACTACTAGGACCATTCATAGATCAAGTTCTGTCCCTGAACACCTTACAACCTCGCAAGACCCTCAGTTTGACTTGCACCATACAAAGAACCTTTTCAGAACTGAGTCACAAAGTGGGATTAACCAGACTGACTTTTAACCCATAGTTTTGCAATATAGTTCCAATAGAGAAGCCTCTCCTTCCACTCCCCCTAACTTTCAGCTTCTCCATCACTTCAACTCTTTTCATCCCAAGTCTGCTCAGAATCAGTTTGCTATTCCAAGTACTTCCACCACTCCCATCCACACAAACACTATGCAAACCACTCCACTTCATCCTCCACCCCCTCTCACAAATCCACCTCTTGTAAATCAACCTTGGATTCCATTCCTTGTGATCATGGCAGCATGGTATGCTCCCCTAGTATTACCACAACCTCTAGTACCTTTGCCAAATGAATATCAATCCAAGATTCCTCATTTCATAGGAGCCGACTCTACCACTGCCCAACAACATGTAGATAGAATTAATGATGCCTTTGACTACATGGAAATAGAAGAGGAAACCGCACAAATGAGGATGTTTTCTTAGATTCTAGGAGGATAAGCTAAAAAATGGTTTAGAAACTTATCTCCTAACAACATCCATGATCTCCATTCCCTCTACCAAAATTTTATGAACAATTTGGAAATCAAGAAAAACCCCCTCCAAATCCTTTCAGAATACAAAAATATTAAGAGGAATGTGGGGGAAATTGTGCAAGATTATTGCACCAGGTTTAATAGTGTCTAAAATTCTCTCCCACCTCACATGAAGCCTCCATAAGGCCTAGCACTAGTAAATTTCCCAGAAGGCTTTGATCCAGACATGACTTACAAATTGAGGGAGAGAGACCCCACCACTTTAGAAGAAATGCAAAGAGGGGCTGTGAGCGCATAGGTCAACTTGATTGAAAAGAGGGATAGGATGAGATAAAAAAAAAAGAGTAACCTACAAAGATGAAACTATGCCTTCAACCTCCTCATCTGATTCCAAAATTGACAACCTAGTTAGATCCATGGAGAGAATTATGGAGAGGATAAGCGTAAATGTGAGAATGTCTCCTAGGTAAAATGAAGAAAATTCCCAAAAGAGAAATAGGAATCCAAACTTCCGAAGAGACCCTCCCCAAAACAGGCCAAGAGACAATGATCAACAAATCAGGCCATCCTTCCAAGATAATTATGTAGATGAAAATGGGAGAGGGACTAAAGAACCTGAAGAAAGCCATGTAAACATGATAGGTTCTGACAATGAGGGTGATGTTTTTCTCAGTGAAGAAGAACAAGGGTTATTTTCCTCAGATCAAACTGAAACCAATTATGAGGATTCTGAAGACTATCAATTGGGATTTGAAAATGCCATAATGGAAGTCTATAGGCAATATGACCTTAGGAGAAAAAGAAACCAAGAAGTCTCCAAGACAAAAAAAATAGACACTGATGTTAGGAAAGTTCCCAAAAACACTCCTAAGAGGAAAATAGACAACACAAACACTATGGCTAAGAAATCTGATCCGAACAAAGACAAAACTAGCCAACAACGTAGTGTCCTGAGCTGCGCTAGTGCATCTATTAGTGGCTATGAAAAGAATCTTTTGTTCAAAGTCCCAAATCATATTCAACAAACTAGACTTGTAGAAAAGGTTATGGCTGAAAAAACTGATGTAAATATATCCAAAACACAAATACCTTTCAGCTTTGAGGGAGAGATTGCTAAAATCAAGATAACCATGCCTCTCACTGAACTGATTACCCAAGGCACATACAGGTTTCAAGTTCTGAAAGTTCTAAACATGGGAAATGATACCGACACTTTACATTTGGATGATGACACACCTGAGCTATTGTTTGGACCCAAAATAGAAGGAAAATATCAAGAAGGATGTATCCCTCCTTTCTATATTAGCTTGAACATACATGGAAGAATCTTGCATAATGCCATGTTTGACTTCGGGGCCTCACACAACCTCATGCCTAAAGTTGTGATGGAGAGATTAGGCCTAAAAATAACTAAACCTTACAAATATTTGTATTCCTTCGATTCGAGTAGAGTCAAGTGTTTGGGTCTAATCAAGGATATTTGTGTCAACCTTGCATAAGTTCTTGCTAAAAACCTAGTCATGGACATAGTAGTAGCAGATATTTCCCCCAAGTATGGCATGCTTTTATCCAGATCTTAGGGAGCCAAAATTCAGGGGAACCTTCAACTAGACATGTCCTATGCTACCATTCTTGTTTTCAAACAAACTAGGAGATTATACAGGGAATCCCACATGAATTATATGGTGAGTAGCCTAGATAGGACAAGCAACACAGCTCTTTATTCTATACATTCAGATCATGATTCATTCATCTTATGTAATGAAGAGGACATTGATGAGCAGGTGAATGAAGTTGAATCAAATCCAGAAATACTACAACAGTCAAAGAAATCTCTGCATGTGGAACTCAACAACCAAAACTATAGCAGCCCTGAACAACAATATCATGATAAAACTGAACTTAACTTTCTGCAAACTGAAAATGAAAATTCAAGACCAAAAATTAGTTTAGACTCTGAATCAGATTGGTCAAATGAAGGAAAAACCTCAAAAATAGAACTTTTCCCTTTTACCAATCCAAAAGTGCTGAAATACTCTCACATAACAGAAATCTTTAGGAATCTCAATCAAAAGTGTCTTAAGGTTTTTCCTTACATAGACAACTCATCATCAAATAATTTTGTCCCTTCAGAAGAGTTGTTGAATCTCGCAAATGTTGCTATAGACCCTAAAGGAGTATCTGTTGAAACTGATATAAAGTAGTATAATGTGGGCAGGCTTCAAAGACCCAAAATGATCAGGTTATCCAGAACTCTGTCACCCCACACAAAACTGAAATACATAAGACTTTGCAAAGGATTCAGGATGCTTTTGTATATGGTGATGAAAGCTTAAAACCTTGTAACATAGACATTATTCTAAGAAGGTCTCATTTTAAGAAAGACCATGAGACCCTTGGGAAAATTATGTTACTAACAAAGAAAGCAAAGGGATGCAGACTATGTATAGACTTTAGGCACCTAGAAAAAACCTCCATGAAAGATAAATTCCCTTTTCCCAAGATAAATCATACTCTACAAAGGGTAGGAGTTTCTAACAAGACGTCATTGCATGGTAGTGTTGTAGGTTACCATTAGATGATGGCACTCCCAAGTAATCAACATAAAGCCATTTTTGAAGTACCTTGGGGCACCTACATGTTTGATCACATGCCTCCTAGGCTAAGGAGTGCAGAAGTTACTTTCCAAAAAGTCATGGCCCCTATTTTCAACTATTTCACTATGATATACATTGATGACATCATCATTTATTGTGAAGCTTATGAAGAATAACTGTTACACTAAAATTTTTCACCATGATGTTTTACTGTCTGTATGGGTTCATCATTACTCATACAATACTTTCTTAGAAGTCTACAACAACAAGTTCCTAAAATCAAGCCTTGAAATTGAGAGAAAAGTTTATAAAAGTCATAAACACTTGTACCACACTTTCTCTTAGCATTACCTAAGGTACCACATCTATTTGTTTTATAGCCTACAGAGCCGACCAAACTTTTTCTTCATTAAAGGTGCAGACCCTTGTAAAAGGTAAAGTGAAGGTGGAAGTAAAATCTAGAAGCCTAGCTGGTTGAATCTGGAAGCTTCTAGAAGCAATTATTTGGTTGAAAGTTCACCTCTTTCATGTACATTCATCCCTCCATTAAAGGGGCATACTCCTTGGTATGTGTTGTGGAGGTAAATCCCCTCTACGGACAGAGGCGATCCCTACTAGACTAGACCGGGTCTAGTAACAATCGTCACACACTATAGTGCAGGTTCCTAATTGCAAATAAACCAACTAGCGATGAAGGCTTACCTAGAATCCAACACTGTCGCTTGTAGGGAAAGTAGCACTCCCGTTCCTTAGCTCTGGTAGATCACGATCCTCACGATTTCTGTGAGCGGACCCCTGCACACGCAAGAAACACAACAAACGCAAGTGTAAAATCCAATATATGCAACTATATGTCAGTCAAAGAAGACATAACTCATTATCATAGTCAACAACAAGAGTGGAACCATAACCAATAGTCGCTTATCATTAATCAATCAAAGGAGGATACAACCTGGCTCTGACGCTGAATTCTCCTTCGGAGGGTCGCCAGTGGAACATGTCTTGAACAAGCCTGTCGGGGGTGGGACAAACCTCTCTCTTCGGATGTCTCGAAAATAGTCTCCCTGCTTGGCTTTGGCCTTAAGGGAATGAATCAAGGCTCTTGCAGCATAAGGCTCTAATGGCTCTTGGGAACTTGGAGATTAGCTTGCAAAGGAGATGAGCAAGCTTTTATAGATGGAGGAAGGGGAGTTGGGATCCCTATAATCATGGGATGCCCTATCCTCAAGGAAGCTTCCATGAGAGGTGGAAAACCACTTCCTCTACATGGAGATCCGGAGCCAAACCTCCCAACTCAAATTAGATACGAGTTTATGGATTGGTTAGGACGAAACTTCCGCCATTTATTTTTAAAAAACACTCCTTAAAATGCCTGGCGCGAGTGGAAGACTGCGGACGGTACAGTTGACGCCCTCTTTGAAGGATTTTCACCCGGTACAGGCTGGCCTATACCGCGCCGGTAAAAAGAAGCTATTTTGGGGTTTTTCACAGAGGATTTGTCTTCGCTCTGTAGCTCATGTTGAAGGGATGTCATGGAAAGTGTTTTCAATTATACATCTCTACTCACGAGTCACGGAATGAGCCCTCAAATTGTGCTATATAAATTGTAGGGGCTGGTGGCAAATTAACGTATGTGAAGATGCCCCCTAAACATGAGACGGGGAAGGAGAGAGGGTAGAGAGTAGCACAAGGCGTGTGGCCCGAAAACACCACCAGTCAGAAAACACCAAACAGAATTACAAGCTGATGTATCTTAAATACATGATATGTGGTATGGAATGAGCCATCACCATGAAAGTATACTATAATCCGGATCTAGGGTATGGGCGCAGCCATCCAACTAAGATCAAACAAATAGACTCAGGTATGGTCGCAGCCATCCAATGAGTGAGTCATGTACATAATGATTATAATCCACAATCACAGCCTGGATTACAACAGACACAATCCAGGGTCTTGCGCTCCATCTCGACCCAACAGAGTACGAGTTCAAGCATGTGAATAAGTAGGTTGATAGAGCATGCAGAACATCGTCACAGGTCCCCAACCGGGTGATGAAGAGACGTGAGATGCGAGAGGTACACGATGATGACAAGGTCCCAAGGTACGGGTGCACTCTGGCATGAATCAGCGGTACAGCCTTGAAAACCCACGGAGATCACTGGGTAGGAGGCCAATGGTGAAAACTCATCCGGCGTGAGCATATTTGAAGACATCTGAACTCAAGACACGGAAGAGTCTCTAGATCATCTTCTTGGATAATGAGCTGAAGTTGACAGGAAGTGACCTTGATCGAAGGTGGGCCATAGTGTTTCCCACATCATCAACGTGAGATAGAGGAACATAATGTTTTTGTGAATCATGATCAGATGAGAATCAGAGGAAGGTTGGTACTTGCAGAGGTCAACTTCTCTTGAACATATAAACGACACGACAGTGAGTTTGGTAGTATTTGACATCAATAGATCAAAGGTCATGATGACGAGGCAAAGAGCAGATGAGAGGTCAAAAGGGATCACCCAAACCCACGGAGGCAAGTGAAAAATGAGATGAGATGTCCCCATCCTGACACAAATGCAGACAAGTGCCATGTTCAAGAGCGACATATTGCCGACACGACAATGATGTTGGTTCCATTTTCCCCACCATTTCTGGTGAGTACCTCTTTATTTTTACACAAGCTTGAAGAGGATACCATATGCTTGCTGTATAAGCCCATCCTAGTACATTTAACGAGCCCTAGGAAGGAGGAACTCAGAAACTGACATTACGACTGAATCCAATGTCATCAGGGTTTAACAAGTCTGACAAAGGAAGAACTCGGTGCCTTTTCATGTTTAGAGAGTTTGAAAAGACAGCGAAAAGTAAACTCCAAAGGTCCCTTTTCATAAATAGTTTCTCATATCCGAAAAGGTAGAAAACAATATCTGAGAAAACCTGCTAGTCACGATAGGCTAGGGTATTCCTTTTTCGTAAATAATCTATCCCAGCCTGAAAAAGGGGTAAACATATACTGGGTAGATGTCGTTTCGTGGCCACTTTAACGAGATCGAAATGACAAGGGCCTCAGCAATCTTTTCATGTTTAGAGAGTCAAAAAAGAGCTGAAAGATGACTCCAAAATGACTTTTTTGTGTATTTACCGAGTCCGAAAAAGTATAAAATACAACTCGTGTCACCGTTTAAGTTGCGTAAAAACCTGTTGCTGCACATAAAGGCAAGTGTAAAATCCATTTTCGACAAAAAATATTAAAATATTAATAAAAAATGACCTTTAAAACCTATTTAGATTTCAAAAAGTTATAAATAAGTCTCAAATGGTAAAAACAAAATTACTTTTGCTATTTACCACATTGGAGAGCAACAGTGGTCCATTGGTGTGCAAACTTCTGACGGTGACTGCGACTGATCCAGGCTACCATTCAGATCCCCATTTGTTCCAGGTAAGGGGCGCTTCCATGAACACCATTTTAATCCATTTTTAGGGGGATTTCCATTATGGATTAGACTTCTGTGGAAATTTTTTAAAATTTTATGGCTCCGCCCATTGGCGCATGTATCGGGCACAGACCCACGCCAACGGCGAAACTCAATTTTTTGCTTTAAATTTCTGAATTGCGAGCGATTCAAATGCAATTTTAAGCATAACAGAGATCTAATCAAGGCTTTTTGATCATGTTGATGCAGGTTACTTAGGTATAATGGTTATCGAATGGAAGGAGATGGAGCATGGGTAAGAGGATGAACTGGCTATGGAGAATGAAGCCTATATGAATGCACTTAAGAACTGTGGACTCAAAAATTTCTTCCTGACGCCCTGTTTACGAGCTCAACCGGAGCTATTACAATACTTGGTTAGTATATGGGATGAAAATGAAGAAGTGTTTAAGCTTCGGGACCAAGTGTTGGAACTCGAGGTTTTCAACGTATATTTCATAACCAGATTGTCGCGCAGAGGTCTGGTGCCCATCTTGACAGGCAGCAGACCATCTGGGGAAAATATGGAGCAAGTAATGGCGAGGGTGTGCCCAAGGGCACGGACTGGATCTGGAAGCGGGAAGGTGGACATCCACACTGTCCAGGATCTAGCACTCAGAGTAGTGCTACACACCATCACACGAGCTGCAGGGTCGCAAGGAAACCAAGGCCCAACTCATACTAGCCTCTGAGTGTATGAGTCCCACACTGTTCGATTGGGCTACAACAATGACAACCAATATCAAGAGGTAGCTGACAAGATGCAAGCAAGTCAAGCTAAATCAGTTTGGCTACGGTTCCATTTTGGTATCGTTATCCTAGAACGATTACCTATCTTCCAGGGCCAATGGGCCATAGTTGCTGAGCCGGTACCACGAGAGCCGAGGATGGATCGCTGGGCAGCACTTATGCCCAGATCAGGAGGAGGTCAACAAATGTCTTGGAGACCCGAGTTCTTTGGATGGTTACGGCGGCAGCTGATCGTGATCGAAGATTGGCCCTATGCCGAGACCGATTTCACCAGAGATCCCAATATTCCACTCCCGGAGGGGGAGGATTGGGATGAAGAGTTGGGTATGATACTCTTTTTGATTTTTTGATTTTATGATTTTTTGGTAATACATGTCTGTTCTAATAACAGTTGTTATGTGTATGCGGATGTTGGCCTAGAGAGGCCCACGGGCATGTCGCCCATTGCGCAGAGAACCCATGTCGAACATGACCCTCAGGTTGAGGGTGGCGAGGGAGGTGAACTGATTTAGAACCTGGAGGTCATTGCCCGGGGGATCCCGGAGTATGCACGGATAGCAGATGTTCCGCTAGCATACCAACGACACACTGTGGGGGTGCCCAGTCGCCTCCACCGACTACTGAGATGCTTAGTGCGCGTGGTAGCATGTTACCACGAGCACCATGCAGATTAGACACCTAAGGCTTCTTTCATGCATATTTTTTGAGAGACGTGTCGTCTCCGGCTGTATTTAAGATGAACATGTATATTTTTTGATCTTATGTGATGCAAACTATGTAAACATTTCGACACACATATATATACATACCTATTTCTGGATGGATATTTTACATGTGATGATGTTTTTGTATATGCTATGCAAATGTCTAATACAATGTTATCTAATGTATCAGTTGCATAACAAACGACCCAATGAAAAAGTTCACATAATGTATCTAATCACACCTTTTATTTTTATGCAAGCTTAAAAGCACACATGAAAACACACATGCAGACTATGCTTGGAAATGAGTTTTATTTTTATGCAAGCTTAAAACACAAACTATGCTTGAGGAAGACATGCATGCCCCCCAGCATGGTGTCTCAATTCGAGGTACATGCCCCCCAAGCTTCAGTCCATAGGAAATGGAGTGAATTTTGAAAATAAGAGATTTGATCTAAATCTAACAAAACTCGAATTGAACATGCTCGTGTTTCATTATTTTAACGAGGTTGACAGACTTAAAAGAACTGTCCTCGTAGCAGCTTGTTTCGTTGTTTTAGGAGCTTGGCACAAGAAGAGGAACTGTGCTCCAGTGAGCTTGACGGAGGGGGCTCAGGAGAGAGATGATCAAATACATCACGCTCTAGAAAATCTGACATTGCCCCCAGGCTGGGCATGAAGGAGGAACGATGATGTCCATCACTCTAAGGCAGCTCAAGAGACATTGTTTGAACAATGGCTTCGTCAGAAGGGAAAATCTCTTTAAGAGGATCAGGCGAGTCGGCCTCACCGAGCCAGGGGGATTGAGAGTGGACATCTAAAGCCATGCTCAAAGGAGCATGCTGAGGAGGAGGAGGATCAGATGTGGCAACGATTTCACAGTAATTAATCTCTACTGGATTTAAGGGCATCGATTCTCCAAAATTAGTCACCTGCTCAGGTGAAGGGATGAGGCATGGGTCGTCAGACCTAGAGAACATATTAACTTGAGCGGTGTGCGGTGGCGGTGCAGGAAAAATACCCATGAGGACGGGGTCTTTGAATAGACCAAGTCCTACACTGTCAGGGGGATTTGGGATCTGATCCACGTACGGAATGTTGTTCTCGGAGGTGGAGGTGAAGAAAGAAAATTGATCCACTGTAACGATTTTTCCCTCGTGAGGGAAATTAAGAAGTCAAAAGAGGGTGGATGGCACGCATAGCATGGCGTGAGTCCAACTGGGGCCGAGAAGTATATTATAGTTAAGCTTGGCATCAACCACTTCCACTTCTACATTGACTGTCTTCCCCTATAAAGTAATCAACAAACTCTCGAGAACACCCAAGGGTTTAGATTCTCGACCATCGAATGCCTCTAGGGCATTGGGAGATGATGAAAGAGCCGAAGATCCAATGGCCTTCTAGCAGACGAATGACATGACACAGGTAGAGGCACCTTCATCCACAACGGTACTATGGATGTTAAGACTGTTGATCCCGACTTGAATAACAAGAGCGATCTGATGTGGAAGTCGAGGGGTGAAATTTTCTAAATTGAAGGTGAGAAGACTAGAATTGGAAGGATCGATTCCACCGATTGTAGACAAGAGAGCTTTCCATTGCGAAGGACAACTTTGAAGAACTTCCAATGCAGACATGGCAGAAGGCGCCTGTGCAAAATCCTCAACAATACTGTAGTGCTGAGCAGCACGGGCATTCGGATTGTAGGAAGATCTTCGTAGAACACCTTTAGAAGGTGGCCTCACAACAGGTTCAGTAGTAGGCTTCTCAATTTCCAACGGACTGGAGACAGGTGGGGGAGGTGGGCCATCCACAACTTCCTTCCCAGCTGCCTGGCGTGATCCAACATAATCCTTCGAATGCGTAGCAATGGAGACAGGTGCAGCACCATTCATCATAAAGACCTGGGACCCAAATGGTGCAGATGGTGAAGGCTGTTCAACCATCTGGGTCTGCTGAGACGGGAACGGTTCTTTAAGAACTGCTGGAGTCCCTTTGGAGCCTTTTAGAAGTTGACTAACTTCAGATCGTTGTGGATAATCCTTGGTATAATGATCTCCTTCACAAATAAGGCAGGGGTACTTCAGTTTACATTGGGAACCGTCCCCAGTGGAGTCACCAATTTGTGGGTGGCTTTATCTTGCTTCAACGAAGTCAGGAGATGCGTCCCAGCCTCATAATGGACCGGTAACTGGAAATGAGTCAGAAAAGCCATGGCTAACATATTGAAATCTTGAAAAATGCCACGGGGTAATTCAGTATACCACTTGGCAGCAGCGCCAGTAAGAGTACGCTGGAAGAGACATAGACGAATCGAATTGTCCACCCAAGAGTTGGATGAACACCAAAGATGGTAAGTCATTACATGAGCTTGGGGGTCTTCTCTAGCCTTACCCTCAAATTTTGGGCAATCGCCGGGTACTTTGGTCAGAACTGGAGGCCAATAAGGATTATGCAGAATTGGATCATTAGTTAATTTCGAAACATCCGGTAATTCCAAGGTAGCCAACAACGACAATTGAGGATTGAATGGCATGCCTAGCCCTCGATAAGGACCAGTACCTGTACTCCATGCTGGGTTAGAATATCCTTGCCCCCAGGGGTTCTGTCCAGCAGGATTCTGACCGTAGGGGGTATAGTGTCTAAAACCAGCCTGATTCGGTTGCTGGTAACCATTGTACGGGGTTTGATAACCAGAGTATGGACCCTGATTGTAAGTCGGCCCCGTTTGAGCATCTTGCGGATTTGGCTACTAAGTATAGGTGTAGCCGGGTTGTTGAGAGTAATAGTTAGAACCTTGGGGCTGGCTATAATTCGATCGGTATTGACCATGAGAATAGTAACCGCCTTGAGGTTGAGTGGGCTGCTGATAGGTGGGACCCTGCTAAGCTAGATAATTAGGGTGCAGCGGTTGATTTGGCTGCGGCATTGAATAAGTCGGTTGTTGGGCAGGGTTGATAGGATGTGCAGGCTGGCCTGGCTGAATAGGCTGACCTGGTTGAACATGTTGACTCGGATAAATAGGTTGTGCCAGTTGTGCAGGTTGACCTGGCTGTTGAGGAGCACCAGGTTGTGCTTGATGGGCTGGTTGGCCTGGTGGAGGAAAACCAGGTTGTACCAGATTGGCCGGTTGGCCTGGTGGAGGGATACTAGGTTGTGCTGGATGGGCCGGTTGGCCTGGTAGCGGAATGGAGCCAGGTGGTTGATGATAACCGATTTGACCTGCAACATGACCATAAGATGGTCCTGGCTGATGTGCAACATTGGGACCAAGAGGATACTAAGGTTGCATAGGTTGAGAAGGTTGTACTTGCCCCCCAGGACCATATACCGGCCCTGGTTGGTACCCCGGTTGTCTTGTGAGTCCTTGAGGTTGCCCAGGTGGGACTCCAGGGAGAGGCTGCACGAGTTGACCTGAAGGGTTGTAATACTGTCCTTGCGGACCATATAATGGCCCTTGCTGGCCTGGAGGGTAGCCTTGTACGGGCTGTTCCTGCGGGTCATAAGGATAGCCAGGCTGGCCCAAAGGTTAGCCTTGAAAAGGTTGTCCTTGCGGGTTATAAGGCTCTGATGGCTCTTGGGAACTTGGAGATTAGCTTGCAAAGGAGATGAGAAAGCTTTTATAGATGGAGGAAGGGGAGTTGGGATCCCTATAATCATGGGATGAGCCCTATCTTCAAGGAATCTTCCATGAGAGGTGGCAAACCACTTCCTCTACATGGAGATCCGGAGCAAAACCTTCCAACTCAGATTAGATACCAGTTTATGGATTGGTTAGGACGAAACTTCCGCCATTTATTTTTAAAAAACACTCCTTAAAATGGCTGGCACGAGTGAGACTCCAAGACAGAGTGCTAATTGGCGCGCCCTATTTGGAGGATTTGCCCCCTTGGCGCGAGGGCTGAACTGTGTACCCGCGCCAATGCAAAAAGAGTTGTTTTTAGGGTTTTTCACAAGGAGTTGTCTTCAGGGCAATGAAAGCTCATGTTCAGAGGGATGTCATGAAAGTGTTTTCAAGTCATATTACTGCTCACAGGTCATAGAATGAGCCCTCCAATTGTGTGGGATGGGGAATTGCAGGGACGGTGACAAATTACTGTGTAAAAGTATGTGGAAATTAATCCTTTTGAAAGAGGATTCTATCCCCTCTTATTTGGAGCTGAAACCTCTTCTCTTGTGCTATAAATTCAGGCCATAGTTCATCCTCAAAGAGAGTTAGGCTTTGGGATTTTTTGAGGAGAATTGCTGGAGAAACTCAGACACTCTTAACTAATCATCATATGAGAATGATTACACACTCATGTTTATGTTAGCCAAGAGAGTGCAAAGGGTTGTCAGAGTAGAGGAAAATGCTTTTTCCGGACCCCGGAAGGACCTGCACGACATCAAGGCGAACAGGGTTGTAAGGCTCCTTTTTTCATTTAAAGATAATACCAATGTATCCTATTTTCTCAATGAGTTGTTTATTTAAATGACTTATTTCTTGAATTCCTTGATCATCAAGATAGATTTATGGTTTACGAATTAGTCTATATTATGCAGGTGCTTTTGATCTTTCATGTCTTTGATTGCAGATCTCGAAAGGCAACTTCTTTGAAGCGGCAGGAAATAAGACTACCATCAGCGCTGGACTACAGGTAAGTCCTAAATCCTTCATTATAGATAATTCTAAATCAAATATAATCTAGAGAAAGTAGTTTACATTTGTCTGTTTGTTTCTAGCTATCCATAGGATACTAGGGAGATCTGTCTTGTCCACAAGAATGATTTATCCGTCTAACAAAATGGCGACTCCACTGGGGAAGGATTTCTTGAACTTAGTTTTTGTCTATTTTGACTTATGAAACTATTTTTATGGTTTTGATTAGTTTATACTGGCTTGGGTAATTTATTCCTGTAGAATCCCTAAAAAATGCTTTATAATTTTCTATTTTTCTTCAAGTTTTCTGGTATCCACACTTTTCCCTTCAGAATAGTGTGGTCACCTCCGCTACTTTCCTATGTAAATAGTGCGGCACCACACCTATTTACACTGAAACTTGCGGACCCTGGGAAATTTTTTTGAAAAACTTAAAATTCTCTTTTCTGGATCAGCTTATAAGATTCTCAGTATATACCCAGACTTGTATTCTCTGTCAAAAAGCTTTGTGTGGGAATTTCTTTCAGCATTTTAAGTTTTGAATGATTTTCTAAAAGATCCGCATGTTGTAAGTGAATTTTATTTGTCTTTGTGTGACTCAAAGATTAGAAACCTTTGTATACCTTAGATCACTAGTATTTCATTGTTTTCTTGCTGAGCCTTCAACTTTATGGAAGAAATTTTTTTATGAGAATTAAATCCCATTTTCTCATTTGCAAATGTTAAAAAACTTTTTTTCAATAAGTTTGAATTTCACTTAAAAAACCATAATTCGATGATTTTGATTTTTTGCTGATCTGAGCAAAGAATTTATTAGTTAGATTAGAAACTAAGCAAAGCGTCCTCAAAATATTTAAAGTTTTAATTTCATATTTAATTCTTTAGAATTTTTAGATCTCAAAATTAGTATTTTTAGTTTTGAGTGTTATTTCTAGAAATTGTAGTTTTTCTTTTAGAGAATGTGGCTTGTAGCTTTTCTTTTGGAGAATGTTTGATTGTAGTTTCGATCTTGAATGATAGAGGGATTTCTCTTTGAGCAAATTGATCATTTTTCTATCATATTGAGTTCTCATGAAATAAGATTTGTTTTCATATGTTCTTGTTTTGAAGGAAAGGATTGTTTAAAAGATTGCATTTCTCAACTCTTTATTTTAGATAGAATTCATTGAAAGGAAATTAATTGTTTCTCATAATAGATGCATTTTAGTGTGTTTTGAGTCAGGTCACCATATATCATCAAAGTTTCACTTTCGCACCTATTTTCCTAAGAAACAACCAACTAAAAACAACGCTTAATTAAAATCAATCTAGAAATTTTTATATTTCTAGGACTCTTTTCCACCAACATAGCTTAGGCTAGTGTCTTGGAGTAGGGAGTAATTAACTCTCCAAGACAATTAAAACAAACAAGTAGTCAATCTTGCGGTATGAAAAATCCAATAGTAACTTGTATGCTCTGGGAAGCTCCTCCTAAAGGAGTCAAGCACGAGATCATATCCGAACCAGTGCGGTGATCAATTCTATCTCATTGGGAATGGTAGAAGATGTGCACGTATTAACAATGGTAAACCTCGGATTGACCATTGTCGAGGAGCCTGGGGTCACTTATCGGTAGACCTTGGATTATGTCAAGGATCCTTCAAGGGGATTGAGCTTTGTTACTCTGACCTTGCGCATATATCGGATCATATAATATTCCCCCAGGTATATTTGTTCATGTTGGTGACCTTAGTGGCCATAAAATTTAAGATTTTTCCCAAGGTGACGGTGGAGGAAAGATCCCACTGTACCTGGAGCAGACGTCGACTAGACTCACTTGGAATCTTCGGAGGGTTCTCTTCACTCAAGATGGTTTAATTGGAGAAACTTGCACCGGTCTATTTCATTAAGAAAGTTGTCGGGGTAACTGTTCCAACTGCCATTTCTACATTAAAATACTGCGATGTTGGATTTCATCACCAACTAATGTTTTCAGTGTGGAAATCTATTGTTTGTGTGTGGTTTGATCTCCTAGATTTTTAGGCTTTTGATAATTTGATTGTGTACTTAGTGACATTAGGATTTTTAATTGAAATTTTCTTTAATTGCGTGTGATTAATATATTTTTAATCGTGGCTGAATTATCAAGAAAATCACGTAGACTCTAAGGCAAACCACCTGAGTATACACCAAGCCAACTTGAAGGACTGAAAGCTCTAGTACCACATACTATCAGCAGAATTCGATCAACAGAACCAGGAGAATCATCCATAATAGCTCATCCTGAGTATCATGAAGTAAATCAACTGCAAATAGTAGAATATATTCAAGCGCCAATTTCAATTTCCGAAGTCACTGACGTTGCTTTTGCAACCAGTGAGTTAGCTAAAGAGCCTGAAATTTTTGAGCCAGAAACTAAACCTGCTGCGTTTGAATCATCTTCAGGATTTGTTACTCCGACTTCTAGTGATCCTGATTCACCTAGAGTAAGACATCGCATTACCTAAAACCTTCCTTCTGATCTCATAAGTATTGAAGAAATTGTTGGTCCAAACGAAGACGTAGTTATTCCTGAAACCCAAGACACTTTGAATCTTAGAGAACATGAATCAATATTCTACAGTCCTTTTAGAACTGACGCTTGGTATTTATCATTGACAAATTTTTTACAAACCGCAGGTCTTACTTATTCACCACCCCAAATTCCTTGTTACCCTACACCAAGAGGTTATCAACCTTCATTAGCTATGTCGGGTGAGTCATCTATGTTTTATGAATCTCCAGAAACATTTTTGTATAGTGGTCTGTCTATTCCTTCAGGATACCAGTCGCTCCCTAGTACTTTCTCGGGAGTAGCTCCTCAATCAATTGAACACAAATTATCATCTGGTATGAATGGAACAAACAATGAAACATTGAACAGAGAACAGATTTTTATGATGTCTGGAAATATTCCAAATCATCAACCTCAAGGAAGTCAATTACTGCCTGGGGGGCAACCTCAAGGTAGTCAATTACTACCCGGGGGGCAACCTCAGGGTAGTCATTTATCGCCTGGGGGTCAACCTGTAGGATAATATTTACCACTTGGGGAGCAACCTCAAGGATAGTACATACCTCAAGGTCAATATCAACCTCAGGGATAGTACATACCTCAAGGTCAATATCAACCACAGAGTCAGTTCATACCTTAGGGTCAATATCAACCCCAGATTTAGTATATGCCTCAAAGTCACTATCAACCTCAAGGCCAGTACCCAGCTCAAGGTTTTCAACCTCCTTCAGGACAACCATTATTACAAGGAGCTGGAAGTTTTCCAGTTAATTATCAACCCTATGTTCAACCTGGTTATGGTCCTTCATATGCACAACCCTCTATGGGTCAATATCCCAGAATTAATACAGTGTGGGATCCATCTCAAATTCAACAGACTTTGCAACCTAATGTGCAGTTACCTAATCAATCTGGACAACCCATAGGTTCTGGTCCAACCCAGCAACCTATCCAGCCTACCATTCAAGTGTCTACACCTGGTCCTGTCCAGCAGCCTGGTCCCATTACACCTAGAACTCCACCTCAATCTGTTGTTGCTGCAACATTTGTTCAACCTACCACACCTATTCTTGGATTATCTGTAGCTCCTGTTTCTTCTACTCCTATATTAGTACAAATTCCTCAAGTATCTATGCCACAGTCAGGACCTACAATTTAGACTATGGTCCAGATGCCTGTAGGAAAATCTGGTACGAGTATGATTCTCACAATTCAACCACAATTTACTTACCAACTGTACCAGGGGCAGTATCAATTTGGACCTGATTTAAAAAATCCAAAATATCAGTATAACCGTATCTTGGGTATACTTATCAAACACCTCAGAAAACCCAATATGGTCAAGTTAATCCTGGTTATCTAGGAGGCATGACAATTCCCAATGCACATCCAATTCCAGGATATCTTGGATATCCTCCTCCCGGAACTGGTTTGATCACACTAGGTTATCAGGACCCTAACCATCAGTTACCGTTCATAGAAACTTTAGATTTACCTAATCTATCGTGCCTTGCGAATGGTCCTATATTTTTTCTTCCGTATTGGTCGTCGATGCCTAATAAGTTTCCCAGTGATATTCTAAAGTTTGAAGGTAAGTCAGGAGAGGATCCATCTAATCATGTTATGAATTACCACCTCTGGTGTGCATCCAATTCACTAATCGATGATTTGATTCTATTATGTCTTTTTGAGAGAACTCTCATTGGTATAGCTGCAAAATGGTACATTGAGTTACCACAAGGCTCATTTAATAATTTTAATGCACTAGCCACTACTTTCTTAACCCATTTTCAGTTGCCTATCAGATACGAAAATGGCACATAATTTTTGACATCATTAAAACAATCTACGTCTACATACATATCCGATCACATTCATGAATGGAGACGGAGGAGGCGTTTAGTGAAAGTCTTTATTCTGGATCAAATTTTGGCTGAATGGTTTATCAAATCATTATTGCCCAAAATTACTGAATATGTGGCCAAAGGAGGCGTTGTTACAGAAGAGCAAGTCATTGCTCAAGCTCAGTACCTTGACCTTGTATATACACAGTCAGGTACTCTGTATGAGAAGATCCCTGATTTACCAAGACTTGGTCAATTAAATACAACTCCTTCAGGGTCTCATGCCGCTGATGGTGTAATTGGTTTTGTTAGCACTAGTAAGAGTAAGAAGAAATCTTCCAAGTCAACTTCTCCTATTATAACTTTACCCGATTCACCAAAAGGATATTATTCCATTGAAACTTCTGCCGATATTCATGTTGTAGATTCATCTACAACCAGATCTAAAACCGGTGGTAAGAAGAAAGGTAAGAATAAGAACAAGCAATCTTCTTCAAAATATAAAAATGATAAAACTAAACCAACTAACGATAAATGAAAACCTCGTTATCCTTGTATGTTCTGTGATGAGGATCATTTTACTAAAGAGTGCCCGCATAGAGCTAAGGTATTGAAATTCGTTAAGGGTTCACCCACACCTGATATCTTGAAGGATCCATTTCTTGTTCAAGATAGTAAAATGATTGTATATTCTTCGAATACATCAGAAGATATCTTGATGATGTCACATGTAATGGTTGTGACGCGATCACAAGATTATGGTAGTAAAAATACTGTTGATGGTAAAGAAGTAGAACATTCTAATTCAACATCAACTACATCTTCCTCGGTTTCTCATCCGCTACAGATCGAGAAACCGAATCCTAAATTAGTAATCAAACCGCCTGCTAAATGTGTGCTTTGTAAATCAGCTTTCAATCCACATGCGAGAGCTGCTCAGAACTACAATATTGTTGAAGATTTGGCAATTTCCTCTTCAACAATGTCGGCTTTGGAAGTGTTGCAATCATGTCCAGCATAAAGAAAATTATCGTTGTCAGCCATAGGAGGCGTAGATCTTCAGGATTCAAACCTTATGATCTTCGATTTAGAAAATTTTACACCTCGCCTACCTCATCAAATGGCTATCCAGATTCCAGTGTTAGTCAAAAAAAGACGTTGCTTTTGTACTGTGATTGATGAAGGGGCATCTACGTGTATCATGTCGTTAATTTTTTGGAAATCACTTGGTTCTCCTACACTTCACCAATCTTTGACTATCCTCAAAGCTTTTAATGGAAGATGATTCCATCCATATGGTATTTTACGGGATCTACTTATAGAGGTCGAAGGAAAAACAGTTAATATAGATGTGGAAGTGGTTGATGCCCCTCTAGATTACAACCTTCTCCTGGGTCACAGTTGATCTTATGCCATGACTGTTGGCATATCATCGGACTTTCGTCTCATCATGTTTCCTCATAAAGGAAATATCATTAAAATATACTAGCTCTCATATTATTCATCCAACCTGGCCACTACTGATAGCATCCAACATATTGGAAAATCATCTATCTCTTATAAAGATGTTGAGGTAGGTTTAATTAAAGATTCTGCTTTACTGGGAGCTTTTTCTTTGCCTTCCCCCAACGTACCGTCTCCTATCGCTAACATCAATATGATTGCATCAAGTACTATTTCCTTTGATGATCCTTTGATAGTACCTTCAGACTCAAAACTGGATTCTTTCAATGGCACGATGCCTTTGAGTCCTTTTGAGTTAGCATATCAAGCAGTACAGTCGTTTTCTGATACTCCTTCAACTGAACCTGATCTAATGAATGTGATAAATGAGGAATCACTTTCCATATCGAGCTCAGCTTTGACATCAATTTTGGATCTTGTTCAACAAGTATTCAATACTGATGAGCATATTTGTGATTTTTTGTCTATAGATGAATTAGCATGGGAGGATCTACATCATAGATCTTCATTTTTACCTGATATCGATAATTTTGAAACTGATTTTTCCTCCATTTTCACCGCTGATTATGTCAAAGAACCTCATAATCCTCTCACAAATTCTGATTTTGAATTGAATTTAGAAAACATTTCTACGATAGTTCCCATTGACATCTTAGTAAAACCAGGAATCGTTGAAAACATTCATATAGGTGCTTCTTGTACGATAGATGAAATCAAAACATTTAAAGCCCTATTTTAAGAATTTTGTGACATTTTCACCTGGTCATATGAAGAAATGCCAGGAATTGATCCATCAATTATTATTCATGAGATTAAAACGTACCCGGATGCTAAACCTGTCCGACAAAGATTACGTCAGATACATCCGCGAAAAGCTGCCGCTATTAAAGTAGAAGTTGAGAAATTACTTCGTGTAGGTTTTATTTATCCAATTCCTTTAATGGATTGGGTATCTAATATTTTCCTGTTAATAAAAAAAAAGGAACAATATGAGTATGTATCAATTATAGGGATATAAATCGAGCTTGTCCAAAAGACAATTATCCAACCCCCTATATCGATCAAATTATTGACGATTGTGCCGAAAGTGATATGTTTTCATTTATGGATGGATTTTTCGGCTATAATCAAATCAACATACTCCCTGCTGATCAACCCAAAACAACTTTCATTTGTCCGTGGGGGACTTTTGCTTACTGCAAATTACCTTTTGGACTGAAAAAAGCTAGCGCAACTTTTCAAAGGGCAATGTCTTATGCATTTCATGACATTAAACACATTGTGCAACCCTATCTCGATGATTTCCCTGCTCATTCATTATGCAGGGTAGATCATCTTACTCATTTACGAGCCAACTTTATGAGATGTAAGCATTATAGGATTCGTCTAAATCCTCACAAATGTATCTTTTGTGTACAATATGGATGATTGTTGGGATTTGTTGTCTCAAAGGCAAGCATTCGTGTTGATCCATTGAAGGTTGATGCCATCATCAATTTATCTCCTCCTTCTACTCTCCTCCAACTCCAAAGTTTGCAAGGGAAAGCAAACTTTTTACGTCGATTCATTCCTAACTATGCTGAGATAAAGAAAGGTTTTACCAGGTTGTTGAAACTGAATATTCCTTTCTTTTGGGATGATGTTTTTGATCAATATTTTGATGCTCTAAAACATGCGTTGAACCATGCACCATTATTACATCCTCCCAATTACAACTAGGATTACTTTTTATACCTAGCAGCTTCCAATTCCACGATTGGAATGGTTTTAGTTCAGGAAGATGAATTTCCCAATGAACATGTGATTTACTATCTTAGTCGTAATCTACATCTGACCGAAATCAAATACTCACATGTGGAGAAATTGGCCTTGTTAGCAGTTCAATCTCTCCAAATATTTCGTCATTACATACTATTACGCAAAACAACAGTGATTTCTGATTGTAACCCAATGATGTATATTTTGACCAAACAATTGCTAGGGGGAAAATAATCCAAATGGATTGTTATCCTGCAGGAGTTTGATTTAGAATTTGAAAAATCCAATTCAAAGAAATCATTGGTATTCGTTGAACTTATGTGTGACTTCCCAAGTAATGAAACAGAAACTGTGGCGGAACATCCAATTACTGATGAATATTTGTTTCTTATTAGTACCATTGATCCTTGGTATGGAGATATCATCATTTATCTCCAAACCCAAGCTTTTCGGCCTGAACTCTCACGGTCACAAAGATGAAAAATCCGTTTCCAATTTCAGCAATACAATATCGTTGGCGACACACTATACTGTCGTGGTGCAGACTCTATTTTTTGACGTTGTCTCACCCTTGAATAAGCTGAAAAGGTTTTAAATGAATATCACTCTAGAGCATGTGGCGGTCATATGTCTCGGTATGCCACAGCCCAAAATATATTGCGCGTTAGGTATTTTTGGCCATCCTTATTTAAAGATTGTATTTATGCCTTCCGAAAATGCCACAACTGTCAAATATTTGATTGAAAGATGCGTGCACCACCCGCTCCTCTTCACCCTATAATTGTTGTCGGTCCTTTTGAAAAATGGGGCATTGACTTCATTACATGTAACCCTCACTCGGCTGGGGGTCATGGCTATATTATTCTCGCAATATATTATTTTACCAAATGGGCCAAGGCGATGCCTACATCTGCGGCAGATCGCAAAATTGAAACTAATTTCGTGTTCAATCATGTGATTTCTCGTTTCGGTGTAACCCAAGCCATAATTACTATCCATGGGAGTCATTTTCGAAATATCATCATGACTGAACTGACTGATCAACTTGGCCTGCGCCATGATAGCTCTAATCCATATTACTCACAGTCTAATGGTCTGGTTGAAGCCATTAATAAGGTTTTATTCACCATGATCAAATGGATCATCGGAATTCATAAATCGAATTGGCATACCATGCTTTTTTCAACACTTTGGGCATATCAAACCTTAGCAAAAACATCGACTGGTTTCACTCCTTTTCAATTGGTTTACGATTTAGAAGCAGTATTACTGATTGAATGCGAGATACCATCACTCCAATTAGCGATAGAGTTACTACCAGCTACCTCTGAGGAGGAAAAACACTTTTTGTACTCAGCTCAATTATATGAGACTCGGTGCACCGCTGCATTAGCTACCGAAGCTCATGCAAAACAAATGAAAGCTCAGTATGATAGAAGTGTTACAACTCGTGTCTTTTCAGAAGGTGACCTAGTGTTTATATATGATCAAGCTAATGATAAGCTAGGGGCTGGGAAATTCGAACCCATGTGGCATGGTCCTTATATTGTCAAGCGACTGCTTGCAAAAGGAGCTTATAAACAGATTGACTTTGACGGGGTATCTTTAGACAAACCCAAAAATGGGCTTTATCTGAAGAGATATTATGCTTGATTCTTGTATATTAGTTCTTTTTATAGATGGTGTGTCTTAGATTAGAAGAGCGTGCCTAGTTTAAGTGTTCTTTTACTACTATCCCTACTTATCTTGATTACTCTTGATATTGCAGATGTCGACCTCCCTTCAAACGTACATTGGTTTTGCTGATGGTGCTTGTCGTAGTACACAGAACATTTCTTCCGCAGCTTGGGTTATTTATTCACCCACTGATGAGTTAGTATCTATGCATGGGGTAAGCCTTGGTCAAACGACGAACAATATTGCAGCATATAGCGCAGTTATTGAGTTATTGTATGAATCTATTTCATTTTGAATTCAGATTTTGATTGTTAGGTTAGATTCTAAACTCATTGTATTACATTTGAATAGAGTATATGCAATTAAAAACCCAACATTGTTAAGATTGTTTTTGAAATTTCGTCTCTTGGAATGAGAATTTGATTATATTGAATATCAACACATTCCGAGAAATTTAAACACATTAGCTAATGCAATAGCTACTAGTGTTATAAACAGACATTTGCAATAATAAAAATAGTAGATCAAAGCAACATTCGATAACATGTTGGACAGATAACTAGAAATAGTAGTAATATCATAGCATAAGAGTAGTGTTTTCAAAAAATATTACATCGTCCTCGATCATAGGTTCAAAACATCTTATGATTGGAAAAAAATGTGATACAAAAAATGTCATAAGTCTACACAATCATCCACTATCCATGGTGATGATCATGATAATACATTGCAGCTCATGCCACTTTGCTCAGGAATCTCCTGAACTGACCCAGAACCCCGATAACATATCTCTGTAAATGGAGCGGAATATCATCTATGGTAGTCTTTGGAATATATAAAGTCAACCGCTCCAGATGGTGTTCTAGGTCGGTAAGGATCTCTGCTGTCTGATCCTGTGGTGGTGGTGGTGCAGCTGGATCCCTTTGGTTCCTGTCGAAGCGACAGATATTGGTTGGTCTGCGTGGACCATCATCTGCATTTGAAATTTTTGTAATCAATTTTGGAAAATTTAGAAAACAAAATAAAAATTAGAATTTAGAACATGTCAAAATGATTCTTACCTGAGTCATCCCACTGTGCTTTCGGAGGAAGGGACATATCTCGATCGCTGCGGAAATCCATCCCAGCATATGGGAAATATTCTATCGCGAAGATTTGGTTTTGCAACCAATGGAAATAAGCTGAGGTAAAATGGACAACCTCACAACCCTCGCTATGACGGGCCATCAATGCAACCCATTGGACCATTCGAAGCTCCTGGACTGTACCTGGATCAACTGAAATAATCTGCGAGTCCAGTGAAGGAATTCTCTCTAGAGAAAATGTAACCACGATTGCTCCATACCCAAAGTTTTTTAACTTTGATTTTTTTGCTCTAGTGAGTTGGCCTTTGACATTGGCCAACACTGTCTTGCACCAATTGAAGATGGTGTCTCGGAAACAATCAACTGCGGTCTGCATCTGGGATCTAGTAGCAACGTGTGGAGCTGCGCTCCCACACAACCTGGTTACCGTAAATGCAACCACTTTTAGTTCAAGACGAATTATTTTTTTGATATCAATGTGTTTGTCTTTGGGATCTACCTCTTCATTACAGAACTCTTGTTGAAGGCTAGAAGAAGATTAAACACTTGGCCTAGCCCCAAATAGAGAAATTGGTTCACCTCTCTTTAACAAAATAGTGAGAAAATATATATCTTCCAGCTCTATTTTGAGCCAAAGATCTCTGATTATGAAGCACTGATCATGAACATCCCACTTGTTTACCAGCCAAGTGAGTAAGTCTACTTGGGCCCTCATGCCCTAAATAGCCCAGAATTTGTACAAGCCGCATTCTCTCAATACTCGTAATGTAGGTAGATGAATCATTGTTGCTTCAGCCACCTCCTCATGTTTGTGTTCCCTCCATTTGACCATTGTAATTATCCTTCAATGAGTAAATTGAAAGATTAGAATCAATTTTAATGGAAAATTTTGGTTAATTTGGAGAGAATTTAGGTTTTTATTTCATCCATGGCACCTCCGCACTTTTTGCACAGAGAAAGTGCGGAGGTCCGCATGCGTCCTGTACAAAAAGTGTGGGTCCACAACATTTTTCTTTTTAAGAAAATGTCGAGGTCCGCAGGCATCGTGTGTCTTGCCTGCGAACCCCCGTGAGCGAAAATTTAAACCTATTTTCTCCTAAAAAATAAATCTAAAACCCTAAATTAAAGAAATGAATGGACAAAAATGAAGGAAAATATGATTTGGATTACCTGGAGCTGACAGTTTTCGAATTGAACAGTCGGATTTTCTGGAATCTCCTCTAGAATGTTTTTTACCAAAAGCTCTCAACTTTTACTCTGAACTCAAACGATAAAAATGACTTTGGAAAACTCCTTTTTATAAGATTTTTTAAAATGAAATTTTAATTTTATTATTTTTCACCTTAAAAGTTTTTCTAAAAGACTTTATTTATTAAAATCATGTACATTTTTAATTTTTTGAGTTTGTAGAACACATGATATTTCTGGTAAAGAATTCATTGTTGACTAGATACACTTTTATCACTTTTTTATTTTGAATTATGAAAAAGTGAAACACGAGTCCTTTTTAAGCCCTTTTCAGTCTCTCTAAAGATGAAAAGGTTGCTAAGTACTTGACTATTCAAACTCATTAAAGGAAAGGAACAGTCGTCCCTTCAGTATAGGTTTACCCCATTTCCAGACTGAAATGGACTATTTACGAAAAGGTATACGTTGACTAATCATGGTTAATAGAGTTCTCTCCTGTATTATTTTATCCTTTTTCGGGCTTGAGAGACTAAATTTACGAAAAATTACACCCACGGAGTTTTCTTAAGTTTGTCTTCTGACTCCCTAAAACTGAAAAACATCGATTTTCTCCTATACTGGACTCGTTAAAATTTAACAGTAAAGGACCTGTCGATTACAAACAGGAACAAACCACTCCTTCTTAGGGTTTGATTTTAAAGTAAGTTGGACTCATCCGAAGGATGAGCTTATATAACAAGAAAATGTTATCCTCCTCAAGCTTGTCAAAAATAAAGAGGTACTTGCCAGAAATGGTGGGGGAAAAGAGAGAAAACGAATCCATTTCTCACACTTTGTTTAAAAATCAGTTTACCACTCTTGAACACGACACTTTTGTCACACTTCTACCTGGGTTGGGAAAATCCTTTGCCTATCAGTTAATCAAACCATATTGAAAGTCTTCAGCCGGTTTCTAGGTATTATCTTAGGTCAATTGTCACCAAACCATTTACAGTTTCGTTATGTGTTCAAGAGGATATTTTAAATAAACCATTCATTTGCAAACACTGTCTCCATTTGACCATCCTTGAGTCATTCCTTGCAAAATATTTCTACAAAAATTGATCTAATGGTTTCGTGTGGTGGGCTTTCCTACGACGAATAACTTTATATCGACGATAGCTCATCATCTAGGAAGTTGATCTAGAATCCTTCAGTACCTTGGAATATGCATGCCTTAATGGCAGGTTTCTCGCCTTCGACGACAGGTCGCATCATTGACCTTCGATCGAACGATTCCGTGAAATGTTCGACTTTAGATCATTTAATCACATTTCATGGATTGTGCTGAGTACTTTGAGAGCCATTGTCATTATTGGTGGTTTCTCTCACACTTGTTAATATTTCACATCATTGAATGGTAACGTGGTTTCTATCATGTTCTAATTTTTCAATAACAACAATCATAGTGGACAGAATCGTACTAGTTCTAGCGTAAATCAAGACCCTAGATTCAATACATTCATTCAGGATGTAAGTGAGTTTATTATTAATTATGCAATAGACTATTCATTACAAATGGCTATGTCCATACTGTGTCTACACTATTGATGTGATAGTAAGATCATATCTATATGTGAACAAGTATTAGCTAGTTTTGATCTGAGTATGGGAATACCTACCTCAGTGATGATATATATATATATATATATATATATATATATATATATATATATATATATATATGTTTGACATTGAATGTTTTTACAAGATTACAACTGGGGTTTCCACAACTAATCCTTGAAATTATAAAGCACTTCACTCTTCGAATGATCTCATACTTCGCACTTTAGGGGGAAATATGTTACACTAAAATTTGTCACCATGACGTTTTACTATCTATATTGGTTCATCATTACTCATACAATACTCCCTTAGAAGTCTACAACATCACGTTCCTAAAATCAAGCCTTGAAATTGAGAGAAAATATTATAGAAGTCATAAAACACTTGTACCACACTTTCTCTAAGAATTACCCACAGTACCACATCTGTTTGTTCTATAGCTTGCGGAGCCAACCGCACTTTTTTTTCATTAAAGGTGTGGACCCATGTGAAAGGTAAAGTGAAGACGAAAGTAAAATCTAGAAGCCCAACTGTTGAATCTAGAAGCTTCTAGAAGAAATTATCTGGTTGAAAGTTCACCTCTTTCATGTACATTCATCCCTCCATTAAAGGGGCCTACTCCTTGGTATGTGGAACTTAATCCCTTTGAAAGAGGATTCTATCCCCTCTTATTTGGAGCTGCAACCTCTTCTCTTTTGCTATAAATTGAGGCCATAGTTCAGCCTCAAAGGGAGTTAGGCTTTGGGATTTTTTTAGGATAATTCCTGGAGAAACTCAAACTCTCTTAACTGATCATCATATGGGAATGATTACACACTCATGTGTATGTTAGCCGAGAGAGTGCAAAGGCTTGTTAGAGTAGAGGAAAATTCTTATTTCGGACCCCAGAAGGAACTGTACGACGTCAAGGTGAACATGATTGTAAGGCTCTTTTTTTCATTTAAAGATAATACAAATGGATCATGTTTTCTCAATGAGTTGTTTATTTAAATGACTTATTTCTTGAATTCCTTAATCATCAATATAGATTTATGGTTTATGAATTAGTCTATATTATGCAGGTGCTTTTGATTCTTTCATGTCTTTGGTTGCAGATCCTGAAAGGTAACTTATTTGAAGCGACAGGAAAGAAGGCTATGATCAGTGCTGGACTATAGGTAAGTCATAAATCCTTCAATATAGATAATTATAAATCAAATATAATCTAGAGAAATTAGTTTACATTTTTCTCTTTGTTTCTAGCTATCCGTAGAATACTAGGGAGATTTGTCTTGTCCGCAAGAATGATTTATCCATCTAACAATACCTTCTCTACCTAAGAAGGATCTTTGACAGAAAAAAGGTTTGGAAGAAGGAATCAAAGAGGAAATACAAAGGAGAGCATGGCGTATTTGAAATTTTTTGGAAAAATCCTTACACCATGCCCTCAAATAGAGGTAACCATGTTTTCTGTTTACAAGAGTTGAATGAAACAGGGTTGTTTAGAGATCCTGTTAATGACAGGGTTCCCAAGTACCATGGCTGTCAAGAGTCCTAGTTTGAATTTTTCACTCATTGTACATACCATTGTTTGATGAAAGGTCATAAAGAGAAAAATACAAAAAAATATATATAAAAAGAGGGAAAATTTGAAAAAGGTACAACCCCATACCCAAGAAGAAGAACTATTGAAAGTGTGCAAGCCTAAATGCACTACTAGTTCAAAAAGGATCTTGTTCAGTCATCTAGCCTAATCCTGGCTGAATATGTTTTAAAATTGTGTTGATAAATTAGTGAAAGAAAGCTTGCCAAATCACTCTGACTTGACTTGTAAAAAATAATAGATTAGGAATGAAAGATATTGGTTCCACATGCTCAAATATGAACCAAAGAGGAAGACAGGGATGCTTAACAAATGATAGATCACAGCCCTTATGTTTCCTAAGTTTTTTTTGTACAAAAATAATACTTGTGCACAGATTTCCCTAATGCCATAGTCCAAGGTAGATCAGATTGCCTAATCCTGGTTTAAACCATGTTTTCAATTTCATGTCAGTAGCTTAGAGAATGAATCCTGTCAAATAGCTTAATCTTGACAGTTGAATAGTTTAGGTAGAGAATAAAAGGGTTCACTAGCATAATCTGAACCCTTGGAAGTTATAAGGGTACTATTGGATAGTTTGTCTTTTGCTTTCAAAAGAAAAATGTCAAAGGGTTTGCCAGCTCAAATGCACCCTAGGAAGAAAAAATGTTGGGAAAGTAAGAAGGGTAGGTAGAGATGAAGTTGGAGTAATCATGTTTTTCATATTATTGAGATGACAACTTCAAAGAAGCAGTAGCAAATGAAAGAAGAAAAATCTGCACAATGGATGAGGCACTTGTCTTCATAAAACCAAGAGATCTGAAGTTCTGGACACCTCTTGAAAAGGAGCTACCCTCCCCAAGTGGAGCCACTATTAGTCATCAATAATTTTTTCTTCTCATAGATGAATAAATGCTTATCCTATATTTCTGAAAACAAAATTCATGAATATTGTGAGTTTTAGAAATCTCACTACCTTCATTATCCTTAGGATAAATTTTTCAGTATTTCACTATCCTATCATGCCATGGTCAACCCAACACTCCCAGAAGACCCATCATGGGCTCATGCCACTCATTTTCACTGTGTTTGTCCACCTCTGATCTTACTCTGATTTTGACTTGCTTGTCCCCTCCACTTGCCACCTAGGATCACCAGCCAACTCACTCATTCTTGTGTCTCACAGATGTCTCAAGAAATGATGGTCTCAAAATTACCTTTGTAGGATCTTTAGATAAATCAAATACATTGGATTTTGGATCTTCAATACATCAGTTTGTCAAAACTATGTTTTACATGTAAAGACCCCAAGTCGGGCTTTCAGCCAAAGACCAAGTCCAAAGAGCCTCCCACTAGGTCATTTAGGGTTTCATAGGTTGTAGTTTTGTTGTGGTGTTCTAAAAATCATTGTTTTTCATGTGCCAAAAAGGTGAATCAAAGAGAAGGGAGGTTAGCAAATGATTTTCCAAAGGAGATCAGAAAATCATTCAAGGAATTCCTCCTTGGTCAAAGCACAAATTTTGCAAAGGACAACAACCCATCTTGACATTTTTGTAGGAGTGTCAATATGGCTATCAGCAGAAAACTAGGTAAGGTAAGAGGCCAGCTCATCACTAAGGACATCCACATAAAAGTAGAGAAAACATGCCTATGTTCAAAGAGAATCAAGGTTTCAGGACTCATTGGCTAAGCAATGTTGCCAAGAAAGTAGCCAATGAAATGGAACACAAGGACAGAGGCACATCAACCCAGCCAAGCATGAATTGAAGATTTCTAGAAATTATAAATGAAGAAGGGAAAAAGGTGAGGTGAACTGAACAGAAATGAATGAACTTGAAAGGGCTATAGAGAACATAGAAGACAACACTAATTATTTTTCTCTAACAACCCTAAAACCTTAGATTTTGGAAAGATAGGTGTTGGGAAGAATTGTGTATTACGGATAAAACACGCTTCCCTAGATAGGTGCTAGTCTAGAACAATAGGTGAAAGACTATACAGCTATCTTTCCTAACTTAGAATAAACACACATAGAGGATTTGAGGCTTACTTGTTCAGTTGCTTCCAAATGGATCATTCTGTCGCTTCCATTGCAGCTTCAAATTCAAGCGGTTTGTGCGAAATGCTTCCTGCAAGAAAGAACACTAAAACAACAGAAGACGCAATAATATAGATGCCTATTCAATTTAGTTAGCTAAATCATTAAAGCATAAACCATATACATCAACTAAGATATTACAACATGGAAAATCAAAGCCAATACAGATGCATATAGGGAAAAATAAGTTGTATTCTTTATTGATGATAGAAGGAGAGGTTACAACCAAATGACTGATCTGAAGTGACCCTTTGAGCAATGATTCTAAGCCCCATCACAGTATAAATATCTCTAGCAGCAGTTACACAAATCTAAATTTCAATTGAAAATTCTCCAGCATTTCTCTACTCAAATTCTTCCTTCTCAAGCACTCAAATCTATGCTCAATTTATAGATGGACTAAAGGTATTTTTACAATTAATGACTTTCAAATAATAGGCAATACATGTTCCCAATCTTGTATATGTCAAATGGACACTTGGATTCAAAGCTTGACACATGTGAACTCTTCTAGAAGGCACTGGCCAAGTGGAGATTCCAGAACAATGAGAATTTCGCTCCCAATGTGACCAACACACCCTTAAGTGTCAGGAAGTGCTTTGCAGAGTAGCCTTGCATGGGGCTACCTGTATATGAAATGTACTTAGTCCATTTAGAGGCAGCTTTGGTGATCTCTCATATGCTATATAATAAGCTTCAAACCATGGAAACCTTTGCTTGATGAAAGTCTTGCTTGATTTGTCTTGTTCTTGTCTTAGGGCATGTAGCAACTTGATATGATGGGGAATGATAGACCCTTAATTTGTCCTGGAGATGATTTCCAGTTAACCAGGTCATTGGGAATGGTGCCCAAATTGACCTATAACAATTTCCCCCTAAATCATGAGGTCAAAATAATAATAAAAATTGATTGAGATGCTTTACACTGTGATGGGCGAGGAAACAAAGCGGAGTGGTCACCTGCATCAATATTATAATACATTTCATTATGATATATCCTCTTTGATCATAATTGCGGAAATTCATCTTTATTGGAATGTTTCCCAATGCAGATATGACTATAGATATAGGCCCATGTTTGGATGAAAATTTGTGTGTAAGGTCACAGTACAGATGATGTGTAAAAAATTCCTGAAATCGCAGCCTAGATGGATGAAACTAGATCCAGGGTATTCTTATCTCTTTCACTCGATCATTTGGGTACAAGTCTAGCCATGCGAATATATGATTTGTAGTCGAACATGGAAAGACATCGTTTGATTACCAGCCAGTGATGTGAGTTGTTAACAAACGCGAGAGAACCACCATTAATTTCAATGGCCCTCAAGGTACTGTAGTACATTTCGTAAGGCGTGAATAGATGATTTGATGTCGAACGAAAAAAAAAAACTTTTGGTCAATGGTCTAGGGGTGAGGATCTTGCTGATGCTGTAACAAGCCTCATGGTACTGGAATCTAATGTTTCTAAGTTAACTTCCTGAATATTGATTTATTGTCGACAGGAATTCACCTTATTGCAAAACTGGAGTTACTGATTTCGGAGACAAGGGTATGACTTGATATAGCAATTTTCAGGGATGACGGTCATGAGAATGAAGGTTTATGAGTATTGCAGAAGGATGAAGTATTTCACTGGATGACTTCTCTTGAACATATCAGCGACACTGTGATGAGTTGGCAGCATTGATCCAAAACTGAAGTGAAGGTATGATGAACCATAGGTGTGAATGAACTGTCAATATGATTACCCAACCCAAACAGTCATGGACATGGAGTGAAGGAAGTGTCATGTTCAAGAGCGACTTGCTACCAAAAAGAATTATTGCTCATTTTTCCCAAATTTTCCCTGGTCATTTTTCGACCAGTACCTCTTTAATTTTTAACAAGCTTGAGGAGGGTAACATTTGCTTGATCTATAATTCAACCCTTCGGGTGAATCAAGTATCGCTATTTAATAATTTAATGAGTCTAGCATTGAATGAAATTTGATTCTTGGCATGATCGACAAGCCCATCATTATTTTATGTTTTAGCGAGCTTAACGACAGTGATAGTCTGGTCGTTTTTCACATTTAGAGATTCTGAAAAGGAGGACGAAAGAGAATTCCATAAGTAATTTTTCATAAATTTTTCACTCAGATCCGAAAAAGTGTAAAATGATATCTGAGAGAACCTCTTTGGTCATGTTGAACCAAGGTATTCCTTTTTTGTAAATAATCTATCTCAGTTTGGAAAAGGGTTAAACTTATACTAAGTAGATGTCAATTCACACTACAAAGAAAAGACCCTCTTGCGAAGGTTATAAAGGAGGTTTTTAGTGTTATAAAATTGCCCAAAATTGTGAAAGTAACATATGTTACCACATCCGTTTCTGGTAATGGAGGTTTTTGCAGAGCTTTTAATGGAAATTCAAAATAACTAAAAAAAAATCAGCGGCCGGAGGTTATTACGGATGTTTTTTCATTGGTGCTCTTATCAGGTTTTAACACACCGGTGCATATCAGTAGATAGCACACCGAGGCGGTCTAAGGAGAATGCACTGGGCCATTAAGGAAAATAACAACACCGGGCTTGGTGTTGGTGATACAACGCATGGGGCTGTTCTAATTGGTCTTGGGATTTGAGCGGTGCCCATAGGTCGTATCAACGCGCTAATGCATATGCTTATATAAATGCCCCGGTGCATCGTATCACACAAATGCACTGAGGTTTAAAATTGGTATCGATATTCATGCGGTGCAAATATGTCATACAAATGCACCAACGCTTATCGACACATAAACGCCCCAGTGCGTACTATCAGACAAATGCACCGATATTTTTAATTGGTATCGTTATTCATGCAGTGCCTTTTGGTCATCCAAATGCACCGATGCGTATAGATAGAAAAATGCCCTAGTGCATAGTATCACATAGACGCACCGCAATTTATAATTGGTATTGGTATTCATGCGGTGCTCATAGGTGGTAAAATGACACTAGTGCATATAGATACATAAACGCACCGAAGCACCATACTGAACAAATGCCTCGATATTTTTAACTTGTTTTGGTATTTGTGCGGTCCCAATAGATAGTAAAAATGCACCAGTGCACTTAATAATACAAGTGCACCGGTTTTCATTTTTTATTTTTTAGAAACATCGACCTGTGGCAATGCAATTATTGTGATTGTTTTAAATTCATTATTCATCAAAAGTCGACACATATTATAACAATATTCATATTAATTAAATTTTAATTAATGGATTTTAATGTGATGTTTAGATTAATTTGTTATATCATATCATAATTATTGTGGTTTTTTAAAATTAATTATTCATCAAAAGTCGACAGATATATATGTTATAACAATATTCATATGAATTAAATTTGTATCACTGCATTTGAGAACAACAATGGAGAACGCAATAGCAACAGTAGAGAATGCAATAGAATAAATTAAAACATTTTTTTATTATATATGTATATATGAATAAGACATTCTTTGTCATACAAAATGGGACAGTTATTGGTATCCCTTTATCTTTCAATTGGGACACTATGTCCATTATATTAAAGAAAATTTCTGATTTCATAGACATTTTTCCAAAAATAGTACAACGCCTTGCTTTTATATCCAAACATAGTGATCATCATTCTTCGCTTGAACTGCCATCACTGCTAGAGCTACTTCCATGACTTGGGTTATTTTCAAAATTCCATGACTTGGGTTATTTTCAAAAATGATTTGTTCACGACGTTGATTATTTTCTTCTTCTTCACCTTCATCCATCTACAAACATAAAAATAAATTGTAATGAGTGTGTATAAACTGGTGAGAATAATGAAAATTGCAATATTAAATAATATACATCAATGTAAATCGAAAAGAAATGACATACCAATGCAACAATTGACTCATAAAATATACACATTCTTTCAAAACCATGTAACATGCCATATATCAAGATTTGATCTGTTGGCGCAGTACCATACTTTGTTTCCTGCAAGTTTTATACCCCATAAGAAATCATATATTTAATATAAAAGGTTTAATTTTTCTATTGATTATAGGTAGAGCTAAGTAAAACAAGATCGATAGATGCTTACAAATTCCACAATTAAGTTCTGATATGCCAACATATACACACAACCCATATTTAAACCAATTTCAATCAATTCCTTTGATGGTTCTTATTTGTATGTTAGCACCTGTTTGGAGACATTCAATGATGATTTTTGTAAAACAATTTAAAAATACAAAAATGAAATCTAGTTAAGTTGTTATAAGGAAGTAACAATTACTCACAAACTTGGATATCAATCCTTTTCTTCTTTTTCATCCCGTTTTATGTGATGAATGGGTTCCATTTTCTTTTCTTTTCTGCAAGAAAATACTTGAAAATTAATATTTAATGCTAAATTGTTTATTTATTTTACCTAATGATCAAAAAATTCAATGATTACATATTACATTTGAAGCACGTTGTTGTTGAGATGGCTCCTCCCGCGATGCAATTTTGTCAATTTCTTTGACCATCTCCTTGTACACCTTTTTAGACATTCCTACTGGCATATTTCTGATATCAGCTCGTTCATCTTTTGAGATTTTCATAATCTTCCTGAAAATGTAACATGATAATAAAATATTTAATTTTTATATTGATATATGAAAAGTAAGTATAAAAAAAGTGATATTTATAAATAATTCTAGACAAACATCTAAAGGAATATTACTTTTTCATTCATTCTTTTTTCTTCTTGTACGTTTTTGCTATTAAAAGTCTGACATGTCTCATTGACCAATTCTCTGGAAACTCTTCCTGTAGTTTACATAAAATTTGGTTCTTGGAATCATTGGATTGGTTTTTTTATTGTAAGTGGAAAGAATGTCTATACATTCATTCCACTAGATCCCTCAAACATTTGTAAAAGTTTTTCCCCCTTTCGTTAACCTCCAACACCACTCCAGATGAGCTAAGGAGCAATTCATTTTCATTTGCATGTTCTATTGTTTTTATTTTCTTAGAACAACAATCCTTTTCTGAGTTGTTGGTCCCTGTAGAACATTAAACAGAGGTGAATTAATAGACTTTTTCACACATGTTATCTAATAATTTAATTATATTATTAATGAAAACTAAAAAAAGAAACTCATATTGGATCGATAATATTTTTTCATTCACCTGATTCATCCTTTTGCAATTTTTCCATCAAGCTTATACGTTCTTCTGGTCCTAGTTCAGAAATAATCTTATCAAGCTTCGTCATTTTGTGGCTTTACATGATACGCATTAAGAAATACATATTATTTAAACTTACATATAGTTCAAAAATATTTTTTTTGTAAAAAATTTACAAAGAACTTGCCTTCTTTTTCTTTTCTTGATGTGTTATCAGTATTTATTTTACTTGATATCTTGTCAGTCATTTATTTAACAATATCAAACCTGTATCATATCAGTCAATCATATATTTTTAAATAAACTGTCAACTTCTCAATTAAAAAAAAAAAAACTCAAAAAATCAATGCGTCATTCATGGTGAATGCACCAACGTCGGTGCATGTATGTATTTCCCATGCACCGCAAAAACAGTGTAATAAATCGTACAGTGCTCTATGTCAACAATAAGCCCCAGTGTGTTACATGTCAATGACCGCACCGGTTAACCATCATAACAATAATAAAAATCGTCCAGTGTTAGTTTTTTTAGCATAAATCGGTGCTATATTTTACATATGGCACGCCGTTAAAAAATCTTATTTTTTCACATTACTTATCTAGTGCTCTTGTAAATAATAGAGCATCGATGCGCTACCTTACATAGGGAACACCGGTAAAAAATATATATATTTTTTTAAAATTATTCTAGGGCCCACATGGATTAGGATACGACTATGCTAATCGTCTCGTTGGTTGCATGTCTTAGGTCTATATTTAGCAACAAAAACCCTATAAATCTAAATTGAAAAGTCCTAATTCTGAATCACAGAAAGAAGAAGAAGAAAGGGGAGAAACAAAAAAAAGTAAGGTTTGTATTTTTCGAAATATTTTTTTTCGAAACTGAACGTTCGCGGTGCATCATAATGAAATAGCGCACCGGCTGCATATTTTTCTATTTTTTTATGACAGTAATTTTGCGGTGTGCTATGATAATAGAGTGCCTCGGTGCACTCTTTTAGAGAGGACGCACCAATTTTTTTATTTTTATTTTTATTTTTATTTTTTTTATTTTTTTTATTTTTTTTACGCAAGGGTCGACATGGATTGGGATCCGACTATGTAGGTCAACCTGTTCATTGGATTTCTTAGGTTTATATTTAGCAATATAAACCCTATAAACATGAATTGAAAAGCCCTAATTCTGAAATCACAGCAAGTGGGAGAAGATAGGGCAGAAAAAAAAATATTGTAGGATATGTTTGTAAAATGGTTTTTTTTCAAAACAGCACGTTGTGCGGTGCACGATAATGTAATAGTGCACCGGTGCCATATGTTACATATGGTGCACTGATAAAAACATAATTTAAAAAAAAAAAATTAATCACTGTACTTGCGTGGTGTGCTTGTATAACAGAGTGCACCGGTGCGCTATGTTACGGAGGGGGCAACGACGAAAAAAAATGTATTTTTTAAGATTGACGCAATGGCTGACATGGATTGAGATATGACTATGTAGATCCTCCCGTTGGTTGCATGTATTAGGATTATATTTAGTAATACAAACCCTATAAATATAAATTGAAAAACCTTAATTCTGAAATCACAACAAGTGGGAGAAGAAAGGGAAGAAACAAAAATAATGTAGGGTATGTTTGTAAAATGGGTTTTTTCCAAAACAAGACATTTTGCAGTGCTCCATAATGTAATAGTGCATTGGTGCCATATGTTACAAATGGTGCACTGATAAAAACATATTTTATTTTTTTATTTTTTATCATTGTACTTCAGCGGTGCGCTGGTATAACCAAGTGCACCGAAGCGCAACGTTACGCGGGGTGCACCGGCGAAAAAAATATGTATTTTTTTTAAGATTGACGCAAGGGCCAACATGGATTGGGATTTTACTATGAAATTCATCCTGTGGGTTGGATTTCTTATGAGTACAGAAACCCCATACATCTAAATTGAAAAGAAAGAGGGAGAAAAAATGGCAGAAACAAAAAGAATCTAGGGTTTTGTTTCTAAAAATTGATTTCTTTTTTTATTTTTGTTTCTAAAAAATGTAGAAAAGGTAAAAAACTGCAAATACAAAATGTTAAAAAAATAATAAGATTTGATTTTTTATTTTACTTCATAAAAAACTAGAGAAAAAATAATATAAAACAATAGAATTTGATTTCTTATTTCACTGCATTAAAAAACTGTAGAAAAAGGTACAAAAAAACAATAAACTTTACTCATGTCATTTAAAATTCTATGGTACAGGGTTTGAATTACCAGAGGTTTGGAATTCGGATTGTCTGAATACTTCTGTTCAAACGTATTCCCCTACTCCATAGTGCTCTCGTGCTCTGTTTTCTCCAGGTATATATCCTGCAAATATCTGGCTAATTTTTTTTGCAAAAAGTGTTTAGTATTTAAACAAATGTTTAATGAAATTAGATTTTCAAAAATATTTTGCCGCCCAGTTTTCAATTTGCCGTTTTTTTTTTCACTTAAAGAAAATAGGGTTGCACTTTTTTTATTGCGGTTATTCGTTTACCGGTGCATCGTTTAATTGAACCGCACTAGTGCTACTTGTTACAAAATCGCAACGGTGCACAAAATAAATAACTGACTGGTGTGGTTATCTGAACAGTACACACCGAAATTACATTTAGGTTTGTGCACCAAATTTTATTGTTGTTTTGCTCAAATGCAGGGAGAAAATATCATATATTATATGAAATGGAAAATTCTTCAAAATCCATCTTCTTCCATAATATTTCTTAAAGTCCATCACAGAGTTCTCCCTATCCATGTGGAGACATAATATTTACTTCATATTTGTTTTATTTTTTCACTATCTAATTGAATTTATGTATGTTTTTTATCCATGTAGTCAATCATGCACAACTTAATTAAATTTATAATGTATACAAATTTGCAGGTTCATGCAGATTCATCATCGAATTCAGATGCACAAAATTATATTCAAATTACTGCTCCAAAACATCGAAAGTTCTTATTAGGAGCTGCATACCACAAGATGCATTTGGTAGATGAAAATAGACAGCCGCTTCACCCTGCCAATTGTAACAATATTGCATCTTCTAGCCACAATCCCAGGACAATGATGGTAATTATAATTATAATTGTTTGGTATATATATTGATCAATATGTAATAATTTCAACGTCAAACCAATTTATAATCATGCAATATTGTCAACGTGGTTACTAATTGATATCATAATATTTTGTACTAATCATGTTCATTTTTTTTTTTAATTATTAGGATTCTAGTGATGATGAATGGCCTACCTACCATCTTCCGTTGCACCCCACGACAATGTCAAATCGAGAGAAGACTGAATTAAGAGAAAAAATTAGAGAGGAACGATACCAATAATGGTTGAATCAACCACCGATTCAATTCCCGCTACGTCCAGATTCACCAATTAGGAATGACTACAACAATAGTAGTTCTTCATAAGCTGGCAAAGGATACAATCAAATAGAGGTTGGTATGGATGATTACTTAAGGGATACGACTTCCATGGAGACAATGTTGTTAGATGCATTCCAAAATGATGATCAACTAGGGGATGATGCTCATATCGCTGACACCTTTTTCAAAAGCCTTAAATTTGCTTCCACCACCCCTCTCTTTGGACCCGATAGTCAGTCAAAGTCTACCCAGTTGGGGACAACGATGTTACTGTACAACTTAAAAGCAAATTTTGGCTTGTCGAATGCATGTTTCTCGGAACTTTTGAGGTAAGTTACTATAAAGTACTTCCCTTATATATAAATTTGAAATATAATTAGTACATTGCAATGAACATTACAAATGTTAAATTTTATGAACGTTAATAATTATATCAACATTAATGTACATTTATTAATATATTTTTCCATGATCACCAACTACATGTTATTCAAAGATAAGGTTCTTCCGAGTGATAATGTCTTGCCCGATAGCTACGAAGAGGCAAAAAAATTGTTTAAAATGTTAGGTGTTGAGTACATATCATATCATTCATGTCCAAATGATTGTATTCTACATAGAGGAGAATATGCAGACAAAGAGATGTGTCCAAAATGTGGGCATGACAGGTATGATAAATAAAAAAAAGAGGGTAAATCACGTATTGGTCCTCCTTTTAATATATTGAGGCACATGCCTATAATCCCAAGGATAAAAAGGCTCTTCCGTTGAAAATAATTAGCTATGTTGCAGAGATGGCATGCCTCACATAGAAGTGAGTTGGGATTTATGCGAATACCAACTGATTCAATAGCCATGAAGCATATAGAGGATACATGGCCTGAAAAATTCAAGAATTAAGTACGAATTCTATGACTCAGCATAGCCACGGTGGCGTCAACCCATATTCCCTCCAGAACACCAACTATTTTGTTTGGCTTGCATAAGTGATCAATAACAATATCCCCCCATGGTTGCCCGTGAATAATGAACATCTTATGTTCGCTCTCATAGTCCCTGGTAGAAGACAAGTCAAGAATATGGATGTCTACTTACAACCAATGGTAGATGAATTGAAGGAATTATGGGATGGGATAAATGTATACGATGTATCAAGACCCATTGCAGCAGAGAGGAGGTTTACGTTGTATGGAATATGTTCTTACATGACAGATGATTATCCAGGATTAAGAGTTTGCTCTGGTAAATTACATGTTTAATTTATTGATTTCTTTATATATAATGTAACATTATTCTTTCACATATTAGTTATTTAGTTCATTCTAATATTATTTGTTCTGATCTTCATGATATTCTTTAACGTGCCATGCATATTAATTAATGTATACAAATATAATCTCACAGGTCTTGTGACAAAAGGGTATTTTGGATGTAAATGTTGTGCACCTTCTCGGAAAGCTAGATGGTCCAAGGACCTACGAAAGCCAGTGTATGATTTCTCTAGGATATTCCTACTAGAACAATACTCTTACAGAAGAGCAGCATCCGCTTTCAATGGTAAACGAGAAAGAACCCAAAGGCCTCCAATAATGACACCAGTTGAATGTCTTAGAGCATATGAGAGAGAGAAGGATAAGGAGTTCACAGAAATGTTCGATTAAATGGGGAGCCTAAGTTTGATGATCCAGATTTATTGAACACCTATGTTGAGAAATTTCCCATTGGGATGAAAAGGAAATCTATCTTTTATGACCTCCCATATTGGGAGCATCTTAATATTGCCCACTTATTAGATCCCATGCATATATTTAAAAATGTTTCATCTTCTTTATGGAGGCACATATCATCGAAACAAGGTGACACATTGGCGGTTAGGAAAGATCTTATTACTTCAAAAACTAAAAAGAAATATTGGCCAAGACGATTAGAAAGTACGGGATCAGAGGCAGGTGCTGGTCCCTCTAATTCATGGTTTTTCAAAGAAGGTGATGTCCCATGGATTTAAAAAAAATATGATATATCTTTGGCAAAGGATGTTATAATGGATGTGAGGGTGCCAAATTCATATGGGTCTTCACTACGGCATTGCTTCACCGTGGATGACCATTTCTCGGGGTTGAAATTGCATGACCATTTGAATCTTATAAGAGTACGTATAAATTCAAAAGCATGATTTTATTATTTGTTATATTAATAAATTTTATTCCATGCGGTGATCATAAAACATAACTAATTTTGTATATTATAGCACGTTTTTATAACTTTGCAGTGTCATTATCATTTGTTTGTGTGTGGGTGTGTGAAACATGAATTCCCTACAGACCTAGGATGTGCCATATCTAAATTATTTTCATTTGTACGTTGGATCACGTCAAAGGAGATTCATGTAGGCTAGCATTCCACGGTGGTGTCAAGAGATAGTTGAGATTGTTTGTATGTTTGAGAAGGAACTGCCAACGAGTTTCATGGACTTACAGGTTCATCTTCTAATCCACCTAGTAGAAGAGGTTGAATTAGTTGGGGTTGTTTCTTCTCGTTAGATGTTCTTCTTAGAGAGGTACATGAATAAATTGAAAGGTTTTGTTCGACAAAGGGCAAAACCCGAGGGGTCTATGGCAGAGGGGTACATATCATATGAGTCTTTCTACTATGCTAGTGAGTACATAAAGCAGATTGACAACAGACCAGGTGTGGTGATTTGGGGTGATGAATAGGATGAAGACAAAAGAGAAGGAGAGTTGCTCCAAACAAGTGGAAAAAGGCGCTAGATAAAGAGTAAGCGACTTATAATTTTTCAAATTTACAAAAAGAAATTAATATTCATGTTGAAATTCAATATAATTTATATTTTGATATCTAAGTAATATATAATGTTGGTTTGATTTCATCAATGAATGTAGAAAGTGAAGCAATCAATAAATTCATTATTTACAATTTTGAAGCGACACAACCGTGGGTCGCATTGTACGAACAAAAAAGAATGAAACGAGATAGTGACAGGAAAGAATTCAGACGGTTGAATGGTAGAAGTGTGCCTTATACGGATCATTTAAAAGAAAATATGCCAAAAATATGCCCCAACAGTTGGGTTGCTGACCAAGTTAGAGAGAAATACGGTGCTACCAGTCGGTACCCGCATGCTGAAGAGGATGCGCTAAATGTAGGGATTGGATGCAGCAACTTGGTAATAATTTATATGTAAATTTGAAACTTATATTAAGACATCTACATTTCATATTTTAATTGTTGGATTATTATTTATAAGACACATGACACTTATATGATTTTTTAAACTTTTTTATAATAGGTGCTTTTGTTCCCATCTATGTGGGCATATGGACACCATTTTCGCACAAAAAATGTCGATGCTAGAAAAATCACACAAGACTATGGAGTGGAAGTCAAGTTTGATCAATCTAGTCAATCTAGCCACCATGATCAACAACTAGTAAGAGGGACGTTAGGTTACGTTGGAAAGATACAAGAGATCATTGAAGTGGAGTTTTCTTCTTTCCAATGTGTTATTTTTAGGTTCAAGTGGTGGGACACCTTTGATCGAAATAATGTAAAGGAAGATCACGATAGTAGGCTGATATGTATCAACTGTAGACAGATGTGGGATGAATCTAAGGAGCCTACGTTTTCCCTAAACACTACAACTAGGTGTTTTTCTACCCAGATGTGTTAGATAGGGATTGGTGGTTCGTATTAACACATGATCCTAGATCAAAAAATATTTTAGAGAGCAATAGTGTTATCATGCCATGTGAACTAGAAGATAATCGGAGGGTGATCATGAGAACCGAGAGTGATATGGTACAATATGTGTTATTTCATCAATATTTTTACATTTTAAGATGAGTTTTTCGAAATATTAATGTAATATGTATTTTGAATTAATTGGTAATTTTCATTTTGTTAATGTAAAATCAATAATTCACTTGATCATTTGGTATTATGTACTTGAACTCAAAAACAATGGCGTACTGTATAAATTAATTCTTTTTTTGTATCTAAGATCATAATAAAATAATGATAATTCTAATTAAGTACATGAATTTATTTGCATTATTTTCTAAATTTCCTTATGTTACAATAAATCATATTAGTCTATATCTATTATTTTACAATTATTTAAAATGTACAAATTTAAAAATTTTAATAAATTCATTTCACATTAATACAATTAAAATTTTACAAATATTTTACATACAATTACAATTATAATTAGAATTATTAGAATTAGAATTACAATTTTACAATTTCATGTACAATAACAATTTTAGAATTTTACATATATACAATTACAATTTTACAAATTAAAAAATTACAGTTACAATTAAAATTTTAGAAATTTACATATATATAATTACAATTACAATTTTAGAATTTTAAATACAATTAGAAATAAAAGTATTACAAATTTACAATATCATGATCATTTGGTATTTATAAATTAATTAATAAACATCATGTTCATGATAAGCATCGTACAAACATCATATTTGACTAAAAAACACATTCAAAATCACTAATTGCATCATCGTGATCATGATCATATAACAAAACACAATTAACATTATATATTAACATCATCAGTACAACACAAACATCAAATATACATCTCACGCTATCACATACACATCTATCTGCAAGCTGCACATTAAATGAACATATCTAACATGACCTAACAACATACACATAATGATGATCACAAACATGTAGATTAAGTACAACTGCAAAATGAACTTAAAATACATGGACCATATACTATATATATATATATATAACTGAATAATGTTAAAAATATACAACTGTAATATAAATGTCATGGATCAGCCGATGATTGAGCCTCATCTCCATGATGACTGCTGGTAGATGCCACTGGAGGCTCATGCAAATCTGGCATGGTGTGAGGCCGTGAACAATCATGAGATGTCGATGGTACGCTGCGCCACAGATACTGTCCATCATATGCCGTGGCTTGCTCGTAATATGTGACAGTCCTCGTCAGTCACATAAAATCTGTCGTAACTCCTATGACATGCTGCATCAGGCTGTACATGTCATGCAACATGCCTCTCCACATCTGTAAGACCCTATCGGCCTCTATATATTTGAAATCAATGGGGCGGATGCCCACCTCAACAAAAAATGCAATGAGTTGGTCTCCCAAATCCATCCTATATCTAGCATCACTCAGACGTCGACCGCGAGCTCGCACAGCAGCAAGACCAGGTCTCTGATCTGCACCGGCCTCTTGCTGATTGTCAGAAATATCTAGCATCATGCCCTCTACATCCTCATCAAGATCCACAACTGGATCAGGTGGTGGTGGCGGCATCTCCTCGCCATCATAAGAGCCAATGTCTAAAAAATATATACAAGTACATAACAACAATTAGACAATTTCATTACACAATTTAATAAAAACAAGTTAAAGAAAATGTTAGAATAAATTCAAATAAAATAGTAATATTACCTCTATCATCTGGCTGCTCATCATCTATGAAGAGGATGTTGGAACACCCTCGCCAATCCAACTCTGCATAAGGACAGGGGACCATAATGAATGGATTCTAAAAAACACTGGCTAGCAACCCCAGTGCATCATCTGATATCCTCGCTGGAAATAGAGTCTCCTCCCTCTTGGGCATCATCTGCCCCCACATATGAATACATGCCTCATTAATCAGCCTACGAGGCTGCCAAAGAAAATAAGGCCTCGTCTCTGGAAACCTCTCAAAAAATAAACAAAAAATATCTGAAGCAAAAGGGAAGTTGACCCTCCCTTATGCACAAGCACGACATCTATCTAATGCTGTATAGAACTGTCGTAAAAAAATGGTAGACCATCTGACAAGTCTTGGCTACTGTAGTAAAGAATCAACATAATATAAAATTTGGAGACTAATGCATTTCCCATCACTGGTGTTGTGCGAAATGTTCGAAATGATAAGTGAGAGACACTGGACCTCCTCATGACCAAACGCACCAATACGTAAATGTCCTCTGGAGACCTGAAAATTTGAAGGAGACAATATATCTGCTCCAATGTATCTCTGGGAGTAAACTAACTGAATCCCTGCCACATAGCCAGCTGGAACCTCAGGGAACGAGGGAAAATCCACCCCTCTCCTCGAAAGTCCTGTAATAAAATATACATCCTCCTCAGTGGGCATGTACCACTAATCGATACTAACTTGGAAAGCTTGTTGCTGGGCATTCCACCTTCGAATAAGATGTCTCAAAAAACCACTATGGGACTTTAGGGAAGTAGCCTCCTCATAGAACTTGAGGAGGCCTACCTACCTTAGGAGCCCCTCTGTCATTGTTGTAATAGGGCGAGGGTATGCATCTCTCTCCCTCTCTCTTACTTCCCACAAGTGAACCATGTTATATTGTTCTGTCTGTTGTTGTTGTTGTTGCTCCTCTTCTCTCCTTTGACGTCTCTGAATGATTGACATATTAAACAAATTTTTTTAATTAAATGACACATGTATTTACAAATATACGTATATAAATATTTTTTGAAAAATAAATAAAACAAGAGTGGGTGCGCCAAAAACACAGTCACACACCAGTAACGATGCATCCCTCCACAGAGATACACCGACAACGGTGCACATAATGATATAAAAAGCACCGAGAGCGGTGCTCCAGAAAATAATTTTTAGCACGTTTTTCACTAAGTCCGGTGTTAGGAGGTTAGTGCGCTGACTTCACTATATGCCCCGAGGCTTATAGCTAAGTCAGCACACCGCCCTCCTACCACTGTACATAGTCGTATGGTGCGGCCAGGTATCCGAGCGCACCGCTCTTTGTCGTAAAATTTACAATCACACGGTGCGCCTTTGGAATCCACCCCAAAACTAGTGCGGATATACTTAGCACCATTTTACCAACCCGAACCGTTGACAATGTCGATTTGCAGTTCTAGTGCGTCGAAAAACTTACGTGCCCCGGGGCAGATAATTTGGTCAACGCACTGGGTGGCCGCGATTCAACATTGCCAATGGTGCGGCCTGGTAAATGACCGCACTGCACTTTTAAAAAATTTTAAAATAACAATGTGCACCTCACGGTACTACCCCGGAACTGGTGCGGACTTCTTCAACACTGGGTGCGATACGGCTTGTAAATTTACAGGCAGTGCCACAAACCGGTGTGAGCTGAACGGCTCGAGCACATTGCACAATAATTTTTTTTTAATGGTTAATTTTAAGGTTTTTTCAAATTCTAATCTGCTAAAAGGTTTAATTATGGAAAAACAAGAAAAATACCTGTACATTTACCCATCGAGGAGGCATATTGGCTGTACAATTTAAAAAATAAAATTTTTCCACTGTTTTATAAAATTCAACCTGGAGATTGGCGGCAATGTACAACAACAGTGCTTGCAATAAGTGCAATGGGAGCACGGATGTTAGTGCGGCTCAAGCAACGATAACTTGCACTGGTGCTTGAGAGCTTTGTAGCATTGAAAAAAGTGAAAAATGTGATTTTTTAGCCGTAATTTTTTTTTTATTTAACCCTGTTCCGATGCGCAGGGTTTTTACTGTAGTACCGGTGCATTGTCTGTATGCCGCACCGGGTGCAGAAATTGAAGCAATCAATAAATTCATTATTTACAATTCTGAAGTGACACAACCATGGGTCACATTGTATGAACAAAAAAGAATGAAACGGGATAGGGACAGGAAAGAATTCAGAAGGTTGAATGGTAGAAGTGTGCCTTATACCAATCATTTAAAAGAAAATATGCCAAAAATATGCCCCAACAGTTGGGTTGCTGACCAAGTTAGAGAGAAATACGGTGCTATCGGTCGTTACCCGCGTGCTAAAGAGGATGCGCTAAATGTAGGGATTAGATGCAGCAACTTGGTAATAATTTATATGTAAATTTGAAACTTATATTAAGACATCTACATTTCATATTTTAACTGTTGGATTATTATTTATAAGACACATGACACTTATATGATTTTTTAAACTTTTTTATAATAGGTGCTTTTGTTCCCATCTATGTGGGCATATGGACACCATTTTCGCACAAAAAATGTCGATGCTAGAAAAATCACACAAGACTATGGAGTGGAAGTCAAGTTTGATCAATCTAGTCAATCTAGCCACCATGATCAACAACTAGTAAGAGGGACGTTAGGTTACGTTGGAAAGATACAAGAGATCATTGAAGTGGAGTTTTCTTCTTTCCAATGTGTTATTTTTAGGTTCAAGTGGTGGGACACCTTTGATCGAAATAATGTAAAGGAAGATCACGATAGTAGGCTGATATGTATCAACTGTAGACAGATGTGGGATGAATCTAAGGAGCCTACGTTTTCCCTAAACACTACAACTAGGTGTTTTTCTACCCAGATGTGTTAGATAGGGATTGGTGGTTCGTATTAACACATGATCCTAGATCAAAAAATATTTTAGAGAGCAATAGTGTTATCATGCCATGTGAACTAGAAGATAATCGGAGGGTGATCATGAGAACCGAGAGTGATATGGTACAATATGTGTTATTTCATCAATATTTTTACATTTTAAGATGAGTTTTTCGAAATATTAATGTAATATGTATTTTGAATTAATTGGTAATTTTCATTTTGTTAATGTAAAATCAATAATTCACTTGATCATTTGGTATTATGTACTTGAACTCAAAAACAATGGCGTACTGTATAAATTAATTCTTTTTTTGTATCTAAGATCATAATAAAATAATGATAATTCTAATTAAGTACATGAATTTATTTGCATTATTTTCTAAATTTCCTTATGTTACAATAAATCATATTATTCTATATTTATTATTTTACAATTATTTAAAATTTACAAATTTAAAATTTTAAAAAAATTCATTTCACATTAATACAATTAAAATTTTACAAATGTTTTACATTTTTACATACAATTACAATTATAATTATAATTATTAGATTTACAATTACAATTTTACAATTTCATGTACAATAACAATTTTAGAATTTTACATATATACAATTACAATTTTACAAATTAAAAAATTACAGTTACAATTAAAATTTTAGAAATTTACATATATATAATTACAATTACAATTTTAGAATTTTAAATACAATTAGAAATACAAATATTACAAATTTACAATATCATGATCATTTGGTATTTATAAATTAATTAATAAACATCACGTTCATGATAAGCATCGTACAAAAATCATATTTGACTAAAAAACACATTCAAAATCGCTAATTTCATCATCGTGATCATGATCATATAAAAAAACACAATTAACATTATATATTAACATCATCAGTACAACAAAAACATCAAATATACATCTCACGCTATCACATACACATCTATCTGCAAGCTGCACATTAAATGAACATATCTAACATGACCTAACAACATACACATAATGATGATCACCAACATGTAAATTAAGTACAACTGCAAAATGAACATAAAATACATGGACCATATCATATATATATATATATATATATATATATATATATATATATATATATATATATATATATAACTGAATAATGTTAAAAATATACAACTGTAATATAAATGTCATGGATCAGCCGATGATTGAGCCTCATCTCCATGATGACTGCTGGTAGATGCCACTGGAGGCTCATGCAAATCTGGTGCGGCGCGAGGCCGTGAACAATCATGAGATGTCGATGGTACGCTGCGCCTCAGAGACTGTCCATCATATGCTGTGGCTCGCTCGTAATGTCCGACAGTCCTCGTCAGTGACGTAAAATCTATCGTAACTCCTACGACATGCTACATCAGGTTGTACATGTCATGCGACATGCCTCTCCACATATGTAAGACCCTATTGGCCTCTATATATTTGAAATCAATGGGGCGAATGCCTACCTCAACAAAAATGCAATGAGTTGGTCTCCTAACTCCATCCTATATCTAGCATCACTCAGACGTCGACCGCGAGCTGGCACACCAGCAAGACCAGGTCTCTGATCTGCACCGGCCTCTTGCTGATTCTCAGAAATATCTAGCATCATTCCCTCTGCATCCTCATCAAGATCCACAACTGGATCAGGTGGTGGTGGCGGCATCTCCTCGCCATCATAAGAGCCAATGTCTAAAAAATATATACAAGTACATAACAACAATTATAAAATTTCATTACACAATTTAATGAAAACCAGTTAAAGAAAATGTTAGAATAAATTCAAATAAAACAGTAATATTACCTCTATCATCTGGCCGCTCATCATCTATGAAGAGGATGTTGGCACACCCTCGCCAATCCAACCCCGCATAAGGACAGGGGACCATAATGAATGGATGCTCAAAAACACTGGCTAGCAACCCCAGTGCATCATCTGATATCCTCGCTGGAAACAGAGTCTCCTCCCTCTTGGGCATCATCTGCCCCCACATATGAATACGTGCCTCATTAATCGGCCTACGAGGCTTCCGAAGAAAATAAGGCCTCGTCTCTGGAAACCTCTCAAAAAATAAACAAAAAATATCTGAAGCAAAAGGGAAGTTGACCCTTCCTTGTGCACGAGCACGACATCTATCTAATGCTGTATAGAACTGTCGTAAAAAAATGGTAGACCATCTGACAAGTCTTGGCTACTGTAGTAAAGAATCAACATAATATAAAACTTGGTGACTAATGCATTGCCCATCACTGTTGTTGTGCGAAATGGTCGAAATGATAAGTGAGAGCCACTGGACCTCCTCACGACCAAACGCACCAATACGTAAATGTCCTCTGGAGACCTGAAAATCTGAAGGAGCCAATATATCTAGTCCAATGTATCTCTGGGAGTAAACTAACTGAATCCCTGCCACACAGCTAGCTGGAACCTCGAGGAACGAGGGAAAATACACCCCTCTCCTCGAAATCCCTGTAATAAAATATACATCCTCCTCAGTGGGCGTGTACCACTGGTCGATACTAACTTGGAAAGCTTGTTGCTGGGCATTCCACCTTCGGATAAGATGTCTTAAAAAACCACTATGGTACTTTAGGGAAGTAGCCTACTCATAGAAATTGAGGAGGCCTACCTGCCTTAGGAGCCCCTCTGTCATTGCTATAATAGGGCGAGGGTATGCATCTCTCTCCCTCTCTCTTACCTCCCACAAGCAAACCATGTTATATTGTTCCACCTGTTGTTGTTGTTGTTGCTCCTCTTCTCTCCTTTGACGTCTCTGAATGATTGACATATTAAAAAAAAAAATTTAATTAAATTACACATGTGTTTACAAATATACGTATATAAATATTTTTTGAAAAATAAATAAAACAAGAGTGGGTGCGCCAAAAACATAGTCACGCACCAATAACGATGCATCCCTCCACAGAGATACACCGGCAACGGTGCACATAATGATATAAAAAGCACCGGGAGGGGTGCTCCAAAAAATCATTTTTAGCACGTTTTTCACTAAGTCCGGTGTTAGGAGGTCAGTGCGCTGACTTCACTATATGCCCCGGGGCTTATAGCTAAGTCAGCACACTTCCCTCCTACCACTGTACATAGTCGTATGGTGCAGCCAGGTATCCGAGCACACCGCTCTTTGCCGTAAAATTTACAATCACACAGTGGACCTTTGGAATCCACCCCGGAACCAGTGCGGATACAATTAGCACCATTTTACCAACTCGAACCATTGACAATGTCGATTTGCGGTTCTAGTGCGTCGAAAAACTTACGTGCCCTAGGCCGGATAATTTGGTCAACGCACTAGGTGGTCGCGATTCAACATTGCCAACGGTGCGGCCTGGTAAATGACCGCACTGCACTTTTAAAAAATTTTAAAATAAAAATGTGTACCTCGCGGTACTACCCCAGAACCGGTGCGGACTCCTTCAACACTAGGTGCGATACGACGTGTAAATTTACAGGCAGCGCCACAAACTGGTGTGAGCCGAATGGCTCAAGCACATTGCACGACAATTTTTTTTTTTAATGGTTAATTTTAAGGTTTTTTAAAATTCTAATCTGCTAAAAGGTTTAACTATGGAAAAACAAGAAAAATACCTGTACATTTACCCATCGAGGAGGCATATTCACTATACAATTTAAAAAAGAAATTTTTTCCACTGTTTTATAAAATTCAAGCTGGAGATTGGTGGAAATGTACAACAAAAGTGCATGCAATAAGTGCAATGGGAGCACGGATGTTAGTGCAGCTCAAGCAAGGATAACTTGCACCAGTGCTTGAGAGCTTTGTAGCACTGAAAAATGTGAAAAATGCGATTTTTTAGCCATAATTTTTTTTTTTATTTAACTCTGTTCTGATGCGCAGGGTTTTTACTATAGTACCGATGCATTGTCTGTATGCCGCACCGGGTGCTTTCTTCTTTCGAACGCTTTTATGAGGCAACGGGGCGGCGTATTGTAATGCACCGGTGCACTACAGTAACTCGACGCACCTGTAACGGTGTCTGGTGAACCAATGATTTTTTCGGTTTTTTGGCCGTAATTTTTTCATTTAACCCTATTCCGGTGCATGGGCTTTTTACTGTAGTACCGGTGCATTTCCTGTATGCTGCGCCAGGCTCTTTATTTTTTCACGTGCTTTTAGGAGAAACCAGGACGGCGTAATGTTATCACACTAGTGCGCTACACTAACATCATGCACTGGTAACGGTGTCCGGTGAACCAATGATTTCTGCGGTTTTTTGGCCGTATTTTTTTTTAATTTAACCCTATTCTGGTGCACGGGATTTTTACTGGAGTATCGGTGCATTTATTGTATGCCGCGCCGCGCTCTTTTTGTTTTCTCACACTTTTAGGAGGTACTGGGGTGGCATATTTTTAAATCACTGGTGCTCTATGATAATATGACACACTGGTAATAGTGTCTGGTGAACCAATTATTTCTGCGGTTTTTTTGCTATAATTTTTTTTTATTTAACCCTATTCCGATGTGCGAGATTTTTGCTGGAGTACCAGTGCGTTGTCTCTATGCCGCACCAAGCTCTTTCTATTTTTGCGCACTTTTAGGAGGCACCAGGGTGGTTTATTTTTAAAGCACCGGTGCTCTATAGTATCATGATGCATCGGTAACAGTTCCCAGTGAACAAATGATTTTTGCGGTTTTTTGGCCATAATTTTTTTTTATTTAAACCTATTCCAGTGCGCTGAATTTATGGGGACCCCGGTGCGTTTCCATCATTCCGCCCCAGGAATTTTATGTTCCGATCGCTTTAAAAACGCACTGGGGTGTGGAGATGTGACGCACTGGGGCTCTACAATAACTTGACGCACCGGTAATGGTGCCCAGTGAACCAATGATTCATCGATTTTTTGGCCATAATTTTGTTTGTTTCAAACCATTTTCCGGTGCATGGCATTTATGGGGATCCCGGTGCGTTTCATTCATTCGGCACCGAGATGTTTATGTTCTGCGTGCTTTTTATGAGGCACCGAGGTTGAAGATATTACACGCACCGATGTGGTTGCTGAATTAAAATCATCGTGATGGTTTGTACGGACCGCACTATTTTAGGTGTGCTAATGTTTTATACAATTTTTTTCTATAATTTTTATTATTTAACCATCCACCAGTGCGTGTGTTTAATGGGCGCCCTGGTGCGTTTCATTTATTCCACACCGGGAAGTATCTGTGTGGTCGACATGTAAAGCACCGGTGCTCTACAGAAATAAAATTCACTGGGCATGTGTGTAGAGAGTGCACGGTGTTCGGTGTGCCAATTTTTTTAATGCACCGGTGATTTTTCATATTGAACACACCAGTGTGTTTTAGGTTGATAAGAGACTGGAAGAAATACATGCGCAAAAACCTCCGCCTGCCAACCTCCTGTAGGATCCTCCGCTAGAAACGGACGTCTGGGGTATTTTTCTGTGGGGTTTGTTATAGGTCAATTTGGGAACCAATACCAGTGACTTGATTAACCGAACATCATCTCCAAAAGACTAATTATTATGGGTCTATCATTCCCCATCATTACAAATTGTTATATGCCCTACGTTAAGAAGAGGACAAATGAAATAGGACTTTCATCAAGAAAAGGTTTCCAAAGGTTTGGAGCTTATAATTAAGCATGTGGGAGCTCATAAACGCAGCCTCTAAAGGGACTAAGTGCATTTCATATGTAGGAAGCTCCATGTAAGACTGCTTTGCAAAGCACTTCCCGACACTCTAGGGCGCGTTGGTCAAATTGGGAGCGAAATTCTCATTGTTCTGGAATCTCCACATGGCTAGTGTCTTCTAGAAGGGTTCACACGTGTGAAGCTTCCGATCCAAGTGTCCATTTGACATCTACATGGAGGGAAACATGTCTTTCCTATTATTGGAAAGTCCTTAACTGATAAACTACCTCAATTCATCTATAAATTGAGCATGGATTTGAGTGCAAGAAAGAGGAGAATTTGAGTAGAGAAATGCTGGAGAATTTTCAATAGAGAGCTCTGTTTTGTGTAACCTCTGATTGGAGATGATTATGCTGTGATGTGGTTGTGGAATCAATGTTGGAAGGTTGCTTCAGATCAATCATTGGGTTGTAACCTCTCCTTCTATCATCAATAAAGAATGCATCTTGTTTTTCCCTATATGCATCTGCATTGGTTTTGTTCTTTCTATATTGCAAGATCTTAACTCATGTATATAGTTTATGCTTTACTGATTCAGCTAAATAACTTGTCTAGACATCCATATTATTTCATCTTCTGTTGTTTCAGTGTTCATTATTGCAGGAAGCATTCCGCCACCAACTGCTTGAACTTGAAGCTAAAATGGGAGCGGCAGAAAGGAGCCATTTGGAAGCGACTGAAACAAGTAAGCCTACAATCCTCTCTGTGTGTATTTTATGAGCTAGGAAAAATAGTTGTGTAGTCTTTCACCTATTTTTATTGACTTTCACCTGTCATGAGAAGCGTGTTCTATCTGTAGTACATAATTCTACCCAACAAATTGGCGACTCCGTTGGGGATCCAAATATAGTTTTACCAGAAGGCACTCAATAGGGTGCAATGGGTAAGAATGTTTTGACTATGTTTTTTATTTTCCTAAGGTTTATACAATTTTTTTTTTTTTTTTATGACTTTCCAAGACTAAACTAAATGTTTGATGTAATGCATATGTTGGTCGCATTCAACTAGTAGAGGAACCAGTACATGCAGCAAGCGAGCCACCAGAGAGGGTTGTCGGGAGAGCAGTCCTTCAGGACCTTGATATGGATGAGACTCTGTCTAAGATACAACATCACATAGAGCGACTTACCTTCGGTATTCTAGATTTTTGGATCAAAGAGCTTCACATGCGATTGCAGTGACATACTATTGGGGTTCCTAACCGTTGGATGCGGTTTCTTTGTACGATTGCTAGATCTATAGCATGTTACCACGAGCACCACTAGTTTACTTATGAAATTTTGCATACATTTTGAGGTCATATGACCAATGTATCTTGGGCACAAATTTTGTAAAAACCTATAGCTATCTATCTATGAGTTTTTAGAGTTTTTCCTATGTTTATTGTGCAATCCTTATTCAATGATGTGAATGTTTACTTTATCTATGTCACAAATGTCTATCTAAAATTTTATTAGCTAATGAATTAGTTAGTGTTCAAATTTCTAGAAATATGTTGATATTGAATAAAATAAAAATGTCTTTCTAAAAGTCAAACTCTTGAGAACAATCTAAGAAGTGTTGGATTTTGAACAATATAAACACTAGTAAGTTGTAGTACCACAAGTTGTGAGTCTAACCTTATGATTATTCGGTTAATACCAAATGAAATGGCATCAGAGAGAAGTTTTATCAACACGCTATACTCAGTGATATTGTTCGTCGATCTACCAATAAAAATCCCTTGAAAACTCACTAACGCGTCGTTCGGAGCAAAAATGGCCCACGCTGTAGAGGATAGATTCTGCGTACTATGACTAGAACCATCAACATATCCAACAAATGGTTCTGAAGATTTAGACATCTGTGATGAAATGTAAAGTGGATCACTAACGTCAAGAAAAATCTAAAAACAAATTAAGATAGTGAATGCAAATCAACAACATATATAGAATATAATACAAAAAATTACTATGCTCATGATTAAGCATAATAACATTTCAGATACAACCCATTTCTAGGTTGCGCCAATGGAATTCCATCATAATCTACTAACTCGTAGGCATATTTAGTAAGAACTCTTTTGAAAATATAGGGGCCATGCCATAACGGATCAAATTTTCCTGTACCTATAACATCAGCTTCTTTATCGTAAATAAGGACCAGGTCACCCTCTAAATAGATGCGAGGCTAGACATTTTTGTTGTATTGTGCCTTTATATGTCTCTTTTGCACTTCGTTGGCCAATTGGGCTTAACGACGCATTTCATCTAGATGTATGAGGTTAAGGAGACATGCTTTTTCTTCTAAGGTGTTAGGTAACAGGTCTATTGCGAGTTTAAGCGATGATATTTCACATTGGATTGGTAAGATAGATTCTAGTCCATATACCAATTGGAATGGAGTAAATCCAATCGCATTTCTCATCGAGGTTCGATACACCCACAAAGAAGAGTACAATATCAAATGCCAATTTCCTTTATGGACTCATATCATACGTTGAAGCATTTGTTTAAGAATTTTGTTAATAGCCTCAACTTGTCCATTTGATTGTGGACAATAAGGAGTAGAATTATCATGTGAAAATCCTAATTTGGCAGTTAATTCAGACATCATGTGATTGCGAAAATGCTTTCCATGATCTGTAACTATAGCCTGTGGGACCCCAAACTGTGCAATAACATGATTAAAGAAAAACAATGCAGCTGTCTATCCTGTGTTATTAAATGTAGGCATCGCTTCGACCCATTTGGTAAAATAGTCAACTATGACAGTAATATAACCATGACCCTTGGACGAACGAGGGTATAGGTCATGAAGTCAATACCCCATTTTGTAAATGGTCCAGCAGAGATGACAGGATGCATTGGCGCTGGTGGTTTTCAGATTTTATGATCAAAATCCTAGCATGCATGACAACTTTTGACAGCGAGGATACAATCTTGAAAAATAATAGGCCAAAAGTAACCAGCACAGAGTTTCTTCTGCGCGGTAGCATATCCAGATAAGTGTCCACCACAAGCCCCAGCATGACAATCATTTAACACTTTTTCAGCCTCCTCATGAGTGATGCACCTCCTTAAAATGGTATCGACACCATGACGATAAAGTGTATCGCCGACGATCAGATAATCTTTGGCTTGGTATCGAATACATCGCTGATCAGAGAGAGAGGTATTAGGTCGAAAAGTTTGAGTTTAGAGATAAATGATGAAATCCCCATACCAAGGATCAGATGATTCGATCAAAAATAGAGACTCGTCGAGAATTTATGGTTCCAACATAGTTGCATTACTATCATAGGGAAGGTCACAGAGAAGCTCTGCCAAAACCAAAGACTTCTTTGACTTAGATTTAATGAATTCCTTTCTAAATTCCTGCAAAATGACAATCCATTTTGAATATTTTCCCTCCAGCAATTGACGTGATAGGATGTAAGTCATGGGGTTGCAATCTGAAACTATTGTTGTTTTTCAGAGCAAGATATAATGACGAAATCTTTGAAAATCTTGAACAGCTGCCAAGGCTAGCTTTTCCACGTAAGAATACTTAAATTTTGTATCATTTAGATTACGACTTAAATAATAGATCGGATGTTCAATTCCATCTTCTACTTGGACCAAAACCATTCCGATGGTCGTTTCAGTTGTGGCGATATATAGGAAATCATCATTTTGATAATTAGGAGGATACATTAATGATGCTCGGACAAGACTGTCCTTGACAGCATCAAAAGAAGCTTGCGCAACTTGGTCCTAATGGAAGGGAACCTCATTTTTCAATAGTTGAGTAAATCCTTTAGCCATTTCAGCGCATTTTGGAATGAACCTCCTTAGGAGGTTAGCCTTTCCTTAAAGTTTCTGAATCTAAAGTAAATTGGAAGGCACTGGTAAATCAAGAATTTCCTGAACCTTCATCGGGTCTATTCGAATTTCTTATTTTGAAACCACGAATCCAAGCAATCGACTAGAACCAACACAAAACACACATTTATGTGGATTGAAGTGTATTTTTTAGTGTCGACAGCGTAAGAAAATGGCTCTTAAATGCATCAGTTGATCAGCTCGATTTCGTGAATGTGTTGGTAAATCGTCTAGATATGGTTGAAAAATGTGCTTGATGTCGTTGAAAGCATAACCCATTGCTCTCTGAAAAGTTGCCCCCCCATTATTTAAACCAAACGGGAGTTTCTGATAAGTGAATGTGCCCCAGGGACAAATAAATTTCATCTTATGTTGATCATCTGGGTGGATATTGATTTGATTGTAGCCAGAAAAGCCATACATAAATGAATAAATTTCACATCCATCACAATCATCAATAATCTGGTCAATAAAGGGTGTAGGATAATTGTCTTTTGGACAAGCATTGTTAACATCCCGATAATCGACACACACTCTAATGGTTCCTTGCTTTTTCATCACAGAAAGATATTAGAAACCCACTCAGTTAGCGGAAAAGGTGTTATGAAACCAACATGCAAAAGTTTTTCAACTTTTGCTTTGATAGCAGCAACTTTCTTTGGATGAACAGGATGAAGCCGTTGACACACCTGTTTGACATCAAGATACATACTATAGTGTGTTCAACTATACTAGTGTCTATGCATGTCATTTCCTCGTAAGACCAAGAAAATACATCACAGAATTCATGAAATAAAGAGTGATATAATTCAAGTTCTGATGGAGAACAAGATACACCAACATGAATATTTTCTACAACGTCAGGTTTAGTTGAAATTTCAATAGAAATCGTCTCTTCTATATTTGAAAAATTACACTTGGAATCGATCGCATTAATTGGTAAAGTATTCCAAAAGAAATTTTGAATGGATGGGTGATATAGTTCACTTAGATTATTTTCTTCATAATCAGGAAAATGGGAACGATGATGATAATCTTCTCATGGTTCTCCTTCTTCCATCATAGCTTCCAATATATTTTCATCTGTCAAAAATTTTGAGGAAAATGGATCAGATGGAGTACCAAAATCTAAAGAATGATCAACCCAAACACTCGGCGACGCTGATTTTGGATTCGCCGCCCAAGCCAAATAGATTGATTGCTATGCTAGCTCAATAGGGTTGGGCGGTAAAAATTCATCCAACGTATAAATTTCAGAATCACCCATACTCTCCTTTAAGCTAGATAGAGTGGAAGAGATCATGTAGCAGGTCTCGATGCTTGCAATTTCTTCTAACTTCGCAGGTGGTGATATTGCAAAGGTTCCCATAAGAGTGGAATCCTTTAAGATTCCTACACCAATGTTCTAAATTTCGATTTGGGGTAAGTGAACATATGGAATGCTCCCAGTTACCTGCAAAGTAGAAGCAAAGAAGGATAGTTGATTAGTGACTGTGATAGTACCTTTATGTGGAAAGGAAATTGTTCTAAAATATGTAGAAAAAATTGCAGTCATCGCATATACCCATGGCCTTCCTAGTAAAATATTATAGTCAAGTGGTCCATCAACAACTTCAACATCAATATTTACTGTTTTTCCCCTAGTTCAACATGCAGGTTATTAATAATACCACAAGGTTTATATGTACATCCATCAAAAGCCTTCAACGTTGTTGATGATTGAGATAATCGCCGCGAGCCAAGTGACTTCCAGTAGTTTAGAGACATTATGCACGTAGATGCTCCCTCGTCAATAATAGTACAATGAACAATGTGATTGAGAACATTTACTTGGATGGAGAATGCCAATTCTGCTGGTAGTTGCGGTACATAGCCCGTATGATTAAAGACCACAAGATTTGAATCAGTTGGATCAATCCGACCAATGGCCGACAAGAAAGCTTGCTTTTGGGAGGAACAATTTTGTAATACCTCAAGAGCAGACATAGCTGAAGGGGATTGAGCCAAATATTCAAATATATTATAATTTTGTGCATCTCTTGCTCAAGGATTATATGTCGATTTATGAACTACTCCCTTTGGTGGCTTAATTGTCAATTCAGGAATAACAGTAGGTGGTACCGATTCTATAGACGAATTCTTTGTCGAGGTAGTAGGTTGATCAGTTGCCTGACTACCATAATCTTTATTACATGTTGACACAAAAATATCAGTTGAAGGCTTTGCTACGGATAAAATTAACACTTGGGAACTAGGATTCTTTTCTGTAGCAACCATATTTGTGTTCGGATTTGGAAATGGGTCTGTGAACACATCTGATTCATTAGAAGTCTTAACAATTTTCGAAAATTCAGCACGGTGAGGACAATCCCTAACAAAGTGTTCCTTATTATAGATTATGCATAGATAAAGAGATTTCTGAGGTCCAAATGGTGGATCAAATGATCTTTCCTGTGGGTTAGAAGTTTTCTTTTTCTTTGATTTCTCCTTTTTCTTACCTCCTAGTTGCTTATCACTTTTTCCTTTGTCAAATGACACGACATGAATTTCGGAAGTAGGTGTTGGGGTTCCCATGTTTTGGCAAGGTTGGTAATACCAAAAGATGAGACAACATCAAATCACTTTCAGACCTTAGGATCTAGCCCTCCTAGGTCCAGAGAGGGATCTCTCTATGATTGTCAAAGTTATATGTCTTTAAAGTTCAAATGTTAAGATGTTAGGCTAATTATAAGGCTCGGGGTTTTGTTTGATTTGTTTTGATTTGGTTGTTGGGAATCAGGAATGAAGGGTTCAATATAAGACAAGGCAAGGCAAAGAAGATTTAAGCAAAGAGAGATAAGTTCAGGTAGTATCTCAAGACCATTGGGCAAATGGAGTCAGGAAAGGGTTTACTTTTTGTTCAATATGCAGGCTTTCAGTTGGGCTAGTCATCTAAAGCATTGGATCCTAAAAATATAGGTGGAGTGAAACAATCAGGGAAGAAAGTGAAATAATGAGGGTAAACCAATTTCTGTCTATAGATCAGGTCAGAGGTAATTTAACTCCAAACTTTCTTGGACATACTCTTAGGCAACTCTCAAAGAAAGGCAAGGAACAAACTGAGGGAACTTAGAAAGGTTTAACTAACTGAAAAGGATCCTTGTGAGATAGAGACAGAGTTCTAAACTCCCAGTGTTCCCAATTCATTCAATTAAACTCTAACAAGAACATCTAAGAAGAAGATTCATTAACTCATACATCAGCTAGCAGGCAATAACATCCACTACACTAGTTAATTTAATTGAAACCAATTCTCAGATAACACGTTTAGCAAAAAACATTAAGGCAAGGAGAGCAGAAGCATAGGGTGCCTAACAAGGGCAAATCCTATGCCAGATTTCTGATGCAAGCCAGAAGAAGTGAAATGGAATTAAATAAAACACAGGGACAGAAAAACATCACCACAGCTTTAGATCAGGATCCAAAGAAATGTTCTTGTCATATTAAGAGCAACACCAATCAGGTACAACATTTTCCAATAAATTGAAATTCAGTTTGAAAACATACTCCTCAGCCTATCTTACAACTTTACACATTGAGCATGCCTCAAGAGAAAGCTTGCAATTCACAGATATCTCATCAACAACCTTTACAATAATTTTCTCATGAGTTTTATAGCTGAAAGAGAGCAGAGGGAGTAGGTGAAGAGCTAAATGAAGAATTAAAACTCAGGAAAGAAATAAGGCCTAAAGCCCATTCTGTTTTAACTCCTGTGCATTGATCTCTGGCATTTTTTAGAAGGAAGAGTGATCTTCTTCGGCTTCCATTTACTCTGGTATGGTCCTGATGTACCCTGAGTGTAGTACTCTGGTGAATAATCAAAGAGGAAAATGAATGACAGAGAGGTCCGCCATACCGCATAACAAATGCTCTGATGGTTCTGGACTGTGGTCAAGGCGGAATTCTTCTCTGGACACGGTAAATAATGGAGATGGTATGGGCGCTCTGTACTTTTCCCAGGTAGGAGCGTTTCTGCTGATGTAGCTACCTTGATGAATTAGTTTTCTATGCATTGAACTCTCAGCCGCTTCATTTATATATCTTTCTGCAAAGTCTTGCCACTGTGATAAGGACTGTGTAATCATGGTGGCCTTTCCCACCTGATAACCCTGCAAAACACGGGACTGAGTTATGAAATTCATGCATAGGGGGAATTGCTATTAAGGATGGGAGAAAAATAGCGTGGCGGTGGTAAAGCAACGGTTTAATATCAAACAATGGTGAAAAATGCTTTGGTATGGCGAATAATAGGGTTTGGTTGAGAAATGCATCGTGGGTCGTTTGATCATGGTATAGAGGCGTAGATAGACGGCGGAGATCAATCTGTGAAATGATATATGAAATGGGAAGAATACATATGAAACGTTAGATTTTAATGAAAAATGTGAAACTTCAGAATTTGGTGGAAATGCAAAGGAAATGCATGAAATGCAACGGAAATGCGTATGAGGTGGGACCCATATGGAAATCACAATTGCAATCGGAGCGGGGCGGAGAGTTATACATATGACTCGACATTTTCCGATGTGATTGGAACAAACCTTTATATAAATGAAATAAAACAAAAATTCGGGTTTAACCAAGGAAAAAGGAGTTTTGTCATGAATGACGGAGGGATCAAATGGTGGGATTGGGGTTACAATCGCAATCGGAAATCAGAGTCGGCAGTGGGGCGGAGTGATAAACATCAAATTTCCAATGCGATTGGGAAAAACTTTTGTAAAAATGAAAATATAACAAATTTCCCGTTTACAAAAGAAAAACCTTTTGTTTTATGAATGGGCGGAAGAGTTAAGTGGTGGGGCCCAAGGGGTCAATCGCAATCGGAGATCGAGAGCAGGGACTAATCGCAATCACAATGGGGAATGTGCGATGCAATCAATCGAAGGGGAAAGTGATCAGAGGGGAGTTGCGATTACGATGATCAGAGGGGAAATGCAATCGGAAGGGAGATGCGATTGCAATGATCAGAGGGGAAATGCGATCAGGAGATCGGGGAAAGGGATTGCGATCGGGGAATCAAAATCGGGGAGGTTAGCGGCGTGACACAAAGGAACTTGCGATTGCAATTGGGCAGGCAGTGCACGGACTGTTGGATCTGGCGGGAAGATGGATGGCCAGGATGAGGTCGGATAGTTGCAATTGGAGGGGGGGAAGGGAGACGCAATGTGATCAATCACATCGCAAACATTTGCGATGAACCGATCGAGGGACGCAACATAAAAGTTGCGATTGCGAAGACTTACGATTAGCGCGGGCCGTCCGATCTACGTGTAGATCAACGGTGCAGAACACAGCGGAGAACTTAACAACAAAATACAATCGCATCGGAGTTTTTCGGTTGTAACAAAGGAAATACACCTACCCGACACTCTGATTGCGATTGGCACTTAAGACTGAAGTGCTTGGTCTTAGCGTCGGGGCATATGGGGGAAGTGGTTAAGGGGCTTGTGGCAAGGGGGCTAGGCCCTTAATATAAAGTTAAAGAGTGGGTTTTGGCCCATTTTTAATGAATTTTAAGGCCCATAAAGGGTAACGATAAGGGAGAAAAGTAGAAATTTAGCCAAAAAAAGGGCAACGGTAGGATTCAAAGGGGATTTTGGGTATTCTTTTGAGGGTAAAGGGGGACTTAGTCAGAGGGGGAAAAAAGGGGTAAAATGGGACATTTTGCAGAGGTACAAGGGGCAAATGAAGGTATTTTGGGGCATAATGTTTAGCAATCAATGAGGCTCGTAGACACCATAACAGCAGAGGGGAACAGTCAAAAGGTAGGGAACATAAAAGGGCTTCAAGGATGATGTGTTTTCAAGGGAAATGCATTCCTTTAACGCTCATAAAACAATCTATCAACTTGCTTGCTTGTCAAGGAATTAATAAGGGGCTAACAGTGGCTCCACATGGGGATGGCTTCTTCTTGAAGGAGTCAAGAATTCAGAAAATGATCTTTGGTGTAGGCCAGATGCCTGCTGCTTAAGCCACCTTTATTCTTTGATTTTCAGCTGCCACAAATATGATAGATCAGAAAAACATTCTTAACAATCTACCTACCCATCCTACAATCCTAGCATTTTTTCTTCTAGGGGTCATTTGAACTAGCAGACCCTTTACATTATTTATTTTTATAACAGAAAATAATCCTACTCTAAATCTACCCTTATTGCTCCATGAGACAAAATTAGACTGTTGGTCTCATATGTTTCCCTACCTAGTCTAATATCTGCTGGGATTAAACTGTCCAACAGATTTCTTCTCTACATTCTACAACAAAAATTTAAAAACAGCCAAACTAGGATTAGACAATCTAGTTTGCTATTGATCCAAGGCATAAAAACAGTTGCACATGGACAGAAATTTGCAGTAAACTGAAAAAAAAAAACTGTGAAGGCTTGAAATCTGAAGCTTGAAGTATCCTTCTTCTCTTTGTGACTCAAGTTCTGAGCATGTTAGAGTCACTTCTTTTCCTCATTTCAGCTCTGGTTTTGGGCATGTTAGAGCTGATTTTTCTTTCTTCTTTGCTGGTCCAGATTTTGAGCATGTTAGGACCAGCTACTTTGCTTTCTTTGGCTCAGGTTTTGATCATATTAGAGCCAATATTTTACACATCATAGGTTCATGTTTTGAGCATGTCTAAACCTCTCCTTTTCCTCTGTTTTTTGAAGCACTTTTGTCTTTTCTTGAAAACAAAAAACTGCAATGGTATGTACAATGGAAGTGGAAACTAGAAATTGGAAATCAGCAGAAGTAGTGTTTAAGCATCCTGCCATTGACAGGACCCCCAAACAGCTCTGTACCATCTAATTCCTGTAGGAATAAAGCATTTGGACCCACCGTGGCCTGGATGATGTATGGACCTTGCCACAAACTGTCAAAATTGTCGTGCTTTCCTTTATCCTCTCTCCTTGAGTCCCACTTCAGAACTTTGTCTCCAATTTTGAAATCAGCAGCTTTGTTTCTCTTGTCAAACAACTTCTTTATAATTTCCTAAACTTTCACTACTTTGTTGTAAACTTCTTCCCTCATTTGTTGGAGATGAATTGTCTGGTTTATCCTTCTCACCATACTGTCTTCTTCTGTTTGAATTTCTTGGACCAGCTTAATCACTAGTACCCCAAGGCTGGTTGGAAACACTTCTTAGGTCCCATAGACAAGCTGATATGGTGACATGCCAATGGAATTCTTTGTTGTAAGCCTGTCATCCCATAAGGCATGCACTAACTTGTTATGCCATGACTTTTTGTTCTCTTCCAACAACTTTTTGACGATGATCACCAGGCTCCTGTTCGATGATTCAACTAGGCCATTACCTTGTGGGTAATAAGAATTTGAATGACCAAGCACTATTTGATACCTGTGACAAAAATCAACTATTTTCTTGGATCCAAAAGCATAAGCATTATCAGTGATTATTTTTCTTGGGTAGCCAAATCGAGAGAGGATATGACCTTCTGGGAACCTAATGATGACTGAATCTATGGCGTTCCTAGTAGGTATGGCCTCTATCCACTTAGTGAAGTAGTTTGTGGCTGTAAAGAACCATTTTTGTTGTGCAGAAGAAGTAGGGTGGATTTCTCCAATAAAATCCAGGCCCCATTGCATAAAATGACCTTCAACAGTGATGGGTTGTAAAGGGAGGGGAAGGAGTTTTCTCTTGCCTTCAAAAATCTGGCATTTGTGGAAGGCCGTTACCATCTTATGGATGTCATTGAAGAGTGTGGGCCAGTAGTAACCAGCCCTGAGTATTTTGTTTACAGTGACCTCCACACTCCCCTGCATGGAATTCTTTCTTAATCCTCTCAGCTTCAGTTTCTGAAAAACATTTTAGCAATAGGCTATTTGGATTTTTCCAATATAAGTTTTCATTCAGAATGCAATAGCTTCTGGCTTTTAGTTTCAGGAATCTGGCCTTTTTCTTTGATAGTTCAGGTGGAGCATTGAGGTTGGTGAGCACATAAAGGATATTAGAGTACCAAGGAGAGTTCTGGAACTTCTCCTCAACAGTGGGATCGGGCAATCCTTCCTGCTCATCCAAGGCATTTACCATGTTAATTTCAAGGGCTCGCAGATTCGATTTAGCCATTAACTTAGCTAAGCCCTGACCTTTGATTAGTTTTGTGGGTTTTATCTCAAGGTCGTATTCTAAAATCATAGCAATCCATTTGCCCCTCTTCCCATCTGGGTCTTGGGACAATATATCTTTGACCACTATGTTAGGCACATAAGCTATGGTGTGGGAATGTAATATGTACACCCTAAAGTCTTTTAAGGCCTTGACTAGGGTGTAGGTCTGTTTTTCCATTATGTTGTATTTCAAGGGTGCATCCCTTAGTGTTTTGCTGGAAAAGGCAATTGGCTGTTCCATTCCCTCTGGATTTTTTTGCAGTAAGACTACAGCCATTGTATGCTCAGAGGCGAATGAAAAGATCAGGAAATATTTAGAGAAATCTGGGTTGATCAGAACAGGATCTTGGGTGAGTGCATGTTTTACTGATTCAAAAGATTGTTTAGCTCCAACAGTCCATTTAACTCCCACACCTTTCTTCAGCATGTTAGTCATATTCCTAAGGTGTTCAGCTAGGTTGGGAATAAACCTCCTAAGGAAGTTAATTTTCCCAATGAAGGACTGTAATTCTTTGATGTTTCTCGGGTGTGTGATTTTTAGTATTCCCTCAACTCTTTTTGGGTCTATCCTAATTCCATTTTCTGATATAATGTGGCCAAGAAGCTTTCCTTCTTGCAGCCCAAATACAGTCTTTTTAGGATTCAATGACAGACCAATCCTTCTACATTTTTCAAACACTTTTCTCAGATGTTTTAGGTGTTCTTCTTCAGTCTTAGAATAGACTGTTATGTCATCCAGGTAAATAAAAATGAAGTGACCTATCTCATATGAAAAAGCTATATCCATTTCTCTTTGGAAGGTTGCACCAGCGTTCATCAGTCCAAAGGGAATTTTTACATACATAAAGGTGCCCCATGGAGTGGTAAAAGCTGTCTTGAGTTGGTCTTCTGGGATTACTAAGACTTGGTTGTAACCTGAAAAACCATCTAATAGGGAAATATTTTTGAGCCTACTACCCGCTGTAGAATGTGTTCCATTTTTGGCAAAGGGTTGTTGTCTTTGAGTGAGGCTCTATTAAGATTTCTGAAGTCAATACATAATCTAATCTTCCCAGTTTTCTTTCTCACAGCCACTAAATTCGAAACCCAATCAGAGAACCTTACGGGAACTATTATGCCTGCCTCATACATATTTTTAATTTCTTTTTCAACTGCAGGCAATTGTTTTGGGTTTATCCTACGAAGTTTCTACCTGAAGGGTTTCTGATTTTCTTTTAAAGGTATTTTGTGCTGTATAATGTTCGTGTCATAAGCCTTTAATTCTTCATAACTCCACGCAAACACATCCATGAATTCCTTGAATAAGTCAATGTATTTCTTTTTCATTTCTGTGGGTAAAGACTTAGCCAATTTAATCATTTTGGGCTTATCTTCTATGCCTATATTACATTCTTCAAGGTCAGAGTCCGCGTTCTCTATGGTAGGCTTTTTTGCGACATCATAGAAGTCAAAAAGGTCTTCTAATGGCGCCAGACCTCGAGGTATGTTCTTATAGTTGGCCTGCAACACCTCTACTTCTTCACTGTCTGCGTTTTCACACTCTGTGGTTGAATTTCCTGTTTCTTCATCTAAAGTGTTTCTTTCCATGTTATGGGGTGGTTATTCCTCGTCTGAGGGTTCCTCACTTAGGTAGCTATCACTAGACGTAGATTCTGAATCGGAAAACTCAAACTCGTTCCTACCCATCAAAAAATCTTCAATTTGTTTGTCGCCCTCAAAGACCTGCCAATATTTTTCGTTATCTGGCACTGCAGGTTTGAATCTGGTTTGTATTATGATTTGTTGGTCGCTTGGAGTCTTAGGGTATGAACTGGCTAGGCAAGCTAATCCATTTGCAATGGTGTTCTGATTTCTACGAACAAACACTAATTCGTATTCAACAAGTGTTTTCAATATGTCCACAACATCGTTCCTATATGCTCTCAACCTAGGGTGTTTGGCTTTGTATTCACCATTCACCTATTTTATAACCAATTCAGAGTCTCCCTACACGGCTATTATACAGGCTCCTAATTTCTTCAACAGATTTAAACCCAAGATAAAGGCCTCATACTCTGCAATATTATTGGTACATTTGAAATGAAGATTGCAGGCATGGCTCTCCGCGTAGTCGCTCTCTGTGTTACGTAGCCATACCCCAGCCCTGGCATTTCTTCTTGTGCAGGACCCATCGAAACTCATCTCCCACAGGGGTTCACTCTTGGTTTTGTTGTTGTTTCTCTCCCTATGTCTGGGTTCACCATTACGTTGTGCTATAGGGTCTGCGCTAGGCTGTGGTCTGTTTAGTTTTTTGTTATGGGTGTGGAAGTCAGAGAGGTGACTAGTTGGCTGATTGTGTTCTGTTTCTGGTTCACTTTGCATTGTTGTTTCAATGCATTGTTCAAATTTTTCTACATCTTCTTCCTCTGAGTCTAGGGTAGCCATTAGGTTAAAATCCATTGATTCTGTTTCATCATGTGTACCTTTTCTTATATCTACGCTTTCAGATTCTGGCTCCCCCAAAGATTCATCGTTGCAGAATATAAAGGAGTCCAGGTCTATATGTACAGAGTATAGAGGATAATTTTTAGGCTTTTCGGGGCTACTAACCAGGAATTTCATTTGTGCTTCCCTGTACAGTCTTCTAAGTTGGCCAAATATTGGGATTGTGGCATAAGCCCCATCCATCTGCATCATTCCTTGCAACTTGGCTCCCCATGATCTTGATAATAACATGCCATAATTGGGTGGCACATCTTCCACCACAACATCCATGACCATACATTTTGCTGGAATCTGGGCGAGGCTCACACATAAGTCTTTGATCATGCCAAGGCATTTTACCCTGCTAGATTCGAATGAATATAGGTCTTTGTAAGGTCGGGTTATCTCCAGGCCTAGCCTTTCCATGACTATCTTAGGAATTAGGTTATGTGATGCTCCAGAATCATGCATTGCATTATGAATAATCTTGTCATGAATATTAAGACTGATATAAAAAGGGGGCACTACCCCTTCCTGAAACTTTCCTTCTATCTTTGGACTAAACAGAAGGGTAGGTTGATCATCACTCAGATTTACAGTGTCACTGTTCTCACCTAAATTTAATGCTTTCAAAATTTGGCCTTTATATACATCCTGAGTGGCCAGCTCAGAGAGTGGGACAGAGATTTTAATTTTTGCAATCTCACTCTCCAAATTGAAAGTGGACTGACTCTTTGGAATGTTCAACTCTGCTTTGTTAGCCACTGCCTTAGTGGCTGAATCAGTGTGCTGATTCTCGTTATGTATAGTGTTTGTGACAATTTTATCAGCAGCACTAACTGCAGTGCTAGTGCTGCTAGCTGGTTTAATATGTGTGTCAGTGTTTTGGTTGTCCCTTTCTTTGTTCTTTCCAGAACTCTCAGCTGCTGATTTGGTACTTTCAGTAGTTGCTTTAGAAGCTTTCTCAGGTATTTTTTTGATGGTGACCTCAGAAGATTTTGGTTTGGCAGTCTCTTGGCTCTTTTTACTTCTAAGTTCATATTGTTCTCTGACCTGCATCACGACATTTTCAAATCCCAACCTATAATGCTCAGTTTCTAACCATTCCTCATCCCAACCAGAGGGTGAGGGCTGATCTTCTTCTGTGTAACAGTTATGGATTGAATCCTCTGTTTCAAACATGTTTATTGTGTTCCCTTCAGACTCTTATATGATTCCCTCATCTTCATCCAAACAGTTCTCTTGGAATGGGGGAATAACTTGCGGATCTGATTCTCTTTGTCTATTGGGAGTGGCATTGTTTCTTCTAAAATTTTGGTTCTGGTTATGGTTTTGATTTCTATTTTGGTTACTAACTATGAAAACCATTTTTTCCATAATTTGGTATAGCTTCTCCACTTTTTTAGATAGATGGTCATGATTTGGATCAGATGTGGAATCTACATTGTCATCTCTATATGTTACCCTTTTCTCAGCTCTCAATCTTGCTCTTTTCTCAATAAAATTAGCCTCTACACTCACTGCTCCTTTTTGCATGTCTTCCAGCATGTTGTAATCTCTTTCCCTAATCTGGTAGGCCATGTCAGCATCAAAGCCTTTGGGGTATTTCGCTAGAGCCATACCTTGGGGAGGTTTCATATGTGGAGGGAGAGCATTGTAAATGCCGTTAAATCTTGTTGTGTAATCATGAACACTCTCTCCTACGTTTCTTTTAAGGCTCATATATTCTGCTAGGAATTGGCGAGGGTTGGCCTTAGCTTCCCATTTGTTTATGAAGGTCTGATATAGAGCTGGGAGGTCATTGATGTTACCCGGAGGTAGACCCTTAAACCATTTCTTCACATCACCCCCTAAGCTCTGGGCAAAGATTCTCATTTTGACTGTATCATCATCTATCTCCATGTAGTCAAAAGAATCTTCCATCCTATCTACGTGGTGTTGGGCTGTGGTAGACTCTTTTGCAGTGAAATGTGGGATCTTTGACTGATATTCATTGGGTAAGGGTACTAGAGGCTGAGGTAAAACCAGAGCTGCATACCAGGCTGCCATGATGATGTTTTGATGAGGTAAAGGGTTGACTTGGGCAGCTGGTATATGGATGACAGGGATATCATGACCAGAAAAAGACTGATGAGAAGATTTAGGGTGACTGAGCCCCAAGTTTTGAATGAAGTGAATATCAGGAGGTGTAGATGGAGGGGTTTCTCTGTCCCTAATGTGTTTACCACTTTGAGGTGGTGAACCAGAAAGCTCAAGGTCTGGCTGATCTAGAACACTAAATGGCCTAGTTCTTGGCAAACTATTTTGAGTGCCTAGGTCAAAAAATGGGTCTAATAGAGCTGTAAAGTTTTCTGGTGTAGAGTTAGCTCTATGGATGTGACTGAAAATAGTTGGTCTTTTAGGTGCAGGAGATCTCTTGAGGATGCTCTCAGGGTTATCAAATATTTCAAGTGGGTTTGGGTTGGGATAAGCTCTTGTGTTAATGGTTCTGAAAGCCAGAATGTTGTTTTCTTACCAAGCAGCTTAACCCTACTTGTTACTTCTAATGTGGTTGATGTTGTATTGGCTTTGGTCCCCCAGTGGAGTCTAATGTGAAACAAGATAATCAGCAGGCCTACTGATCACCAGTGGAGTATTTGAATCGTTTAGGAATTATGGAGTCGCCAAGTGGATGGTTTTAGGATGTTTCTGGAGGGTACACTATCCACCACAGTGTTTATGAGATGTCCATTTTCAAGGATATCTCGAAAACACAGCAAACTCTAACCAGAGATTGACTGGGAGGGAATTTACCAGATATGTCACCTCTAAAGAGTGTGAGATATGGAGGCTACTTGACCCTTTCCAGACTCTGTCTAAGAGTGTGGGAGAACACAAAAAATGGTATAGAGGTTGATGTGTGAATGGGAGTGTTTAGTCTACCAACCTAACCTAAGATTGTAGGTTTCTGAGGTTCATACGATGTAGTATAGTGGAAAATACTCAGAAGTTCCCCAGCGGAGTCGCCATTATGTTGGTGACGATACTGGAAGATAGATTAATGTTTAGCAGTGATAGGCTCTCAGATTTTCCCCAGTGGAGTCGCCATTATGTTGGGGTTCCCATGTTTTGGCAAGGTTGGTAATACCAAAAGATGAGACAACATCAAACCACTTTCAGACCTTAGGATCTTGCCCTCCTAGGTCCAGAGAGGGATCTCTCTATGATTGTCAAAGTTATATGTCTTTAAAGTTCAAATGTTAATATGTTAGGCTAGCTATAAGGCTTGGGATTTTGTTTGATTTGTTTTGATTTGGTTGTTGGGAATCAAGAATGAAGGGTTCAATATAATACAAGGCAAGGAAAAGAAGATTTAAGCAAAGAGAGATAAGTTCAGGTAGTATCTCAAGACCATTGGGCAAATGGAGTCAGGAAAGGGTTTACTTGCTATTCAATATGCAGGCTTTTAGTTGGGCTAGTCATCTAAAGCATTGGATCCTAAAAGGATAGGTGGAGTGAAACAATCAAGTAAGAAAGTAAAAGAATGAGGGTAAACCAATTTCTATCTATAGATCAGGTCAGAGGTCATTCAACTCTAGACCTGCTTGGACATACTCTTAGGAAACTCTCAAAGAAAGGCAAGGAACAAATTGAGGGAACTTAGAAAGGTTTAACTAACTGAAAAGGATCCTAGTGAGATAGAGACAGAGTTCTAAACTCCCAGTGTTCCCAATTCATTCAATTAAACTCTAACAAGAACATCTAAGAAGCAGATTCATTAACTCATACATCAGCTAGCAGGAAATAACATCCATTACACTGGTTAAATTAACTGAAACCAATTCTCAGATAACACGTTTAGCAGAAAAAATTAAGGCAAGGAGAGCAGAAGCATAGGGTGCGTAACAAGGGAAAATCCTATTCCATATTTCTGATGCAAGCTAGAAGAACTGAAATGGAATGAAATAAAACACAGAGACAAAAAAACATCATCGCAGCTTTAGATCAGGATCCAAAGAAATGTTCTTGTCATATTAAGAGCAACACAAATAAGGTACAACATTTTCCAATAGCTTGAAATTCAATTTGAAAACATACTCCTCAGCCTATCTTACAACTTTACACAGTGAGCATGCCTCAAGAGAAAGCTTACAATTCATAGATATCTCATCAAAAACCTTTACAATAATTTTCTCATGATTTTTATAGCTGAAAGAGAGCAGAGGAGGTAGGTGAAGAACTAAATGAAGAATTAAAACTCAGGAAAGAAATAAGGCCTGAAGCCCATTCTATTTTAACTCTTGTGCATTGATCTCTGGCATTTTTTAGAAGGAAGAGTGAGCTTCTTCGACTTCCATTTACTCTGGTATGGTCCTGATGTACCCTGACTATAGTACTCTAGTGAATAATCAAAGAGGAAAATGAATGACGCAGAGGTCTGCCATACTGCATAACAAATGCTCTGATGTTTCTGGACTATGGTCAAGGTGGAATTCTTCTCTGGACACGGTAAATAATGGAGATGGTATGGACGCTCTGTCCTTTTCCCAGGTAGGAGCGTTTCTGCTGATGTAGCTGCCCTGATGACTTAGTTTTCTATGCATTTAACTCTCAGCCACTTCATTTATATCTTTGTCTGCTAAGTCTTGCCGCTGTGATAAGGACTGTGTAATCATGGTGGCCTTTCCCACCTGATAACCCTGTAAAACACAGGACTGAGTTATGAAATTCATGCATAGGGGGAATGGTAATGGAGGACGGGAGAACAATAGCATGACAGTTGTAAAGCAGCAGTTTAATATGAAACAATGGTGAAAAATGCTTTGGTATGGCGAATAATAGGGTTTGGTGGAGAAATGCATCGTGGGCTATTTGATCATTGTCTAGAGGGGTAGATATATGGTGGACATCAATCCGTGAAATGATATATGAAATGGGCGGAATACAGATGAAACGTTAGATTTTAATGCAAAATGAGAAACTTCAGACTTTGGTAGAAATGCATGAAATGCAACAAAAATGCATATGAGGTGGGACCCATATGGAAATCGCAATTGCAATCGGAGCGGGGCAGAGAGTTATACATATGACTCGACATTTTCCGATGCGATTAGAACAAACCTTTATATAAATGAAATAAGACCAAAATTCGGGTTTAACCAAGGAAAAAGGGGTTTTGTCATGAATGGCGGAGGGATCAAATGGTGGGACCAGGGTTACAATCGTAATCGGAAATCGGAGTCGGGAGTGGGGCAGAGTGATAAACACCAAATTTCCAATGTGATTAGGAAAACCCTTTGTAAAAATGAAAATATAACAAATTTCATGTTTACAAAGGAAAAACCCTTTATTTTATGAACGGGTGGAAGAGTTAAGTGGTGGGGTCCGAGGGGTCAATCGCAATCAGAGATCGGGAGTGGGGACTAATCGCAATTGCAATAGGGAATGTGCGATGCAATCAATCAGAGGGGAAGGCAATCGGTGGGGAGTTTCGATTGCAATGATAGGAGGGGAAATGCGATCAGAGGGGAGTTGCGATTGCGATGATCGAAGGGGAAATGCGATCAGAGGGGAGTTGCGATTGCGATGATCAGAGTGGAAATGCGATCGGGAGATCAGGGAAAGGGATTGAAATCGGGGAATCGCAATTGGGGAGGTCAGCGGGGTGACACAAAGGAACTTACGATTGCAATTGGGTGGGGAGTGCGCAGATCGTTGGATCCGGCGGGAAGATGGACGGCCAGGATGAGGTCGGACAGTTGCAATCGGAGGGGCGGAATGGAGACGTGATGCGATCAATCGCATCGCAAAAATTTGCGATGAACCGATCGTTGGATGCAACATAAAAGTTGCAATTGTGAAGACTTGCGATTAGCGCGGACCATCCAATCTATGTGTAGATTAATGGTGCAGAACACAACAGAGGACTTAACAACAAAATACAATCGCATCAGAGTTTTTCGGTTGTAACAAAGGAAATGCGCCTACCTGACACTCCGATTGCGATTGGCGCTTGAGACTGAAGTGCTTAGTCTTAGCACCGGGGTGTATGGGGGAAGTGGTTAAGGGGCTTGTGGCAAGGGGGCTAGGCCCTTAACATAAAGTTAAAGAGTGGGTTTTGGCCCATTTTTAATGAATTTTAAGGCCCATAAAGGGTAACGATAAGGGAGAAAAGGGGAAATTTAGCCAAACAAAGGGCAAGGGAAGGATTCAAATGGGATTTTGGGTATGATTTTGAGGGTAAAGGGGGGCTTAGTCAGAGGGGGGAAAAAGGGGTAAAATGGACATTTTGCAGAGGTACAAGGGGAAAATGAAGGTCTTTTGGGGCACAATGTTTAGCAATCAATGAGGCTCCTAGACACCATAACAGCAGAGGGGAACAGTCAAAAGGCAGGGAACATAAAAAGGCTTCAAAGATGATGTGTTTTCAAGGGAAATTCATTCCTTGAAGGCTCATAAAACAATCTATCTCCTTTCTTGCTTGTCAAGGAATTAATAAGGGGCTAACAGTAGGAGAAGGATCAGATGCAGTATTTTTGTGTATATTTATAGTGCCTATTAAGCCGTCTCTGGCATGAAAGTCCTTTAATTGAGGAGGAACATTGAAATTAGATCGCAGCACACAAGGAATTTTCTCATAGAGTGTGCCAGATTGAGTGTAAATCAAATCTAAGTATTGGGCATGAGCAATAACTTGCTCTTTTGTGACGACGTCACCCTTAGCCACATCTTCGGTTATAGATGGTAACAGGGAATTAATGAACCATTCAACAAGTAGCTGATCAGGAAAAAATGTCTTAACCATTCGACGATGATGACACCACTCATGAATATGATCGGAAATGTGAGTAGCATTTCTTTGTTTGAAATTAGTCAAGATTTCCATTCTAGTTTCGTATCTGATCAGTAACTGGAAATGAGTAAAAAAGATAGTAGCTAATGAGGTGAAATTATCAAAAGAACCTCTAGGTAATTCAATATACCATTTTGCAACCAGACCTATGAGCGTTCGCTGGAAAATACGTAGTTGAACTGAATCATCATTTAGGGAATTAGATGAACACCATAAATGCTAAGTCATTACATGTGTTGATGGATCCTCTCCAGCGTTTCCATTGAATTTAGGAATATTTGATGGTAATTTATGTGGTATCACTAGCCACCAAGGATCATAATTGATAGGATCGTTGGTTAATCTGTTTAAACTAGGTAATTCTAAGGTTGCAAGAAAAAGCAACTGTGATTAATGTCTGGTTGAGCATACCCAGGGTAATATGGAATTGCTTGAGCAACAGGTCTTTGAGCACCAGCATACATAATCTGTTGCTGGTAACCCAGATAGGGGTTTTTTTGCATGGAAAACACCTGAGGATTCTATTGTCCAAAACCTGGATATGGTACTTGGAATGATGTTTGAGGCATTTGCGCCTGTGGTTGCCAAGGTGTTTTCCCTCCAGTTTTATAACCCAAATTATAATAACTTGGATTCGGTTGATATGTATAACTTGGTCGTGATTGTGACATCCCATAAAATGGTATACCAGCTTGTGAATAGATATTTCCTGAAACAAGTGTTTGTAAATTAACCAAAGGATTTGGATTCTGTGAACCCAAAATTTGATGATATTGAGTAGAAGGACCCACCTGATAAGGTTGATGTCTAATGTTTTGATTCAGGGGTAAAGTTGGATTAACAAGTGGTAATGAAGTGGGTGTAATAGGTTGAACCGGTTGATATGAATGGACAACTGTTTGTGGTTGGATTGGAAAAGTGGGCTGCCATTGAAAAAAATTCAATGCAACAGTAGATTGACCAAAAAATAACAGAGTAATATCATCATGGGTGACCATAGGTTTCCCCCCAGCATAAGGAGGTGAATAAGACGAAAAATATTGTTCTCTAAAGGCTGGGAGGTTTGAAGGATTTGACCCAGAATGACCGGCTTGATATTGACCTATTGATGTTAATAATGATTCAAGTCGTCAGTGCTTACGATAGGACTACTAGATATAATACCAGATGATGACATTGGAAAAGACCATGGTCTGGAAAATGCACCAGAGAAAGTTCCAGATAAGGATTTGTAACCGGATGGGACCCTAGGGCCACCATAATAGTATGACTCTAGTGAGGTAGTGAACTTCGACGAGATTGTTAGGGTAGGCATTGATGTAATGGGAACAGATGGCCCAACCGAACATGTAGGTTCAGACATGGTAATTTGACCAATTGTACACCCTTCAGTATTGACGATAGATTGAAAGGTTATAGAATCAACAATAGCAGTTGGAAATGATTGAGGAAAAGACTCCTACAGGTAAAGGTCCTCCCCAAAGTGGGTAGGAGTTAAAGGTGTATCGTCTTGAGGTATTTCTTCAATCGCAATTAAACCAGGTGCAAGAATTTCACCGTCGGGCCTAAAGTAAATTTCAGGTGGTGGATTGTGCAATATTGGAGTTTCAATGACTACAAAAATTTGTGGGATGACCAAGGTAGGAACAAATTTCGGTTGTTGGACTTCTAAATTCAGATTTTCTGGCAATGATGTGAAATGATCTGGATTGATTTCAAGTGAAACAACTTTGGGTCCAGGAGGTATGGTCTCACTAATTGGATTTATTGTGACCACATGTAGATGTGAAGACTCCATTTCGACAACAATAAATGAACCGAAAAGTGTAGAAACAACTTGAGCTAGCTCTGTTTGAAGTGATGATGTTTCAGCAGAGGTATGGATTGTATTTGATTCAGCAGATCATGATCGCATTCGCCTATCAGGAGTAACTTCTTGTGGTAAAGGTGGTTTTAAAGCTAATCTACGCGAACGATGAGGAGTAGGATTATGTTCCTCCACGATTGCTGATTAATTTTAACCAAAAAATAAATAAACAAAGAGAGGATAATGCTAGGCAAAAGGGTTTACTAGTAAACTGTGAACTGCAGAATACCTCCTGGCGAACCAAGAAGTACGGGTAGGCAATCTCCCCGAATTTTGTGTTCGGTGTATCACAATTTAAAGGTGGCTGACTCAGTTCACTATGGATGGATAGCACCTAAAATTTGTCCTCCCAAATATACCTGAAGGTACGTGGAGGCCCAAGTCCATTTTCCCAAATTTTTCCCCAGTCATTTGTCGACCAGTACCTCTTTATTTTTTAACAAGCTTGAGGAGCATAACATCTGGTTGATCTATAATTCAACCCTTTGGGCGAATAAAGAATTAAGTATCGCTATCTAATAATTTAACGAGTCTAGCAATGAATGAGACTCGATTCTTGCCATGATCGACAAGTCTGTCGCTATTTTATGATTTAACGAGCTTAACGATAGTGATAGCCCGGTCATTTTTCATATTTAGAGAGTCTAAAAAACAGGACGAAAGAGAACTCCATAATTAAATTTTTCGTAAATTTGTCTCTCAGATCCGAAAAAGTGTAAAATAATATCTGAAAGAACCTCTTTGGCCATGTTTAACCAAGATATTCCTTTTTCGTAAATAATCTATCTCAGTCCGGAAAAGGGTTATGTTAGCCATCAGTATTTTTTTACATGTTAGTGATGACTATATCTTCAGCTGAGTTTTCTAGAAACTGATTTCCTTATGTCAATATGTCATCCAGAAAACCCTCCCAAAACTTTTTTCACCTTTCTACCTATTCAGTCCATCCCTGGCAACATCAAAAACCTCATATCAAAACCCTATCTAGCTTCAGCCTTATTGACCTGCCCATCAGCGTTAAAAAAGCAAATCCACATCTGTTTCAATAGTCTCCCCTATGTTAGGAAGTGGCGTTTAGGACATTTCACCTTTGGCAATCATCAAAAAGCCAAAAAAGCCCCCATCTGCAGCAGACCTACCATGACTGATCCCTTAATTTGCAAAGGAAGTTGACAAACAGCCTTAAGTCGCGCCACTCATATTCCCTAGGTCTCAGCACCGCATGAAGCCCATTCTCAAGCTGACTAATAAGTTTTTCACTGTGTTCTATGGTTCTACAAAGACAAGAAATATATTTCATCTCATGGAATAAATGTTTGAGTTTACAGTTAGAAGAACAGCTGCTTCTAAATGTATTGTGAGCCTGAGATGAAGCTGCAAAACAAAGGTCACTCATCAGAACCTTACAGCTCTTTCCAGCATGAAAATCACAGTAAGAAAGGGTCGCCACTGTCTCAGCAAAATGGTAAATTGTCAAGGCCCAAAACCTCCTTCATTTACAAGCAGAGGGTTAGGGCGCCTCCTTCATCCATAAGCAGAGGGCGCAGGCCAGTGATTGACTCAGAAGGTTGCAAAAGTCCAGGTTTGCCTCTACTGAAACAATGAAACAGTATTTTCAGGTTTCATGAAGGTAATTGATGATTATAACAGGAATGGAGCTTGAAATATGCTGGCTCAAAAGAAAGGAGAGTCTGATTTGGTAAAAGAGATCATCTTGAACTTTCAAGTCAGGTGAATGGTTGAAACTTTAGAAGGCATGTCATCAGTGAACATTCCAAAGCATAAGGACCCTGTCTATCCACAAGATCAAATAGAACAGATGATAAACAATGCCATTACACAGGCAAGAGAAAGTGCTTGGTTTTTTCAAGGAAACACTGATCTTCATAGTCACAAAGTTTGTTTGTTAAAATAATCAATCATAAGATGCAACAAGCCAAATGTTTGATTCACCCTTAGGACAATACAGGGAAATGGTATTACTCTGGCTAGGGTTTTCTGCTGACACATAATTATGCTTACAAGTGAAGATGCTAAGACTGATGTTTTTCAAGAGGTTTCTTACCACTACATTCAGAAAAAGGGCTGTGTCGAGCCTAGTGGTCAGAAAGTCTCCGGAGACCTTATCTGACGAAGAGCCTCCTCCATGCATGAATAGAGGGCCAAAGCTACTACAGGTGCTGAAACTGATTGATACAAGAAAGAGCAGTGGAATGTTACCAAAAAGGAATAAAAGTCATTTCACAGATGAATGACAGTTCTGATAATGTAAAGATACTGATACTACTATTTCAAGAACTACCTGTCAGACAGTACATCTAGTGGAAAGGAGAAGGTATTGAACATATTGTATGCTATGAATGCCAAAGGAGAAGTTGACTTAAAAAGGGTTAAAGACATTCCATGACCACTTATCCAGAAATCAAGGGAAATCCTTCTGAGCAAACAAAGAAGTCTAGGGTGAAAGGATAAAACCTAAAAAGTGTATTTACAGTCCAGAGAAAAACTTATGAAACACCTAGAAGCAGCAATTTATCACTGGGAAAGTAAAACAGTGACCAAGGTTGAGTCATAAAATGCATGATGACAGGTATGCAATGCTATGAATAGACAAAGAGACAATTCTTGAGCATATGTGTGCCACTGATATCAAAAAGAAGATTTCCTCCTTGAGGAAAGGGTCAAGCAGCAAAACAATATCATATATCAAAAGTCCAAAGAGGCGCCTTTCAAGAAGGGGTGTTTACAACTTTTCAAATATTTTTTGTGCATTATGAAATAGCCCTTCCTTGCTAACAATCACCAAGAGGGGAAGCAGTGAACATATTTCAGTTATGAAATTGTTCTGTGGGAAAAAAGAGAGAGCAGATGTAGCATAGGACTGTGTGGAAAAGGGACCTGCAGACAAGACCTTCTAAAAACTTTGCCACCAAGAAGATTTCCCCTTTAAGGTTATTATTCACTGTGTTCCAAAGGTTTTTCAGCCGGTGATCATTATTGATATAGTTTAAAAAGAAGAAGCCCACTTTTATTTTGAGGGAAAAAGAGCACTGTATACTACTCCTGCAAACAGAAATTTGAAAATCCACTATAGTCAAAAGATGAAGGAATTGTCAAAGTAAAGCGACAAATCACCTATGGCATTGAAACACCATAACAGAAGGGTGGTGTTGGTCGACTTAAATCAATCAAAGTTCAGAGCTCGGGGTTAAAGGACGATATATGTATATGCAAATCACAAATCCACTGTTTGAAAAAAACAAACAGAGTTAAAAAATTAATGTTAATTCCGAAAGGGTGAGTGACCGTTGGAAAGTTGCGTGATATAGTGGCAAGAGTTAATTGTGATGTAACTTTTCATTTTCAAAAATCTGAAGAAGAGTCCATCCGCATCCAGCATCAAACAAGCAAGAAAGTTGGGCGAAAATTCAGAAATTTGCATTCAACAGCGGCGCGACGTGCCTGGAACTTGGCGCGACGTGCCTGGGCATCGTTTTGCAAAGGCCTTCAACGTCGGCGCGACGTGCCTGTAGGCGGGCGCGACGTGCCTGTAGGTGGCCGCCCGACCGCACGACAGTTCCACCCGACACCTTCCTCCAGCGCGACGGGTTTTCTCCAGAGGTTGCCGCGCCCATTTTTCAAGCTGTCCAGGGTTTCTTGCACCCTCTCAAGCGAGCATCCACTAATTTCAAGGTATTTTTATGAGCTCCCATCATGTGCAAGGTGTTGATAAGTGATAAAACTGTTTGAAAATCCCGTACCTTGCTATTTTGCTAAAAAAAAACAAACGCAGTTTCCTACACAGTGAGATGAGGTAATTTAAGAGGGCCGAGGTTGTTAATGAGAGTTTAAACCTTGAAGGCAGGGTTATAGAGTGTATTGGTGTATATCTCAAAACTCACAAACAAAGAATCTATTGCCTAGACTACTGTGTGCAATGATTTTTTCGCCCAAGCTAGGTCTGTCTTCCCTTGCACTGTATTACATCATTGTGGAAAATTGTTGACAGAGAGTTTTCTGTGGGTGAATGTTACATTGAAGGGCAGATTTAATTGATGTTTTTCTAGCTCTGGAGGCAGAAGTATAAAAGCAGTTTTTGTTCTCTTAAAACTTCACAAAGAAAGGGGCCTTTTTCTGAAGAACAGTTTGTTAGTGTTTGAAATTTGACATTAAAACAGAGGTACAGGTTGAAGACTTATTGACAGAGAGCTTCCAAAGATGACAGCATAGTAAAGGACAGAGGTGGTTGATGGTGGATTTTGACATCAAAGGCAGGGGTATAGATGTGTTGATGGACTATTTAAACTCACAAATTTGAAAATAGTTCCTGGCTGAAGCAGAGAGTGTGTTCTCTAAACCACTGTTGCACTTATTTTACACCTAAACTAAGCCTGCCTTTTCATTACACTACATTATATCATTCTGAAGATTGTTGGACAGAGTTTTCTGAAGGTGAAACAGGGCTATTTTCTAGAAGGCTGGGTTGTTGATGATTGGGCATTTGTTGATGATCAAGTTTACATTGAGGCCAGATGTATAAAGGTGGCGATTGACTTCTCAAAAGTCACAAGTGAAAGGTGTTTTCCTTAACATTGTGGGCTAATTTTTCACATAACCAAAGAGTATCCTTTTTTTTTTCACTGTATGGTCTCTACAGGAATCTACTAACAGAGGTGTTTTTCAAGATAAATGACCTAAAGAGCAGGGTTATAATTTTTGAAGTTTGGTGTTGAAGACCCAAATACAAGTGTAAGCAGGCCTCTAACAAAGTCACAAGAGGGGAGTTGTTCAAGACTGTGCACAAAGAATCTACAAAGCAGTTCTTATACATAGTGCCATTGTTAAGAAGGATACATAGCTGAAGTGTATCCAGATTTGAAGAACTATTGTTAATAAGTGTAGAGAGGGCTTATTCAAGGAAGCATTGTTACATTTCATCCAAACCACAGTATCCATATCTGTCCAAACAGTTTGGTGACCTGTCTCAATCCAGCAGAGCATTCCTCATATAGTGAAGGCAGTGTGCCTCTTCCAAGCCTGTTTCAAGTCAGAATGCCTCCAAAACGAGATCACAAAGGCGGACAACATAAGAGATATGAGCCTATCTCCATAGAAGAAATCAATGCTCATCCCTCAGTACTTTTCAATTTCCATGAGGTAGGTTGTCTTGATTTCTGTCAGAGGATAGAAGAAGTGAAGAGTTTCTCGCCACTTACACATTTGTGCGCTTTGAGATTCAAGGACAAACACTTCCAGTTAGCAGGTCTTGACTTCAAAATCTCTCCAAGGTATGTATCCAAAGCTACCAAGATCCCGTATCATGGTGAAAAGTGGTTTAAACAAGCGCATCTTGATTTGGAGGATTATAAACCTTTCATCAAGCCGGAACATAGGGAGACCATCACTGCTATTTTTCCTTTCCCCTATCTTCTTGACAGTTATGCTCCACTGATGAAGGCCATAATGAGATATTTCACTTGTGAAGGGAGGTTTAGCTAAGTACTTGCCTATCATGTTCGCTTGTTGATGCATTTTACCAGGAGCAGGCAATTAAACCTTCCATACTTTTTGTTCAAGAGCATAGAGAAAATGGCAGCTACTGTCCAAAAGAAAGCTCCACCTCAGCAAATCCCTTCTCTCTTTCACCATTCCTTGATCAAGATCATCTTCTTACACCAGCTGGAGAAGAAAGGAGTTTCATGGGATTCATTCATTAGCCATGCCGATTTCGCCACTGTCCCTCCTGTTCATGTGTTTCCTACTCAGCCTGTCCATCGCCCAGTGCCTTTATCTAGTAGGCCTACCCCTAAAAAACTCAAGATGACCACTGGGCAGCCAAGTAAACAAGGAGAAGGAGAGGGCAGTGAGCCACAGGGAGAAAAGGAGGTTGATGAGCAGCAGCAGCCAGATTTTGAGGGACAGCAGCAGTTGGGTATCATTGGACAACAGCTAGAGGTTGATGAACAGCATCAAATTCAGGAAGAGGAACAGCAGCAGCTAGAGGTTGAGGAACAGCAGCAGACAGAGGTTGAAGAGCAGCAGGTTGAGCAAGCAATTGAAACATCTTTTGAGCCACAAGCTGGACAGGATGTTGAGGAAGGACAGCAAGCTGAAGCTGCCTCGTTAATGGTGACCAAAACTGTCCCTAAGAAGAGGAAATTGCCCAAAAAGACAACTTCTAGCTTGCCAAGGAGAAAGAGCACTAGATTGGCCTTCAAAGGCAAAAGTACAGTTGGAGAAAGCGCCAAGCATGGAGGTAAATCAGCTGTCATCCCTATCCCAAGCGATGACAGCGACAATGAGGCACGCATCCTTGAAAACCTCCTCATTCACAAAGAAGGGAAAATTGAGGTGTTACAAGAAGATCTTCAAAGGGCAAGGAATTTCAATCATTTCTTGGAGGTTGAGAACAAACAAATGAAGTTTCATGCAGCCATTCATGAGGCAAGGGCCATCAAGTACAAAAAGGAGGCAGAAAAGGCGCAAGTAAGAATTGAAGAGCTTATTGGCGAATTTGATGATGAAGAGGAGGAGGACCAGCCTAGGAAAAAGAGGCCTAGAACCATCGGGCTTAGGAGAGCCTTGGAGAAACAGAAAGCTGAAGAACAAGCTCAATTTGAAGCTTTTCCTCTCACTACCCTCCTTGAGCGGGAAATCGAGGAAAACAAGGAAGCTTGGCTTGAGAGGGCTAACCAGCATTTGGAGACAAAGCTTGAGAAGGCAAACATGGATCTTGAGCTACAGAGAAAGAGAACTCTTCACTTTCAAAAGCTAAACCAATTTTCCAGGCGCAAATTGAAGGTGGCACAAGAAAAATTGAAGAAATTGAAGGAGAGGCGCCTAGCACGGAAAGAAGCAAAAAGCACATCAGCCCTCGATATTTTGGCTTCAGCTTCAGAGCATGTTTCTATGGACCCTTGAGAGTCATGCATGCCAATTTTGGGCCTGTTTCGAAAACTTTTTGTTTTTTGGCATTTTTGGGGTTTTCGCCAAAAACTCATAAATGCGCCATTTCAGTTTGATGAGTCGTCAAGGGAGGAGGGTGACACCAATGGATTCCATAATTTCATGAGCAGCTCTCCAGTGATTTTCAGGGCATTTGAAGATCATTCGCCCCTCCAAATTGGCGAAAAACAGCCTCATTTTGCACGTTCTGCCCGCCATATCAGCAGCCTGCTATTTTCTGGGTTTTTGCACACAGGTACAATTTTGAGGGACTTTCAGAGATCAGATTGAGGTGATTCCACTTGCGTTGGAAAGAAAACACAGAGATCTTTCCAACGAGCTATCATGAGCCTCATTTCGACATCGGGAAGGCTGCCATTTTCATCCAGCAAGTCAGGGGACCTTTTTCAGGCATAAATATGAAGTATTTTTGTAATTTTTGAACTCCAAAAATCTGCTTTTCCCAAATGTGCGTTAAGCTATTTTTATCATGGGGAAATCATGCAAAGTCAATATAATTTCCGTTTTTAGCAGTTTTTTAGATATTTTATGGGATATTTTGTGCCTTGGGCTTTGCAAAGCCTCAAGGACAAGTTTAGATATTTAGACTTGGCCAATGGGATAGCTAGTTGCTCCATGCGGTTTTCCTCCCTCAAGCCTATTTATCCCATGATTCTCATTGTAAATCAGAGGCTGAACTTGAGAGAAGAATTAATGCATTGGTCATATGAGCTTTGAAGAATACACTTGAGTTATGATGTTTGGAATGCCTCTTGGATGCTTTTGAGGAATGTTGAAGGCTTATTGATGGATTCCTTGACATGGTAGAATGGTATAGTGCTTCTTAATGTGTTTTGTCTTCTAGTTTTCACTCATATTTCATTTTTCTTGCTGCTATAGATCAGTAATGATTGATTTTGAGACATGCCCATGGAGGCACCTCAAAATCCCTGAATCTTCATAGCTTGATGTTTTCTTCTCCCTTAGTTATGCTAAAGAATTCTTAGCCGCTCTTTAGTAACCTAAGGTATTGTTGCTAAGTTTTATTCATCAGTTCCATGTATGTTGAGTAGGATGTATGGTTTGCCCTACCTACCTATCAGCTGCCCATAGTTCTGTCCATAAAGCTTTCTCTTTGACTGATTTGTTGATCATTTTGTTGAACCAAGGAGGCCTAGTCCCAATCTAGCCCTTTGCCTAAAACTATGAAAAATTATTTGTCCAAGTGCCCAATGACTTAGAGGCTATGTTTAGGCGTTCCGGCATAGTTTATGAGTTGTTAGTTTGTCTCATGTGTTTTCCCCAAAGTCTGATAGCCTTTTCCCGAAGTTAGAGGGTCTTATACCTCTATGTATGGCTGGAATGTTTGATTTCTATGTATTGATTAGCTTATAGTTATTCCTAGCATGATCAATGGATTGCTATTACATGTTTATGTCTGTTATTAACTAGTTTGCACTTGAAATCCCTTGTCTTTCACCAACTTATTGTTCATTTAATCCATTTTGCCCGGAGATCCCTTCTATTGTGAATCAAATCGGCCCTACAGCAGCTTTACATCATCTCCTCATTAGCTTCCTTGACCTGTTTGACCCCATAGCCCAATTTATCTACATCTTGTTATCCAGTTTATGTATTTGATCAGTTTCATCCCTCACAAACTTAAAAAACCAAAAAACTAAAAACATACTTCATAACTAGCCTAATATCAGAACATCGCAAGTAAACACACCGACATCTTTCACACTTATAGTGAGAGCCCTCTCTGAGTCCAGGAAGGCTAGGTCCTTGGGCTCCAAAGCCTGGTTTGATGTTACATCGTCATTTGGCTAGCCAATCGGCCAAATCACGGGACTCTAACAGGTTAAACTTATACTAAGTAGATATCAATTCATCTAATTTAACAAGCTCGAAAAGACAAGTGCTCAGCAATCTTTTCAAATTATCAGAGTCTGAAAAGAGCTGAAAGAAGACTCCATTTTTTTCCTTTTTCACTGTTATCGAAGCTCGAAAAAGAGATAAAAGTACGCTTGAAATCCTTTTTCGTTTTTAATAAAGCTCAGAAAATAAGGATAAAAGCATGCTTTGTGGTCAAGTCATTCTTTAATAAATCTACACGACTAATATGTTCATCAGTTGTATTTCCTGTTCATAGCAACATCAAATGGATTAAAATACCTGTTTCATGATAAAAACATAATAAAACTATAGTCACAGCAATAAATTTCACTTGCAAATAATTAAATGACTATATGAAAGTAGTTTCACTATTCATTTTTACCATTCCATAGTTCCCATTTGCAATTTGGAGCTTTGAACCTGATTTTTCTTACGAAATTCAGTCGCCGATTGCGTTCATTTCTGTGGACATATTTCGTCACCATTTGTTCCAAGTTAGTGCCATGAACCTCCTCTTTCAATTAGTAATCATTTCATTTCCATTTCTTGAAATTTTTCAAGGTTTTAAGGTCCCTAGGTTAAATTTTCCCCAAAAAGAGGGAAACGCACCCTTAGACATCGAAACTTGTGTTGCATAGCAGGTACAGTGAAGGGTACCTGCATGTGCAATGCATTGTCTCAAGTCTAAGAATGCGTTAGGTGCATTTCAAGTTTTTTTTTTAATGTATAGCTCAAACTTGACCTAGTTTTTTGCAATGGGTGGATTCTAATGGATCTCTTGGTTATGTTTCAGGTTTCCATCGGATAATAATGACGATTACATGGTGAGAAAGAGAACATGAAGAAAAAGACATGATTACCTTGAATGACTCAAGTACAGTAAGAGCCCTGAGGGATTGTGGACTTCTAAAGTACTTCAAGTTATCCGGAATGAGGCAACAGATTGAGCTTCTTGAGTTCTTGGTTCAGGCATGGGATCCGGTGACAGAGGTTTTTCACATTAAGAACCAAGTGGTTCCTATTATTGTTGAGGATGTCTATTTTATTATAGGTTTATCGAGTAGGGGTTTGCCCATATCACTCTCCAGATCTATCGTTGGAGGAGAAATGGTCAGGGATTACATTTTGCAGTATTCTTATCCAGGGGTAGAACCTAGTAAATATGGGAAAATTAACATCCGAACAGTGAGAGATTTACCTTTGAGAACCATCCTTTTCAAAATTGCTAAAATTGCTGGCACTGTGACACTACATGTGGCAAACAGATCATATATGCAGTATGCTTTGGAGTGTTTAGAGCCAACAGTGTTCAACTGTCTCGAAGTTGTTCTTTCTTAGATAAAGGAAAAACTGAGTAAAGAAAAAGGAAGGAGGAAGAAAAATTTCAGTTATGGATCTATCCTTATTTCCTTTTCTTTGGAACAAATTCCATTGATGTAGCCTCAGCATGTGACGCTAGATATTTCTAGTCCTAGAGATCCTCAGATGCAGAGATGGGTCGAGCTCATGAGTCAACATGCAGGGTATTCTATAGTAGTGTTCTCTACTACATTCTTCTCCTGGTTTCAGAGACATATTATCGCCATCGATGATTATGCATACGTAGGAGTTGACTTCCATGGAGATCCAGATCTATGACAGTGTAAAGCATATCAGTTGGAAAGGTTATGATTTTATTATTCCAACTTCATGCTTTAGGGGGGAAATTTTTATAGTTCAATTTGGGAACCAATCCCAGTGACTTGATTAACTAGACATCATCTCCAAAAGACTAATGATTATGGTTCTATCATTCCCCATCATTACAAATTTCTATATGCCCTAAGAAAAGAAGAGGACAAATGAAATAGGACTTTCATCAAGCAAAGGTTTCAAAAGATTTGGAGCTTATAATTAAGCATGTTGGAGCTCATCAAAGCAGCCTCTAAAGGGAATAAGTGCATTGCATATGCAGACAGCTCCATGTAAGGCTGCTTTACAAAGCACTTCCCGACACTCTAGGGTGAGTTGGTCAAATTGGGAGCGAAATTCTCATTGTTCCAGAATCTCCACATGGCTAGTGTCTTCTAGAAGGGTTCACATATGTCAAGATTCAGATCCAAGTGTCCATTTGACACCTACATGGATGGAAACATGTCTTTCCTATTATTGGAAAGTCCTTAACTGATCAAATACCTCAATTCATCTATAAAGTGAGCATGGATTTGAGTGCAAGAAAGAGGAGAATTTCAGTAGAGAAATGTTGGAGAATTTTCAATAGAGAGCTCTGTTTTGTGTAACCTCTTATTGGAGATGCTTATATTCTGATGTGGTTGTGGAATAAATGCTGGAAGGTTTCTTTAGATTAGTCATTGAGTTGTAACCTCTCCTTCTATCATCAATAAAGAATGCAGCTTGTTTTTCCCTATATGCATATGTATTGGTTTTGTTCTTTTTATATTGCAAGATCTTAATTCATGTATATGGTTTATGCTTTACTAATTTAGCTAACTAACTTGTCCAGACATCTATATTATTGCATCTTCTATTGTTTCAGTGTTATTTCTTGTAGGAAGCATTCAGCCACCAACCGCTTGAACTTGAAGCTGCAACGGGAGCGACATAAAGGAGCCATTTGGAAGCGATTGAAACAAGTAAGCCTACAATCCTCTGTGTGTGTCTTTTCTAAGTTAGGAAAAATAGTTGTGTAGTATTTCACTTGCTATTCTTGACTTTCACCTGTCATGAGAAGCGTGTTCTATCCCTAGTACATAATTCTGCCCAACAGGGTTCCTCAAAAACATCCATTAGAGGGTTTTTTCCTTGTAGTGTCATTTACTTTTACGAGCTCGAAAAGACAAGTGCTCGGCAATATTTTCACATTAATGGAGTCTAAAAAGAGCTGAAAGAAGACTCCAATGGTTCCTTTTTCGCTATTAGTGAAGCTTGAAAAAGAGATAAAAGTGTGCTTCAAATCCTTTTTTGTTTTTGACAAAGCTCGAAAAATAAGGAGAAAATGTATGCTTTGTGGTCAAGTCATTCTTTATATAAATCTGCACAACTAATCTATTCATCAGTTGTATTTCCTATTTAGAGCAACATCAAATGGATTAAAAATACCTGTTTCATGATAAAAACATAATAAAACTATAGTCATAGCAATAAATTTATCTTCCAAATAATTAAGTGACTATTTAAAAGCAGTTTACTATTGATTTTTACCATTCCATAGTTACCATTTGCATTTTGGAGCTCTAAACTTGACTTTATCCCGAACTTCAATCGTTGATTGTGGTCATTCTTGTGGAAGGATTTAATCATCATTTGATCCAAGATAGTGCCATGAACCTCCTCTTTCTTTTGGTAATCATTTCATCTCCAATTTCTGCAAATTTTTAGGGTTTTAAGGCCCCTAGGGTAAATTCTGCCCAAATTGAGGGCAATGCACCCCTGAATGTTGAAACCTACATTACATAGCAAGTATAGTGAAGGGCACCTGTATGTGCAATGCACTGTCTCTTGTCAAGGAGTGCGTTGGGCGCAATTTTAGTTTTTGTTTTTCATATATTGCCCAGATTTTCCCTAGTTTTTTGCAATGAATGGAATCTAATGGATCTTATGGTTGTATTTCAAGTTTTCATTGGATTATAATGATGATTAAATGCAGGGAAAAATAAAATGAAGAACAAGATATGATTACCTTAAATGATCCGGGTACTGTAAGAGCCCTAAGATATTGTGGACTGCTAAAGTAATTCAAATTGTCAGGAATGAGGCAAAAAATAGAGATTTTAGAGCTCTTAGTTTGGGCATGGGATCTGGAAACAGAGGCATTTCATATTAATAACCAATTGGTTCCCATTATAGTTGAGGGTGTGTATTTTATGACAGGTTTGTCGAGGAGAGGTTTTCCCATTTCACTCTCAGGGTCTATCATTGGAGGAGAGACGGTGAGGGATTATATCTTGCAATATTTCTACCTAGGGGAAAAACCTAGAAAAGATGAAAAAATAAACATCCAGACTGTAAGATATTTTCCTTTGAGAACTATCCTTTTCACGATCACTAAACTTGCTAGCACCGTTGCACTACATGTAGCGAACAGATCGTATATGTAGTATGCGCTAGAGTGCTTAGAGCCAACAGTATTCAAATCGTCTGAAGCTGTTCTATCTTAGATAAAGGAACAACTGAACAAATAAAAAGGAGGAAAAAAGAAAAATTTCATTTATGGTTATATCCTTATATCCTTCACTTTAGAACGGATTCCACTTATGCAGCCACAACATGTGACGCTGGATATAGCTAGTCCTAGAGATCCTCAGATGAAGAGATGGGTCGAACTCATGAGTCGACATGCAGGTCAGTCGATAGTTGTGTTCTCTACTGTATTATTTTCCTGGTTTTGATGACATATCATCGCCATCGATGAGTATGCATACGCTGGTGTTGATTTTCGAGGAGATCCAGATTTATTACCAGAAGGTGCTCAGTGGGGTGCAATGGGTAAGAATTTTTTGACTATATTTTTTGATTTTCATAAGGTTTATACAATTTTTTTGTATTTTTTATGATTTCCCAAGACTAAGCTAAATGTTTGATGTAATTTAGATGTTGGTCATGTTCAACTGCTAGAGGAACCAGAACACGAAGCAAATGAGCCAACAGAGAGGGATTTCAGGAGACCAGTCCTTCAGGACCTTGATATGGGTGAGACTCTGACTGAGCTTCAATAGCACATAGAGGGATTGACCTTTGGAATTCCAGATTTTTGAATTGAAGATCTTCCCATGCGACTACAGAGATGCACTATTGGGGTTCCTAGCTGCTGGATGCGGTTGCTTCGTAGGATTTCTAGATCTATAGCATGTTACCACGAGCACCACTAGTTTACTTGTGACATTTTGCATAAATTTTGAGTTTAGATGACCAATGTGTCTTGAGCACAAATTTTGTAAGAACCTATAACTATATATCTATGTGATTTCAAATTTTTTCTTATGTTTATTGTGAAATCATATTCAATGATGTGAATTTTTCCTTTACATATGTTGCAAATGTCTGTCTAAAACTTGATTAGCTAATGAATCAATTAATGTGTTCAAATTACTGGAAATGTGTCGATATTGAATAAAATCAAAATGTCTTTCCAAAAGTAAAACTCTTAGGAACAATCTAATAAGTGTTGGATTTCTAACAGTATAAACACTAGTAAGTTGTAATACCACAAGTTGTGAGTCTAACCGTATGATTATGCGGTTAATACCAAATGAAATGGCATCAGAGAGAATTTCGATCAATGCGCTATACTCAGCAATATTGTTCGTTGATCTACCAATACAAATCCCTTGAAAACTCACTAACTCATCGTTCGGAGTGAAAATGGCCCATGTTGCAGAGGATAGATTCTACGTACTATGACTAGCACCATCAGCATATCCAACAAATGGTTTCGAAGATTCAGACATCTGTGATGAGATGTAAAGCGGATTACTAACATTAAGAAAACTCTAAAAGAAAATTAATATATAGTGAATGCAAATCAGCAACATATATACAATATAATATAAAAAATTACTACGCTCATGATTAAGCATAATAACGTTTGAGATACAACCCATTTCTAGGTTGCACCAATGGAATTCCATCGTAATCAACTAACTCATAGGCACCCTTAGCAAGAACTCTTTTGACAATATAGGGGCCATGCCATAATGGCTCAAATTTCCATGTACCTATTACATTAGCTTCTTGAACGTAAAGAAGGACCAAGTCGCCCTCTGAGTAGATGCGAGGCTGGACATTTTTGTTGTATTGCGCCTTTATACGTCTCTTATGTGCTTCCTTGGCCAATTGGGCTTCACGACGCATTTCATCAAGATGGATGAGGTTAAGGAGACACACTCCTTCTTCTGAGGTGTGAGGTAACAAGTCTATTGCAAGTTTTAACGATGATATTTCACATCGGATTGGTAAGATAGCTTCTAATCCATACACCAATTTGAAAGGAGTAAATCCAGTCGCATTTCTCACCGAGGTTCGATACGCCCACAAGGCGAAGTACATGATAAAATGCCAGTTTATTTTACGAAATCCTATCATTCGTTGAAGCATTCATTTAAGAATTTTATTGATAGCCTCAACTTGTCCATTTGATTGTGGATAATGAGTAGAATTATCATGTGACAATCCTAACTTGGCAGTTAATTCAGACATCATGTGATTGCGAAAATTATTCCCATGATTTGTAACTATAGCTTGTGGGACCCCAAATCGTGCTATGACATGATTAAAGAAAAAAATTGCAGCTGTCATTCATGTGTTATTAAATTTAGGCATTGCTTCGGCCCATTTGGTAAAATAGACGACTGCGAAAATAATATACCATTCCCCCCAGTGAACGAGAGTTACAGGTCATGAAGTCAATACCCCATTTTGTAAATGGTCCAGCAGAGATGACAGGATGCATTGGCACAGGCGGTTTGCAGATTTTACGACAAAAAATCTGGAATGCATGACAACTTCTGACTGCAAGGATGCAATCTCGAAAAATATTAGGCCAAAAGTAACCAGCACAGAGTATCTTCTATGCAGTAGAAAATCCAGATAAATTTCCACCACAAGCCCCAGCATGAAAATCATTTAACACTTTTTCAACCTCCTCATGAGTGAGGCACCTCCTTAAAATTGTATCGACACCATGAAGATAAAGTGTATCGTTGACGATCAGATAATCTTTGGCTTGGTATCAAATACGTTATTGTTCAGAGCAAGATGTCTTAGGTCAAAAATTTTAGGTTTGGAGATAAATGATGAAATCCCCATACCAAGGATCATATGATCTGATCAGAAACAGAGACTCTTCTTGAATTCATGGTTCCGACGTAGTTGCCGTACTATCAGAGGGAAGGTCACAAAGAATTTTAGCCAAAACTAAAGACTTCCTTGACTTGGATTTGTTGAATTCCAAATCAAATTCCTGAAAAATGACAATCCATTTTTAATATTTTCCCCCTAGCAATTGACGTGATAATATGTAAGTCATGGGGTTGCAATCCGAAACTATTATTGTTTTTCGGAGCAGGATATAATGGAAAAATCTTTGGACAGCTTGAACAACCGCCAAGGCTAGCTTTTCTACGTAAGAGTACTTAACTTCTGTATCATTGATATTATGACTTAAATAATAGATCGGATGTTCAATTCCATTTTCTGCTTTGACCAATACCATAGCGATGGTCGTTTCAGCCATGGCGATATATAGGAAATAATCATTTTGATAATTAGGAGGATACATTTGTAGAAATTTGAATAACTGATATATTATTCACCGAGATTCTCCTGATCACACACTATTTTAGCTTCGTGCACAATAAAAAATCTCTTCTACCATTGATCATTAATTGCGGAAATAAAAACAATCGCATGCGCATATTAAAACCATAAACAATCACACATATGAACATAGTATTTCATGGGAAAGCTTAAAGCTGAAAACCCCCAACTATCTATATATTATACTTCATAGAGATCATGTAACAATCATTATAAAAATCTCCTCACAAGCTCTCAGTACAATCTCCAATTGCTTCACACTAATCATTTCTGATCTAGCAAAACACATGCTCCAATCTCTGCCACTTGTTAGCCTGCCTCTACTGCGCAATCCCTGCTGAATATTGGCTCTAATTGAACTCGAATCCACCTGATCTACACTGCGAAATCCTCATTGGCATCTCCATCAATGTGTGGTGCAAACTCATGCACCAGTATAGTCACAACTGATATTCACACTGCTCTTTCACCTATCTCTCCACTAGTCTCCACTGAAACTGTCCATGCACTAAAGTTAACTGATGTATTCTTTAGTTGATTAATGAGTTAATAATTAGTGAATTAATTAATAATTAATTCACACCACTCTCACTAGTGTATCAATCATTTAGACTAGATACAACTAGCTCAACTATGTTTAACTCAGTTAAACTGAACACAACTCCAGCAACTTCCTCAATCAACTCCACCAAACTCTCTCACATGAGTTCTAACTGAAGTCTTCATGCAAAAGCTCCACTTAACCCTCAGGAATAGCATAATTCCTTTTGTCAGCTCTTGTGCCACATCTATGCACTTAACTAAAGTACTCCAAGAGAATAAGAAATGTTTATAGTCCAAATATTATTAAGAGCTAATAATATTCGACATAACTATTTTTAGACTGGCAATATAAAAATAGATTCTGCCCAATATGTCTAAAAATAGAAGTCCATATATTTTTCCAACTTGACCAACCATCCACAAATAGCATCCTACAACTCATAGAATATGATCGACATGTCTAAAAATAGACATAGTCTAAAAATAGACTGTGCGCCAAAAATAGCCTGCGGGCCCACTTAGTGAAGGCGACTTATTTCCACTAAGCTCATCATCTTGTTGCAATCTCAACACTCCCTCTCAACAAGATAAGGATTATTTGCCACCCCTATCCTGCCTCTGTGGTATTTTAATTTTCTCTTGGTGAGCACCTTCGTCAATATATCAGCATCCCGATCCTTCGTAGGAATGTATGAAAGTAACATGATCTTCTACTACACAAAATCTCTGATATGATGATACCAGATGTCAATGTGTTTAGATCTATCATGAAATACTAGATTAACCGAGATTTTTATGCAACTCTGATTATCACAATATATCACAATAGGATCTAAGTGTGAACCGAGCAACTCGACCAGGATCTTCCTCATCCATATAGCCTCGCATGCAGCCAAACTCGCTGCCATATACTCAGCCTCTGTTGAACTGAGTGGCACGAATCTCTACTTCCTGCTGTACCAAGAAACTTCTATCGACCCGATACTAAAAATCCCTCCAGATGTGCTCTTTCTGTCCGTTGGGCTCCCTGCCCAATCTGCATCCATGAAGCCACACAAATTCACCTCATCCGACTATCTATACCAACGTCCATATCTTGATGTGCCTCTGAGATATCTCAATACATGCTTTCCCGCCTTCCAAAAGAGCTTGGTAGGCTTAACCATAGCTTATGAAAGCTATGGTTAACTACATAGCATATGTTGGGTCATGTATTGACCAAATACATGAGCGACCCCACCAACTGTCGGTAAACAGTGGCATCCACTACATCCGTTGATGTAGCATCCTCCTTCCTCCAACCACCAGGAAGAGGAGTATCAACTGGCTTGCAGCCATGCATGTTGAACTTCTATAGTATCTCCCGGGCATACTTGCCCTGAGAAACAAATAGTCCATCACTGCGCTACCAAATTTCCAATCCCAATAAATAATGAAGGAGGCCCAAGTCCTTCATCTCAAACTCTTTTGCAAGATCAGCCTTGCATGAGAGTATCAACTATTAATCACCGGTCAGTATCAAATCATCTACATAAAGTAAAACGATTAGAAACTTACCCTCCACCACTATCTGGTATAGGTTTGGATTTGCCTCAATCTTGGAGAATCCAAATCCAGTAAAGTAACTGTCGATCTGTGTGTACCAAGCACGAGGTGCTTGTTTCAACCCATACAGTGCTCTTTTGAGCCTGTACACATGCGACTTGTTGTTGAAGATCTTGAAACCTTCGGGCTACTCTATGTATACCTCCTCCTCAATCACCCTGTTGAGGAACGCAGTCTTCACATCCATCTGATGAATGTGCCACCCCATCTGCACTGAGAGAGCTAGGATCGTCCGTATGGAAGAATACCTTGCGACAGGTGCAAAGGTTTCCTCATAATCGATCCCCTCGATCTGTGAGAAGCCTCGAGAAAAAAATCTTGCCTTGTACTTCTCCACACTCCCATCAGCTTCTTGGTTCACTTTGTAGATCCATCTCGAACCCACCACTGATTTCCCATCCAACCTTGAGACAATCTCCCATGCACTGTTTCTAACAATCAAATCATACTCTTCCACCATGGCATCTACCCATGCGGGATCCTCCACAGCTTCCTCAAAAGAGGATGGCTCTGTCACGATACACTGACTCATAAGAGCCATGTATCTAGTGTACCGTTCAGGTGACTGTCTCTACTTGCACTATGATGTAGGTGCTCCTACAACCTTCTCTGCATCTTGAGCCAGTCACTCAGCTTCTATAGTGCGCTTCTGCCCTCTGATGGTTGGTGTTGCATGAGTGGTCTCTTCCACTCCATGAACCTCATCTTGTGGCTGATCCACATCTTGAGACTCATCCTTAGGAACTAATAGCTCCTCACCTGCATGCAAGTGTGGCTCCCTCTCAAGTGAACACTTCATGGCTTTCTCCTCATGAAATTTGATATCCCGTCGCACAATAGTCTTGTGACTATCTGGAAAATACACACAATAGTTGTGGGGCGTATCAGTGTACCCCACAAATATCCCAACCTCTGTGGTCGGCTCCAGCTTCTTTCTAGCATCCTTCGTCACATGAATGTAAACAGGTGAACCAAAAATCCTCAAATTGGAAATATCAGGCTTCTTACCAGAAAATGCCTCCTCGAGTGTACTCATGCCAAGTATCCTGTGAGGACAACGGTTCTGCACATATACTGTAGTATTGCCTGCCTCAGCCCACAAGTGTATGGGTAGGCCTCGATCATGCAACATCTCCTGTACAGCACCCACGATCGTTTTGTTATTCTGCTCAGCAACCCCATTCTACTATGGGTTATGAGGTGCTATGAGCTCTCTTCGATTTCCACTGCAAAAGTCCTTGAATTTGCCAGAGATGAAATCTTCACCATTGTCTCTCCTAAGAGCCTTCACCTGCTTCCCTGATTCTTTCTCAACCAGTGCCTTGAACTCATAGAACTTTGAGTATGTCTCACTCTTCTTCTGCATGAGGAAGATCCAGCACTTCCGAGAAAAATCATCAACAAATATCAAATAGTACCTGTGCTTTGCTGACGAAGCTACTGAGAAAGGTCCATACACGTCTGTGTGAATTCTCTCAAGGATCGTCGTGGCGTGATTATCCTTCTCGTGTGTTGTACATATCAACCCCTACATTTATTTTGTGGTCATTAGCTCCTCCATTCAAGTTTTTAACTTGCAGATCCGTTTAAATCTGTTTAAATCCACCGTCGTGGCCATAAAACCCCATTTTCTGCCTATCGCTACCCTTTTCCGCCCGAAAAATACACTCTAAAAAGGTTAAGATCCACATTTAAAAACATATCAGACCTAGCCCCTGCAGTCTTAGCCCCTTTGTTTTGATTCTCACATGACCCGGGCGCAAAACCGTGTGCCGGGCAGGCAGGAGCTTATCGTCAAAGATTTCGGGTGCGTCTGGAGCCGTCTGATAAAAAATAAAGCGATGGAGTGGAGCCGTGCTTACCGTGGTCGTCCCTGTGCCCATACCCGTTGCGAAACCGGCGGTTTCATTCCGCACCACCATTGCTGAGAGGGCGGTATTCTCTGCGCAGCCAACGATTCCATAGATCGCATGACAAGTGTCCTCATGTACGATTCCCGAAACCGCCCATTTCGCGCATTATTGTTCAGTCAAAATTCGGGCAGCGGAATTCATCATCACCGTCCGATCCTGTGCGCTGCATCCGACGATGGCTATTCTCCGAAGTTGCATGGGTGTTAACAATATTCCGCACTCTCCCTGGCCCACCATTTCATGGTTCATCATCACGCTTTCACCGTCGATTTTCCCCAATGATCGAACGGTCTGTATCAAAACCTCGCCGTGTCACCAACCCTGTAGCTCCACGTCATCTTTCCACCAGTTTCCCGTGCATCCTCGTCATTCGCTCCACGTGTTCACTGCGCCCCACATCCACCTTTCATATACCCTATTCATTTATTGTATTTTATCGTTTTTTATGATATAAACCTCTGCGTTCATTTATCACTGTTCCGCCACATGTCTCGTCTCCGCCTGGCTCATCCACCACTACTCCACTGTAATTTCTCCGCAACCCTGCATCCCCTCATCATTTTTCCCAGTCTTCATCCTCAATTCCGTAGTCACGTGTCCCTCCACCACCCTTGCGTATGGTTTTTCATCTAATGTATTTGCGGGTTTTGCAGTTTTAGATTAAGAAGAAGCTACTTTTATTCACTGCCTCCATCACAGAGGTCAAGAGCACCGCCATTGACAGTCTCCGAGGAAGAAATTTAAGAGGGAAGCTGGGGGTAGTTGCTGTGATATGACTTCATTAATGGAAATAGAAATAAATCCATTGAACCCTACAGAGAAATTCAAAGGGGGCAGATTCTGGTAGCTAAAAACATAAATGAGGTTACGAAGAATATCAACAGAAGATCTAAGAGCTCAGTGTCCGGCATTGAAAAATACAAATTCCAGTTCGGGGCTCAAGGGGGCGAGAGTACCATGCACAAATACAAGCAACCTCAAGGTTTTATTGCAGCAAATTTTTCTCTTTCAGTCAAGTACAGAACATTTGTATATTTTATTCTTTATGTCCTATTTATGAGGAGATTTTCATCCTGAACATTTATTTCATAAAACAACAGCAGAGTACCTGCACCAGTTCAGCACCGTCAAACAGCATAGGCGGGTTTTTCTTTCAAATTTGTTTTAAATTAGATCATTAAATGTATATCACCTACCTCATTCTCTAGAGCTTTATGTTTCTCTTATAAAAATGAGGAAGAAATACATTGTAGGGGTTCCAGATTTCTATCAGAAAACTGTGCAGTGAAAAGATTTTGTATACATCTTGTAAATTTTCTGTATGAAGGCTCAGAGCCCGTAGGGTTTCAGTGAGGAGGAGTTATAACTGTAATGAGGATTCTGGTCTTTGGTATCCCACAGTATGTAATCTTTTCTTACGTGTTAATATAATATCTCATTTCATGCTATTTATCTTCTTGTATCATGTTCTAGAATGCGAGTGGCTCACTGGTCTTAAGTAAGGATTCATCCTAGTTGGTGCCCATACTTGGATTAGTCAAGCGCTTTAAATAGGCCCAGTCATGATATACTGTTCCATGTTCATTTCATCCATATTTTATGCTATATTAGTTACTTGAGGAGGCTGTTTTTAAAATGCCATTTTCATGTATGGATTCTTAGTTGGATAAGCCCATATGTGGTTTTGTTGTGTATCTGGGTATCAGCCTCATGCTAACTAGTATCTTCTTCATGTTGCTTCACTGCATCCACTTTCTGATATTTGATTTCTGTGGCATATTATTTGAACTGGCCCTCTTTGCAGTAAGCTGTCTCTTAACTGTCTGATGCTTTTGTATTGGAGTTTTGCATGCTGTTCCTACATTATTCTTATCTTTGTATCAGCTTCTGAGAGAGTTTGGTTCCATTTAAGCTAATTTCCTTGTTTTGCAAAATATAGTAAGAGAGCTTTTAGATTGACAACCCAAGCTATATTATGAGCTCCTTGCTATGTTAAGATGTCCTAGGCACTGGTCTATAGCAACTCTAGGCTGTCTCTAGGGTAGACAATAATTGTCGACAACATCGTGAAAGGTGGCTTTCACAAATTTTCCCAAAGTACATCCCTTGCATTGATTTGACTACGCAAGAGTGCCCTTAGGAAGCCCAGTAGAAATCTACTGCAGTATCTTCAAAGCTCCATGGTGAAGGTGGCCCAATCTCCTGTGCCACAGCTTGCCATCATCCCGGCTCACCACTCCTTCTGCCTTGCCTGCCATTGCTGCACAGCCATATACCTGCAATTGATAAAGGTTCTTAACTTGAACCCCTATCCTCTGGGTCTCACTAGTTGCCTTACTACGCAGGAAAGCCTTTCCCTCACTAAAGACAACATCATATCCCTTTTCTTCTAAAATGGCCACCGAGATCAGATTCTTCTTCAATATTGGAACATGCATCACTTCCTTCAATACGAATGGTTTACCAGAATCCCTCTAAAAGGAAATGGTACCGATACTGGTCACACTGTATCTACCATCATCACCCATCTCAATGTGCACTCCAAGATCTTTCTCATCCAGATCAGTAAACAAATATTTGTCTCTGGTCATATGAAAAGATGCACCATTGTCAAGAAACCACACTGAACCCATCATACTTGAGACCAAGCATGCGATCAGTGAAAAATCCAGCTCAAACTGCGAGGCTAAGGCCTCTCTAGCTGCAGATCCAGTAGCCTGCTTATTTTTCTTCTTCTATGGACAATTAGTGGCGTAATGTCTGTGTTGGTGACAGTGAAAGCACTTCACCTTGGACATGTCCTGCTTTTTTCCTTTCGCACTGGATTGAGAAGCATTCTTCTTGCTCTTCCCCTTCCTTGCTTTGGCAGCCAAAGCGCAATTTTCTTCATCAGAGTTCTTTGATGAAGATCCATCCCTGGCACTTCGCCTTATCTCCTCTTGCACAAGATCCGACCAAAGTCGCTCCCATTCTGGCAATTTCTCCCCACCATTGACAGAGTACTGATAGGAATTCAAACTCTTCGAAAGCCAAAGGAGAGCCAAGCTCACCAAGTCCTCATCATAAACATTCCACCCCACACTTCCCAGCTCATCCTTTCATTGGATGAACTTCGTGAGATACTTGGGCATACTGTTTCCTTTCTCCATTTTTATGTTTCTGAGTTTATCCTTGAGCGCCAACTTCCTCTGGTCACTCTTGCTTTGGAATAAGTTTGTCAACGCTTTCCACATCAAGAATGGAGAAGACTTACCATGAAGGCTGGACACTATGTGATCCTTCACACCTTCCAATATAATTCTTCGACACTTTTTTGTCTTCTTTTTCCATGCGTCAAGTGTGAAAGCATCGCCAGAACCAGGTTTTGGAATTTTTGCATCTATGAACTCCTTCCACCCATTGTCATCTAACACCGCCTCCATCATTTCCTTCCATGCAATATAATTCGAGCTACCCTCAAGGGCATACTCCAATCGCAATCTGTTGAAAGACATCTCAACTTTGACACCAAGAAAACACTACTGCAAATTTGAATTCCACCAGCTCAAAACTCAACCACTTCAATGTTTTGCAATTGCTCCAATGATCAATATCGCTCTGATACCATGTAGAAATTTGAATAAATGATATACTATTCATCGATATTTTCCTAATCACACACTATTTTAACTTCATGCACAATACAAAATCTCTTCTACCATTGATCATTAATTTCAGAAATAAAAACAATCGCATGCGCACATTAAAACCATAAACAATCACACATATGAACATAGTATTTCATGGGAAAGATTAAAGCTGAAAACCCCCAACTATATATATATTATATTTCATATAGATCATGTAACAATCATTATACAAATCTCCTCACAAGCTCTCAGTACAATCTCCAATTTCTACACACTAATCAGGTCCAATCTAGCAAAACACATGCTCTAATCTCTGCCACCTATTAGCCTACCTCTACTACGCAATCCCTGTTGAATATTGGCTCTAATTGAACTTGAATCCACCTGATCTGCACTGTGAAATCCTAATTTTCATCTCCATCAATGTGTGGTGCAAAATCATGCACTAGTATAGTCACAACTGATAGTCACACTGCTCATTCACCTATCTCTCCACTAGTCTCCACTGAAATTTTCCATGCACTAAAGTTAACTAATGTATTCTTTAGTTGATTAATGATTTAATAATTAGTGAATTAATTAATAATTAATTCACACCACTCTCACTAGTGTATCAATCAGTTAGACTAGATACAACTAGCTCAACTATGTTTAACTCAGTTAAACAGAACACAACTCCATCAACTGCCTCAATAACTCCACCAAACTCTGTCACATGAGTTCTAACTGAAGTATCCATGCAATAGCTCCACTTAACCCTTAGGAATAGCGTAATTCCTTCTGTCAGCTCCTGTGCCACATCTGTGCACTTAACCGAAGTGCTCCAAGAGAATAAGATAATGTTTATAGTCCAAATATTATTAAGAGCTAATAATATTCGACATATCTATTTTTAGACTAGCAATCTAAAAATAGATTCCGCCCAATATGTCTAAAAATAGAAGTCCATCTATTTTTCCAACTTTACCAACCATCCACAAATAGCATCCTGCAACTCATAGAATCTGATCGACATGTCTAAAAATAGACATAGTCTAAAAATAGGCTGTGTGCCAAAAATAGCTTGCTGGCCCACTTAGTGAAGGCGACTTCTTTCCACTATGCTCGTCATCTTGTTGCAATCTCAACAACATTAATGACGCTCAGACAAGAGTGTCCTTGACAGCATCAAAAGAAGCTTGCACAACTTGGTCGCAATGGAAGGGAACCTCCTTTTTCAATAGTTGAGTAAATCCTTTAGCCATTTCGGCGTAGTTAGTAATGAACCTCCTTAGGAAGTTAAAATTTCCTTGAAGTTTCTATATCTGAAGTAAATTTGAGGGCGCAGGTAAATCAGGAATTGTCTAATCCTTCAATGGGTCTATTCAAATTCCTTCTTTTCATACTACGAATCCAAGAAATTGACCAGAACCAACACAAAACACACATTTATGTGGATTGAGGCATATTTTGTAGTGTCAGAAATGTAATAAAATGGCTCTTAAATGCATTAGGTGATCAACCTAAGTTCTTGAATGTGCTATTAAATCATCTAGATATGGTTTAACAATGTGCTTGATGTCATTGAAAGCATAATCCATTTCTCTTTGAAAAGTTACCCCATCATTCTTTAAACCAAACGGAAGTTTCCTATAAGAGAATGTGCCCCAACGACAAATAAATGTTGTCTTATGTTCATCATCTGGGCGAATATTGATTTTATTGTAGCCAGAAAATCCATCCATAAATGAAAAGATTTCACATCTAGCACAATAATCAATAATCTGGTCGATAAAGGGTGTAGGATAGTTTTCTTTTCGACAAGCATCATTAACATCTTGATAATCGACACACACTCTAATGGTTCCTTGTTTTTTCATAACAGGAATGAAATTGGAAACCCACTTAGTTAGCGAAACAGGGTAAATGAAACTAGCATGCAAAATTTTTTCAACTTCTGTTTTGATGGCAGTAGCTTTCTTTGGATGAACAGGACGAAGTCGTTGACGCACCTGTCTGACATCAGGATACATATTAATAGTGTGTTCAAATATACTAGTATCTATGCCTGGAATTTCTTCATAAGACCAAGCAAATACATCACGAAATTCATGAAATAAAGAGCGATATGATTCAAGTTTTGATGGAGAACAAGATACACCAACATGAATATTTTCTACAACGCCAGGTTTGGTCGAAATATCGATAGAAATTGTCTCTTCAATATTTGAAAATTTATGCTCGGAATCGATTACATTAATTGGTAAATAATTCGAAAAGGAATTTTTAATAGATGTGTTATACATTTCACTTAGATAGTTTTCTTCATAATCAGGAAGATGGGAATGATGATGATAATCTTCCCATGGTTCTCCTTCTAACATCATGGCTTCCAAAATATTTTCATCTATCAAACATTTTGAGGAAAATGGATCAGATGGAGTGCCAAAATCCAAGGAACGATCAACCCAAACACTCGGTGACGCTGATTTTGGGTTTTCCGCCCAAGCCAAATTGATTGCTTGCTATGCCAGCTCAATAGGGCTGGGCGGTAAAAACTCATCCAACGTAGAAATTTCAGAATCACCTATACTCTCCCTTAAGCCAGATAAAGTGGAAGAGATCATGTAGCAGGTATATATGCTTGCAATTTCTTCTGACATCATAGGCGGTGGTAATTCAAAGGTTCCCATGAGAGTGGAATACTTTAAGAGTCCTACACCAATGTTCTGAATTTCGAGTTGGGGTATGTGAACAAATGGAATGCTTCTAGTTACCTGTGAAGTAGAGGCAAAGAAGGATAGTTGATTAATGACTGTAATAGTACCTTTATGTGGAAAGGAAATCATTCTAAAGTATGTAGAAACAATTGCAGTCATTGCATATACTCATGGTCTTCTAAGTAAAATATTGTAGTCAAGTGGTCCGTTAACAACTTCAACATCAATATTCACTGTTTTTCCCCCTAGTTCGACATGCAGGTTATTAATAATACAACAAGGTTTATATATACGTCCATTAAAGGCCTTCAACGTTGTTGATGATTGAGATAAGCGTGGCGAGCCAAGTGACTTCCAAAACTTTAGATACATAATGCACGTAGATTCTCCCTCATCAATAATAGTGCGATGAACAAGGTGATTGAGAACATTAACTTTTATGGAGGGTGCCAATTATGCTGGTAGTTGCGGTACATTTCCCATATTATTAAATATGACAAGATTAGAATCATTCGGATCAATTCCACCAATGGCCGACAATAAAGCTTGTTTTTGGGAGGGATAGTTTGTAATACCTCAAGACCAGACATAGCTGAAGGGGATTGAGCCAAATCTTCAACTATATTATAATTTTGTGAAGAAATTTCTCAAGGATTATAAGGAAATTTATGAATTACTCCCTTTGGTGGCTTAATTTCCAATTCAAGAATAACAGTAGGCGGTATTGATTCCGTAGACAGATTCATAGTCGAGGTAGTAGGTTGATCAGTGGCCTGAATACCATAATCTTTATTATGCGTTGACACCAAAATATCTGTTGAAAGTTTTGTGATGGATAAAAATAGCACTTGGGATCTAGGAGTGTTGAAAATGCTGCAAGATGATGGAGCTTAGTGAAATGAAGTCGCCTTCACTAAGTGGGCCCGCAGGAAAATTCTGGCGCAAAGTCTATTTTTAGACATATGGAGCATGGTCCAGGGGTTGCAGTATGTTATTCTTATATTGGTCATGTTGGTAAAAATAGATGGACCTCATTTTTTGACCTATAGGTCGAAGTGTATATTTAGACTGCCTATCCTAAAAATAGGGAAGTCAAATATTATTTACCCTTAATAATATTTGGACTATAAACTTCAGTTTACTCTCTTGGAGCACTTCAGTTCGAGCCTTGGAAGTGGCTCATGCATCTGACATAGGAATTACGCTATTCCTAAGGGTTTGGTGAGCACATGCATGGTTGAATTCAGTTAGGACTTCAGTGGCAGAAGTTTGGTGGAGTTAATGAGACAGCTAGTGGAGTTGTGTTCGGTTTAACTTAGTTGAACTAGTTGAGATTAGTTTAACTAGCTAATCAACTAGTAATGAGTGGAGTGAATTAAATTTTATTTAATTCATTAATTAGTAACTCATTATTCAACTCAAGAACACATCAGTTCACTACAGTGCATGGACAGTTCAATGGAGACCAGTGAAAGAGGTAGATGAAAGGGTGGAGTTAGCTATCAGTGGCGACATCAGTTGTGCATGAGATTTGCACCACACTTGGAGGAATTGCCCCTGATGATTACGCTGTCAAGCCAAGCAGATTCGAACCTTGGATCTCTATTTAGACAGGCCATGATTGCGCAATAGAGGCAAGGCAATTAGTGGTGAGTTTTGAACCAGTAACCTGTTCAAACCCAAGCTAGTTTGTGTGTTCATGAGATAGTATTGAGTACTTGTGAGGAGTATTGTACTGATTTTGTTACATGATTTATCCATTATAATATACACAATAGCTGTGGGGTTTTCAGCTATAGGCTTTCCTCATACATACTGTGTTAATGTGTATGATGATTTGATGTGCTATCGCTTGTTTTATTTCCGCATGTGTGATGATCTGAGTGGAAGAGATTATGTGTTGCATATGAATTTGAATTGATATGTGATCAGGATAGTCTCGGTGGATAATTAATCATTATTCAGCAAATTTCTACATGGTATCGGAGCTATTGAAGCAGATATTGATCATCACAGTGATTACAAACTTATTTCGGTAGACAGAGTCTTCATGCGGGCCAGGTAGCCTCTGGATCCATCCTTTCCTTGAAAGGTGATATATCCAGTAAATGCCCCTTGCAGTCGATCTCTGTGCTAGAAATAATTTGTTCTCACAGATCTAGAGCGGTTGAGCTTTGAGGTGGAATTCAAATTTTGCAGCAGTTTTGTTTTCATGGTGCCGAAGTTGAAAATGTCTTTCAACAGTTTACGACTCGAATATGCTCTTGAAGGCAGTTCGAATTATGTTGCATGGAAGGATCGCATGGAGGCAGTATTAGAAGATAATGGTCTGAAGGAGTTCGTAGATACGGATGTCCAAAAGCCCACTGATCCTGCTGAAGTCGAAGCATGGCAAAAGAAGATGGCGAAATGTCGAAGGATCCGGTTGGAGGGCGTCAAGGATCATATTGTATCCAACCTGCATGGAAAGGCTTCTCCATATTTAATGTGGAAAGCTTTGACGGATCTATTCCAGAGTAAGAGCGACGAAAGGAAGTTGGCACTCAAATATAAGCTCAGAAACATCAGGATGGAGAAAGGCGACAGTATCGCCAAATACCTCACGAAGTTCACTCAATGCAGAGATGAGCTGGGAAGAGTGGGGGTGACTGTCGAAGACGAGGACATGGTCGACCTGGCTCTCCTTGGTCTTCCGAAGGCTTGGCACTCATATCAAGATAGTGTCAATGGTTGAGAGAAGCTGCCGGGATGGGAGCGCCTTTGGGCGGATCTCATGCAGGAGGAGATAAGGAGGACTACTCAGGATGGATCTTCATCAAAGGGCGCTGATGAAGAAAATTGCGCTTTGGTTGCCAAAGCAAAGAAGGGGAAGGGTAAGAAAACTTCTCATTCTGGTGCAAAGGGCAAGAATCAAGATATGGCAAAAGTGAAGTGTTTTCACTGCCATGATCACGGACATTATGCTACCAATTGTCCAAAGAAGAATAAAAACAAGCAAGCGGGAAGATCTCCAAATGGAGAGGCTTTGGCTTCACAGTTCAAGCTTGAATTTTCACTGATCGCATGCTTGGTCTCAAGTGTGATGGGATCAGTGTGGTTCTTGGCCAGCGGTGTGTCATTTCATATGACGGGAGCTCGGGATTTGTTCTCAGATCTGGAGGACAAAGATTTGGGTGTGCACATCGAGATGGGCGATGATAGTAGATACAGTGCGACTGGTATCGGTACCATATCCTTTCAAAGGGAGTCTGGTAAACCCTTTGTATTGAGGGATGTCATGCATGTACCTGGATTGAAGAAGAAATTGATCTCTGTGGCGATGTTGGAGGATAAGGGGTATGATGTGGTCTTCAGTGAAGGAAAAGCCTTCCTACGCAGTAAGACTATTGGAGAGACCCGGAAGATAGGGGTTCGAACCAAGAACCTTTATCAGTTGCAGGTAGATGGCTGCGCAACAATGGCATGCAAGGCAGGATAAGTGGTGAGCCGGGATGATGAGGGAAAACTGTGGCACAGGAGATTGGGCCACCTTCACCATGGAGCTTTGAAGATCCTGCAGCAGATTTCTCCTGGGCTTCCTAAGGGCACTCTTGCGCAGTCAGATCAGTGCAAAGGGTGTACCTTGGGGAAGTATGTGAAAGCCACCTTTCACGAGAAGGATAGTCATGCCACGATGATCCTTGAGAGAGTTCACACAGACGTGTGTGGTCCTTTCTCAGTTGCTTCGACAGCAAAGCACAAGTATTATGTGATCTTTGTTGATGATTTCTCTCGAAAATGCTGGATCTTCTTCATGCAGAAGAAGAGCGATACATTCGCGAAGTTCTGTGAGTTTAAAGCACTGGTCGAGAAGGAGTCGGGGAAGAAGGTGATTGCTTTAAGGAGTGATAATGGTGGTGAATTCATCTCGGCTGAATTCAAGGAGTTCTGCAGCGCAGAAGGGATTCGGAGAGAGCTCATCGCACCCCATAACCCACAGCAGAACGGGGTGGCTGAGCGGAAGAACAGAACGATCGTGGGTGCTGCATGGGCGATGTTGCATGATCAGGGCCTACCCCTTCACTTGTGGGCCGAGGCATGCAATACAGCAGTGTATGTGCAGAACTGTTGTCCTCACAAGGTTCTTGGCATGAGTACACCGGAGGAGGCTTATTCTGGAAAGAGGCCTGATATTTCCCATTTGCGGATTTTTGGTTCTCCTGTCTACATGCATGTGACGAAGGATGCGAGAAGGAAGCTGGATCCAACCGCTAACGTTGGAATATTTGTGGGGTATAATGATACACCTCACAACTATCGGGTGTATTTGTCACACAGTCGCAAGACTGTTGTGCGAAGGGATATAAAATTTTAGGAGGAGAAAGCCATGCAGTGTTCGCTTGAGAGGGAGCTACACTTGCATGCAGATGAGGAGCTGTTAGTTCCTAAGGAGGAGCTTCCGGATGTGGATCAGCCACAAGAGGAAGTTCAGGAGGTGGAAGAAACCACCCATGCAGCGCCAACCATCAGAGGGCGCATGCCACTACAGAAGCTGAGTGACTGGCTCGAGATGTAGAGAAGGTTGTAGGACCACCTACAGCACAGCGCAGACAAAGGCAGTCACTGGATCGGTACACTGGATACATGGCTCTTGTGAGTCAATGTGTCATGATGGAGCCATCCTCTTTTGAGGAAGCTGTGGAGGAACCCACATGGGTTGATGCCATGATCAAAGAATATGATTCGATCATCAGGAATAGTGCATGGGAGATTGTCCCAAGACCGGAAGGGAAATCAGTGGTGGGTTCGCGATGGATCTACAAAGTGAAGCAGGCAGCTGACGGGAGTGTGGAGAAGTACAAGGCGAGGTTTGTCGCTCGTGGCATCTCACAGATCGAGGGGATCGATTATGAGGAGACCTTTGCACCTGTCGCAAGGTACTCTTCCATACGAACGATCCTTTCTCTCTCAGCGCAGATGGGGTGGCACATCCATCAGATGGATGTGAAGACTGCGTTCCTCAACGGAGTCATTGAAGAGGAGGTGTACATAGAGCAGCCTGAAGGTTTCGAGATCTTCAGCAGTGAGTTGCATGTGTGCCGACTCAAGAGAGCACTGTATGGGCTGAAGCAAGCACCTCGTGCTTGGTACACTCGGATAGACAGCTACTTCATTGGGCTTGGATTCTCCAAGAGTGAGGCGGATCCTAACCTGTACCAGATTATGGTGGAGGGGAAGCTGTTGATCATCGTACTGTATGTAGATGATCTGATTTTGACTGACAATGAGCAGTTGATACTTTCATGCAAGGAGGATCTTGCACGAGAGTTTGATATGAAGGACTTAGGCATCCTTCATTATTTCCTGGGATTGGAGATTTGGCAGCGCAGTGGAGGACTGTTTGTTTCTCAGGACAAGTATGCCCAGGAGATTCTGGAGAGGTTCAACATGCAAGGCTGCAAGCCTATTGACACTCCTCTTCCTGGTGGTTGGAGGAAGGAGAATTCTACTTCAGCGGAGGTAGTGGATGCCACTGTCTATCGACAGTTGGTGGGGTCGCTTATGTATCTGGTCAATACACGACCCGATATATGCTATGCTGTTAACCAGCTTTCGCAAGCTATGGTTAATCCTACCAAGCTCTTTTGGAAGGCAGGCAAGCATGTATTGCGCTATATTAGAGGCACATCGGGATATGGTCTATGGTACAGATAGGAGGATGGAGCGAAGCTTTCTGGCTTCACTGATGCAGATTGGGCAGGGAGCCCAACGGACCGGAAGAGCACTTCTGGAGGAGTTTTCAGCATTGGGTCGACAGCAGTTTCCTGGTACAGCAGGAAGCAGAGATCCGTGGCACTCAGTTCAGCAGAGGCCGAGTACATGGCAGCGAGTTTGGCTGCATGCGAGGCTATTTGGATGAGGAAGATCCTCGCAGGTTTGTTCAGGTTGCATTTGGAGCCTACAGTGATCTACTGTGATAACCAGAGTTACATTAAACTCTCGGCTAATCCAGTATTTCATGATAGGTCCAAACACATCGACATCAGGTACCATCATATCAGAGATTGTGTTCAGCGGAGAATCATGATGCTTTCATATGTTCCCATGGAGGATCAGGATGCCGACATCCTGACGAAGGCGCTCACCAGGAGCAAGTTCGAATTCCACAGAGGCAGGATAGGGATTGCAGATAATCCATATCTTGCTGAGAGGGAGTGTTGAGAATGCAGCAAGATGATGGAGTTTAGTGAAATGAAGTCGCCTTCACTAAGTGGGCCCGCAGGCAAATTCTGGCGCAAAGTCTATTTTTAGACTATGTCTATTTTTAGACATATGGAGCATGGTCCAGGGGTTGCAGTATGTTATTCTTGGAGTATCGGTCATGTTGGTAAAAATAGATGGACCTCTATTTTTTGACCTATAGGTCGAAGTCTATATTTAGACTGCCTATCCTAAAAATAGGGAAGTCAAATATTATTTACCCTTAATAATATTTGAACTATAAACTTCAGTTTACTCTCTTGGAGCACTTCAGTTCGAGCCTTGGAAGTGGCTCATGCATCTGACAGAGGAATCATGCTATTCCTAAGGGTTTGGTGAGCTCATGCATGGTTGACTTCAGTTAGGACTTCAGTGGCAGAAGTTTTGTGGAGTTAATGAGACAGATGGTGGAGTTGTGTTCGGTTTAACTTAGTTGAACTAGTTGAGATTAGTTTAACTAGCTAATCAACTAGTAATGAGTGGAATGAATTAAATATTATTTAATTCATTAATTAGTAACTCATTATTCAACTCAAGAACACATCAGTTCACTACAGTGCATGATCAGTTCAGTGGAGACCAGTGAAAGAGGTAGATGAAAGGGTGGAGTTGGCTATCAGTGGCGACATCAGTTGTGCATGAGATTTGCACCACACTTGGAGGAATTTCCCATGATGATTGCGCTGTCAAGCCAAGGAGATTCGAACCTTGGATCTCTATTTAGACAGGCCATTATTGCGCAATAGAGGCAAGGCAATTAGTGGTGAGTTTTGAACCAGTAACCTGTTCAAAACCAAGCTAGTTTGTGTGTAACTTCATGAGATAGTACTGAGTACTTGTGAGGAGTATTGTACTGATTTTGTTACATTATTTCTCCATTATAATATACACAATAGCTGCGGGGTTTTCAGCTATAAGCTTTCCCCATACATACTGTGTTAATGTGTATGATGATTTGATGTGCTATCGCTTGTTTTATTTCCGCATGTGTGATGATCTGAGTGGAAGAGATTATGTGTTTCATATGAATTCGAATTGATATGTGATCAGGATAGTCTCAGTGGATAATTAATCATTATTCAACAAATTTCGACAAGGATTTGTGTCCGTAGCAACAAAATTAGTGTCTATATTTGGAAATGGTTCTGTCAACACATCTGATGCATTAGAAGTCTTGACAATTTTTGAGACTTAAACGTGGTGAGGAAAATCCCTAACAAAGTGTTCCTCATTATAGATTATGCATGGATAACGAGGTTTCCAAGGTCCAGACTGTTGATTAGATGATCTTTCCTGCGGGTTAGAATTTTTCTTTTTCTTTCATTTCCCCTTTTTCTTACTTCCTGGTTGCTTGTCACTTTTTCCTTTGTCAAATGACATGGCATTAATTTTGGAAGGAGCAGGATCAAATGCAGTATTGTGTTGTGTGCTTGTAGTTCCAATCAAGGTGTCTCTGGCATGATATTCCTTTAATTAAGGAGGAACATTGAAATTAGATCTCGGGGCATTAGGAATTTTTTCATCGAGCATGCCAGATTGAGTGTAAATAAAATCTAAATATTAGGCACGAGAGATAGCTTGCTCTTCTGTGATGACGCCACCCTTAGCCACGTCCTCAATTATAGATGGTAATAGGGACTTAATGAACCATTCAGCAAGTAGTTGATCGGGAACAAATGTCTTAACGATTCGTTGACGACGACACCACTCATGAATATGATCAGAAATGTGAGTAGCATTTTTCTATTTGAAGTTGGTCAAGAGTTACGTTCTAGTTTTGTATCTGATAGGTAACTGGAAATGGGTCAAAAATACAATAGCTAAGGTAGTGAAGTTATCAAAAGAAGCTCTAGGTAATTCAATATACCATTTGGCAGGTGGACCTGTGAGTGTTCGCTGGAAAAGACGTAGTCGAACAGAATCATCATTTAGGGAGTTTGATGAACACCATCATTGATAAGTCATTACATGAGTCGATGGAGCTTCACCAAGGTTTCCATTGAACTTAGGAATATGTAAGCGTAATTTATGAGGTATCACCAGCCACCAAGGAGCATAGTTGATAGGATCATTGGTTAACCGATTTAAATCTAGTAATTCTAAAGTTGCGACGGAAGGAAACTTTATATTAAGGTCAGGTTGAGCATAGCCAGGGTAATATGGAATTACTTGAACAACAAGCCTTTGAGCACCAGCATAAGGAATCTGCTGCTGGTAACCTAGATAGGGGTTGTTTTGCATGGAAAACGCTTGAGGATTATGCTGACCAAAACTTGGATATGATACTTGTTGAAATGAAGTTTGAGGCATTTGTGCCTGAGGTTTACAAGGGGTCTGCCCACCAATGTTATAACCCAAATTAGGACCATCTTGTGAATAAATGATTCCTGATACAGGTTGTTGTAAATTAACCAAAGGATTTGGAGTCTTTGGACCCAACATTTGATGATATTGAGTTGAAGGACCCACTTGATAAGGTTGATGTACAATATTTTGATTTTGTAACAGGGGTAAAGATGTACTAAAAAGTGGTAATGAAGTGGGTGTAACAAGTTGAACTGGTTGATACGAATGTACAACCGTTTGTGGTTGGATAGGCAGAGTGGGCTGTCATTGAGAAACTTTCATTCCAGCATTAGGTTGACCAAAAAGAGACTGAGTATTTTCATGGTGGTTGACCAAAGATTTCCCCCCAAAATAAGGAGGTGAATAAGACAGAAAATAATATTCTCCAAATTCTGGGAGTCCAGTTGATATGGTACTTAAAGGAATTGACCCAGAAGGACCGGCTTGATATTGCCCGGATGATGTGTATAATGATTCAAGCCGTTCAGTAATAATGATAGGATTACTAGTTAAAATACCGGATGATGACATTGGTAAAGACCATGGTCTGGAAGATGCACAAGATAAAGTGCCAGATAATGATTTGTAACCTAATGGGACCATAGGGCCACCATGAAAATATGACTCTGGTGAATTTGTGAACATCGACGGGGTAGCGAGGGCTGGAGATGACGTAACTGGAACAACTGTCCCAACCGAAGATGTTGGTTCAGGCATGGTTGTTTGACTAGATGTATACCCTTTAAAATCGATGGGAGATTGAATGGGAATAGGATAAAAAAAATCATATGGAAACTATTGAGGAAAAGACTCGTACAGGTAAAGGTCCGCCCCAGAATGGGTTGGAGTTAAAGGTGTATCGTCTTTTTGGATTTATTCAATCATAATTAAACTAGGTGGAAGTATTTCACCATCAGGACCAAAGTATATTTTAGGTGGTTTACTGTGCGATATGGGAGTTTTAATGGCTACATAAATTTGTGGGATGACCAAGGTAGGAACAAATTCCGATTGTTCGAATTCTAGATTCATATTTTATGGCAAAGATGAGACAGGATCTGGATCAATTTTGGGTTGAATAATGCCAGGTCTAGGAGGTATGGTCTCACTGATTTGATGGATCGTGACCACAGGTAGCTGTGAAGACTCCGTTCAACAACAATAGATGAACCGGGATGTCTAGAAACAACTTGAGCTAACTCTGGTTGAAATTTTAATGGTTCACCAGAGGTATGGATTGTACTTGATTCAGTAGATCATGATTGCCTTCGGCTACCAGGAGTAGCTTCCGATGGTAAAGGTGGTTTTAAAGCTAATCTACGCGAACGAGGGGGAAAAGGTTTTTTTTCTTCCACGATTACTGATTTATTTTAACTAAAAAACAAATAAACAAAAAGAGGGTAATGCTAGGAAAAATGGTTTACCAAGAAACTGTGAACTGTAGAATACCTCTTGGCGAACCAAGAAGTATGGACAGGAAATCTCCCTGAATGTTGTGTTCGGTGTGTCACAATTTACAAGGCGGCCAACTCCATTCGCTATGGATGGATATCACCTAAAATTTGTCCTCCCAAATATACTCGAAGGTACGTGGAGGCCCAAGTCCATATTAGCATTGTCCGATGTGAAACCACACAGTGACAGCACCCCTTTATACTTATCGTAGTGTAACACCACCCGATATACCTGAAAGTACGTGGATGAGCTATGATATACTTACGTACGTGGAGTGAGGTATCACACTCAGAATGTATCGCAGACAAGTTAATGACAGCTGCTATGTTTTACGACACCAAAACATGTCTCTAGCCTAGACCTTCTAAATTTTATCATTATGTTTCCAATGCTTTGTTAGGTAAATTGAGATTAATTTTATGTTGATCTTGGTTAACAATTTTCCTTTCAAAGGTTCACTGCGATGATGTATTGGAAATTCCTAAAATGCAAACTAAGAATGATAAGAAATCTTTTCACTTTTAGTTTTTTCAAAGAAAGACTTAGCTACTAAGGGAAGAGAGAAAATAATTTGTGAGAAAAAAAATCAATGAGCAAAACAAATCATTGAGCACAAACTAAATGCAGATTTCCTAATGTTCCTTTTTGCAAAACACACAAAATCCTACATGCAAATGCAAGTTTTTATTTTTAGTGCCCTTAATGTTATGAATACAGAAAAGAAACTAAGTGCATCAAACAACAAACAAATGCATTTTACTTTGAGAAATTAAGAATACAAAAAATAATATCTCTTTTTGAAGGAAAAACGAGGATTTCAACAACAATTTATCCTATCAAGGAAATGAAGAATTTACAGCAATTTCCTATTTCAAAAGCAAATGATTCTTAATGCGACCATAAAAAATACTTTGAAATAAACTTTCCAATGATAAAGAAAAACTTTTTTAAACAAACACTGAACAAATTCCATTCAAAGGAGGAAGAAATATATAGGATTCATTGGTCAATTGAGGATCAAAATTTTCAAAACACAACAGCAAAAAAAGCTAAAGCAAATTTCAAAGGAAAATTAAATGGAATTTGGGTACTTTCAACAGTCAACACAGTCTCCAAGGGGAGAAATTTCTCTGCAATGTAGGCCTGAAAGGGAGACAGTGATATGCAAAGCATTGTGTCCTGTCTAAGGGTGTGTTGAGCACAATGTATAAAGAAAAATACTACTGTTGAACTCACTTTATTTGCAAAATAAGCTCTGAAAAGGTTTAATATTTATGAGTAACAACTACTGGGTGAATAAACATAACAAATCAGAGGCTTAAACACCTAAATCTAAGAGAAATTCTCCCCAGCGGAGTCACCAATTTGTTGGGAAGAATTGTGTATTACGGATATAACACGCTTCCATAGATAGTTGCTAGTCTAGAACAACAGGTGAAAGACTATACAACTATATTTCCTAAATCAGAATAAACACATAGAGAGGATGGGAGGCTTACTTGTTCAGTTGCTTCCAAATGGCTCCTTCTGTTGCTTCCATTGCAGCATCAAATTCAAGCGGTTTGTGTGAAATGCTTCCTACAAGAAAGAACAATGAAACATCAAAAGATGCAATAATATATATGTCTATTCAATTTAGTTAGCTAAATCATTAAAGAATAAACCATATACATCAACTAAGATCTTACAACATGAAAAATCATGTTGGAAATATGATGCAAAAGTGTTGTCCTTGATAGCAACCCACTGAGTGAAGATGAAGACATGCGACTGTTGACATGTGTTGTCCTTGATGGCAATCCACCTGATGAAGTTATTCTTGACTTGATGGAATTGGTGAATGATGTAAATCTGATGTGATATGATGCTAAGAGTTGTCCTTGAAAGGCAACCCACTTGATGAAGATGATGACAATCCACTTGATGAAGTTGTGCTTGCTAGAATATGTTCTTGATGAGCTAAATATGATGTATCTACAGTGTGTACAGAAAGCAGTGAAGAAAAGAAGTCAGCATGTGCTTAATCTTGATGAAAAGAGTATGTCTCTAGGTATACGCGGATCTGTCTAGGGGAAGTCGCGTATGCACGCGGAAAAGAACGTTCCAAGTCGCGTATGGGCAAAAAGCGCTCTAAAAGTGCAAAACCAAGGGTAATCACCATGGTATTGACCCATTGTATTGGGTAATTTTCCGCCTAATTGACTCCGTCCAGGAATACCATCGGATGTAATGTGGTTTTGGGCTCATGGTATTGAAAAGGGTAAACCTATATAAGGAGAAGAAATTCATTGTGCAAATCATGAGAGTGGGTGCAAGATGTCTGAGCTTGAATGAATACTTCTCTCAGAAGTAGATCTGAATGGAAAGGGTTACACTTGAATGATAAATCTGAATGTATGATGCACCAATGATGAAGAAGGGGATCTAGATCTGAAATGTACTAGTATCTACTAGATCTGCTTATGGAAGGCTTAGATCTGAATTGAGGCGAACATCTGTCTGAAGTAAAAGGGTAAATCTGAACAGAATTGCTGATCTGAAGAAATATGCTGCTTTATAATGATTGAAGATCTATACGCTACTTAGCCGCAGAGGAAGCGCATAATTGGCACCCTCCATAAAAGTTAATGTTCTCAATCACCTTGTTCATCGCACTATTATTGATGAGGGAGAATCTACGTGCATTATGTATCTAAAGTTTTGGAAGTCACTTGGCTCGCCACGCTTATCTCAATCATCAACAACGTTGAAGGCCTTTAATGGACGTATATATAAACCTTGTTGTATTATTAATAACCTGCATGTCGAACTAGGGGGAAAAACAGTGAATATTGATGTTGAAGTGCTTTGTAGAGTAGCCTTGAATGGGGCTAGCTACATATACAACACACTTATTCCCTTTAGAGGCAGCATTGGTGAGCTCTCATATGCTATATAATAAGCTTCAAACCATGGAAACCTTTTCTTGATGAAATTCTTGCTTGATTTGTCTTGTTCTTGCCTTAGGGCATGTAGCAACTTGAAATGATGGGGAATGATAAACCCTTAATAATTTGTCTTGGAGATGATTTCCAATTAACCAGGTCATTGGTAATGGTGCCCAAATTTACCTATAACAATAGGAAAAGTAGGAAAAATGAAGATAATATTCATCCATCATGACAGCAAAAGCCATTCAAAGGCTATTCAAGGTGGTTTCTAGAGTTTTCCTAGGCAACAATGCTTCACTGTACCAAAGGGAGAAGACATAAAAAATAGTATCAGTGTGAGGGAGACTAAGCCTTCAGGTACAGTCAAATATACTCAAAATGGTCAAAGGGGTGAAAGCATGAGGTAAACTGTGAAAATGGAAAATCAAGCTGAGCATGAGCTTGTTGTTGAGTGACTGAGATTGTCAAAATCCAAAGATGACAAAGGATACCAAAAAATTGTGTTATGGCACCTGCATAAAACAGAAGTGGCCAAGGGAAGACATGGCATTCTATGATTTACAATCTTTGTCAAAATGAACATGTCACTGTCAAAATCAGTGAAAAGGTAAAAGGGATATCAGTGAAAATTATAAAGTGACTTAGTGAAGGCGACTTCATTTCACTAAGCTCCATCATCTTGCAGCATTTTCAACACTCCTAGATCCCAAGTGCTATTTTTATCCATCACAAAACTTTCAACAGATATTTTGGTGTCAACGCATAATAAAGATTATGGTATTCAGGCCACTGATCAACCTACTACCTCGACTATGAATCCGTCTACGGAATCAATACCGCCTACTGTTATTCTTGAATTGGAAATTAAGCCACCAAAGGGAGTAATTCATAAATTTCCTTATAATCCTTGAGAAATTTCTTCACAAAATTATAATATAGTTGAAGATTTGGCTCAATCCCCTTCAGCTATGTCTGGTCTTGAGGTATTACAAACTATCCCTCCCAAAAACAAGCTTTATTGTCGGCCATTGGTGGAATTGATCCGAATGATTCTAATCTTGTCATATTTAATAATATGGGAAATGTACCGCAACTACCAGCATAATTGGCACCCTTCATAAAAGTTAATGTTCTCAATCACCTTGTTCATCGCACTATTATTGATGAGGGAGAATCTACGTGCATTATGTATCTAAAGTTTTGGAAGTCACTTGGCTCGCCACGCTTATCTCAATCATCAACAACGTTTAGCTGCCTTTAATGGACGTTATATATAAACCTTGTTGTATTATTAATAACCCGCATGTCGAACTAGGGGGAAAACGTGAATATTGATGTTGAAGTGCTTTGTAGAAGAGAGTCTGAATGGGCATACATATACATCACACTTATTCTTTAGAGGCGTTGGTGAGCTCTCATATGCTATATAATAAGCTTCAAACCATGGAAACCTTTTCTTGATGAAATTCTTGCTTGATTTGTCTTGTTCTTGCCTTAGGGCATGTAGCAACTTGAAATGATGGGGAATGATAAACCCTTAATAATTTGTCTTGGAGATGATTTCCAATTAACCAGGTCATTGGTAATGGTGCCCAAATTTACCTATAACAATAGGAAAAGTAGGAAAAATGAAGATAATATTCATCCATCATGACAGCAAAAGCCATTCAAAGGCTATTCAAGGTGGTTTCTAGAGTTTTCCTAGGCAACAATGCTTCACTGTACCAAAGGGAGAAGACATAAAAAATAGTATCAGTGTGAGGGAGACTAAGCCTTCAGGTACAGTCAAATATACTCAAAATGGTCAAAGGGGTGAAAGCATGAGGTAAACTGTGAAAATGGAAAATCAAGCTGAGCATGAGCTTGTTGTTGAGTGACTGAGATTGTCAAAATCCAAAGATGACAAAGGATACCAAAAAATTGTGTTATGGCACCTGCATAAAACAGAAGTGGCCAAGGGAAGACATGGCATTCTATGATTTACAATCTTTGTCAAAATGAACATGTCACTGTCAAAATCAGTGAAAAGGTAAAAGGGATATCAGTGAAAATTATAAAGTGACACAAAAACAGGAAACAAACTTAAAAAATTGGGTTTATAAATTTGATTTGTTTTCTCAAAAGGTATAAAGGCACTCCAGTTATCATTTCAAACTCCCTTGTCACTTGGCAAAGAGAAAAATCCTTCAGGAGAAAAAACAGATTTTCTTGATTGTTTCTAAGCAGATTTTTCCTGGCGCTGCGCGAATAGGTGGCGTTGCGCTTACAAGGCCTGGAGATACGTTAATCGGGAATTTACGCATTTAAATTAACACTGCGTTGTTCTAATCTAGGATGGCACTACAAGAATCTGTGGCACTGTGCGAATACGGGCCAGACATGCCCAGGAACCCGACACTCCGTTATGAACATGACACACATGACGCTATGCCCAAAGGCCCGGCAGACCTGAACGGTGACGATGCGCTCACACAGAAGACCCAAAAACCAATTCTAAATGACCTATGTTGTGCTAATACACGAGCATTACTGCCAGTGCTGTGCCCACAGGCTGACTCGACTGTTCGGGCAGGGCACTGCGCTAATGTAGAGACCCTCCAACAAACAAAGAATTTTCCCTAAGGCTTAAAGTCACCCTCCAAATTTGTCTCCAAGGATAGAAAAGGAGCTAAAATGGTAGGTACACCCCTCTTTCTCCTCCTCTCAAATAATTTTAAGTCTTTTTGGTGGCTATGAGTGATTAAACCCTAGGTGTGCAAACCCTAGGTCTTAAATGCATATTACACCTTTGTTTTTGGCCTCCTTGAACAAGTTAAGTGTCATTTGAGGGAGAATAAGCTAGTGTGGTTATAATTCATTCTCAAGAGAAGCCCCCCTTTGGCTCCAAAGAAAGCAGTCCTAAAACCTATCCTCCACATCACTCATTCACAAGAATTGCCTTCACCACCATTTTCATTCTGCTCCTCCAAACCCTAGTTTGTCAAAAAACAACTCCTAGCACCGTGTCAGGGGCAGAAGATAATAGCAGCAGTGAATGAGGCCAAGGGCCTATGAGACCAAACCACAAAGGAGGAAAAATGAACAAGGTTGAACCAATGAGCACAGTGGACATCACATCATCTCCCATGATCCTCTCATGTTTCCAAAATGTAGGGTGCTTCCATTTCTATAAGAGGGTCAAATAGGTTAAAAATCACCCAGATCTTACAAGGTTTCTCATCCTTAATCTTCACAATAAGCATTCAAGCCTTGTAGGGGTAGATTTTGAGATATCAACAAACACCATCTCCTATTCCACAAGTATTCCTAATGTTGGTGAGAAGTGGTTTAAGAAGGAAAAACTAGGTACAGAGAAGGTTGTAAGTCCATTTTTCTTTTCTCACATCTGAAATAGAGGTTTTCACCCTTAATGAAGACCATCATGAGTTAATTTACCTATGAGGGGAGATACTCCAGGCTCTACTCCTACCATGTTAGGTTTATCATGCATTTCACGGGTGTCGAGAGGCTAAATTTTCCCTATTACCTCTATAGGAATATGGAAAAAATGTCTTATTTTTTCGAGAGAAGGAATCCTTCCCAACAAATGCAAAGTTTGTTTCACCATTCCTTGATCAAAATGGTGGTGCTACATCAGTTGGAACATAAGGACATACCTTGGGAGGTGTTCATCGCCCATGAAGTTTTCACAAATCCACAACCTCCTCATCAGCCAAATTTACCCTCATCATCTCATCCACCTCCTTCCACTCCTCCATCACCCCCCACTGACCATGATTCCTCATCCACACATGAATCCTCTCCCCAAGAGAGCCTCCCTCCCTCACCTCCTCCTAAAGCATAAAACCAAGAAGGGAATGATGATGAAGAGGAATAAAAATATCATGGGGAAGAGACAAATGAGGAAGAAACAAATGATGAGGAAGAAGAAAATGAAAATTATGAAGAGGAGGGTGATGATGAAGATACAGAGATAGAAAATAATCAAGAAGGAGGCAGTGGATAGGGTAGTGATGAAGAGAAAAGTGACAAAGGGGCCAGCATTGATGAAGGTGAAAATAGTGAGCATGAAAATGAGAAAAACAATGACAGAGAGGAATAGGATGACAATGCAGAAGATATGGAGGAGGATGACACTGATAAAGAAGACAATAAGGACAATGCAAAAATTAAAGGCAGCAGTGACCAAGATGAAGAAAAACTCAGTAGTGAAAAGGACAACAAAGAGGAAAATAGTCATGACAGTCATGATAGCCATGACAACAATCAACCTCTGAGTGATAATGACAATAATGATAGTATAGAGGATGAAGAGGATAAAAGTCCTGGTGATGAAAAAAATTAGAGTGAAGAATATACAGAGGCATAAAATGAAGAAAGGGGTAGTGAGCATGCTGATGATGAAAGAAATGAGGGTGAGGATAGTACAGAAAATGATGAAGGGGCCGATAGTCAAATTAAAGGTCACAACCATGATAAGGACACCACCAACACCACCATCACACCTTTTCCATTCATATATCAGAGGGGGTCAAGGCCTGTGTTTTTTGCCTCTAGGAGGCAAGGGAGCATGCCATCCAGCTCATCTCAACCACTTGACAAGGGAAAACAAAAGGTGAAAAGAGGTAGGAAAAGTAAGAAGGAGCCTAAACCAGGACTTGGCATCATTGACTTAGATAGTGAAAATGAAGACAAGGAGACGACCAATAACATATTACTTCAAAACCAAAAGGCAGAGATTAAAGATATACAAAGGAGTATTGGCATGGCACAATACATCATTGATTACTAAAATAATTAGCACAAGTACATGCAGAAGATGAAAAGAGACCTTGGCTTACAAAAGAAAATGGAAAAACACTATGCCTTGAAAAACAAGCTCACTAGTGCCAAACTCAAGGAGGAAGCACTAAAAGGAGAAAAAGACCAAGCTAACCTTGCAGTATTGGAAAAATATTCTCAACAGATCTCCCAAACCCCATGAGGGAGGAATCCACCAAATTTGAGGAAATTTGGACAATTTTTTGTTTTTTGAGATTTTGGAGGCCTATTAGCACAGCGCCACTGGCACTACGCTTTTCCCTTGAGAACCCTCAGAGGGAAAAATCTAGATTTTTGGATTTCTCATCACTAGTGCATTATTCTCACCAAAGTGAAAATCAATTGGAGTATTTTTGACCCCCCAAAAGGTCAAAAAGCTACTCATTTTTCACCTTTCTGTCTCCATTTCAGGCCTGGCACTGCGCTCATAGAAGTGTTAGAATTTTGACATTTTGAATAGGTTACAGGAGCTGGATAAGGAAAAAAATAATATTTTTGGAAAGTAGACTCCTTAGGCTTTCCAACGGGCCATCGCAAAGGAAACTCCGACATAGGGAAGGGATCCAAAACTTGGCTGCAACAGGGCCTATTTTTTGTTGAAGGTGGCGCTGTGCTTATGGATTGTGTAGTGTGTTTTTGGCCAAAATTCAACAAAACACACTAATTTATTGAAATATCATATTTTAGTGTTTTTTGAATCAAATCACTTTGAAATTAGGTGAAAGAAGTTATTTTGGCATTTATTTCTTGGGATATTTTGTGCCTTGGGCCTCGCATGGTCTCTTGTGCCTTAATGACATTTATGAGAGATTTTGACATTTTCCAACCCTATCTAGGGTTTTCTCCCTCCTTTTCTGAATAAATAGAGCATGAGGGCTTCATTTTAAAAGTTTTTCATTTGATTTTTGAGAGAAATACATGGTTTTTTTAGGTTGAAGAGCAATTTGGTGTTGTGGAGCTTGTGGATGATTTGCTTTGATTGATGATGATGAAAGCTTGCTTGCAGGATCCCTGAGCTTGGTAAATGGTGATGTGTTTCTAATTTGTCCATTTTTTCTTGTTATCATTGTGTTCATCCTTCTATGTTGCAGTAGAACAGAAAAGTATAGGTTGAGAAATGTTGTTTGAGGCACCTCAGTCCTCCTGTGTAATGAACCAAAATGGGGAAAAAAACAACAATAGGTAATATCTTAAGATATTCCACTATGGGTTCACACAAGATGGGATAACACCAAAATATCTAAACTAGAGATAGACAGGTAGGGAATTTACTGGTTATATCACCTCTAAAGAGAGGGTGAAAACCAGAGGCTTCCTGGCCTGTTCCAAACTCTGTCTGAAGATAGTTGGTAAAACATAGCAAGTGTGGGAATAAAAAAATACTAATGGATTTTTCAGCCCTTGGGATCCTTATATCTACATATCTAAAGAGTGGATCCAAAAGTGAAGCAAAAACCAAACAAGGAAGGAGCGGGAAATTTCTACTTCAGGAAATTATGCAAGAGGCTCAGTGAGAACGTTGTATAAGTAGATTGGTGAAACAATAATGTAGATCAGGGCTTGGTTCCCCTATAATTGGCTGTGTGGGACTTATGTGCTTAATTTCAGGAAAAAAAATGAGTTTAAGGCCCTTAAACAGATCTCCCACGAAGCTGACTAGCTAAAAATCAGCTAAAGAGAAGAGTTGCTGCAACAAGAAAACCCAGCAACCAGAATTGCGCAGTTTTGCCCAGTAATCACTGGCGACCAGCCATAAGGCTCAGAATTCAGCCATAGGAAATAAGAGAAGCATTATGAAAGATTAACCGATTAACATACAACAAATCACATGGAATAATAGTGCAGAAATTCACTAAAATGACATCTTCGACATTTAATAAATTGCAGAAATGAAGGAACAATGTTTCTCTAAGAGTGCTTTAGCAGTTCAAAAATGGAGCTTAGATATATAGTAGATCTATGGCTATAACATCAGATCCATACCATATTTGGAAACTACTCAGCCTCTTTTACAAGACCCCTTTGGGGTTTTAAAAAAATATTGCACAAGAAGTTATAGATCTAACTTTTAATACATAGAACTGAAGGAAACTTCCAGAAATTGGAGAAGATGATGTTTATTACAGTATATCAGATCTGAATAATAGATATCAGCAAGCTATAAGATGAATCTTCAAGATGAGAGGTGTTATCACTCAGATTTTCCTTGAAGTTGTTGAGAAAAGGAAAGGGGTTCGAGGTAACCACAAACCAACTTTTAGGTACAGAATCTAGCCAATCTCTACCCAGACAGGGCTCTCTCTGTAAAATTTAGCTTTGTTTTGAAAGATATTAGGCTAGTTATAAAGTCTAGAGATTTTGATTGAGTTTGGGTGATGGAAATCAATAACTAAGGGTAATATTGAGTAGTTTAGGCCATTGGGCTAATGGAGTCAAAGAAAATGGCTTAACTGGATCAAGTTTCTTAACAAAAGATGGTTTCACAGGGCAAGATAATCAAATAGGGGACAATTATGGATCTAAAGTGAATGGGATGAACTCAAATTGGATGAAGGGAAATTAAGAATCCTTCAACACATTTGAAAGAGGGAAATTGAGTGATTATTAATAAAGAGCAATCAAGAATTCTTTATCAAATAATCAAAATGCATAAACTAGAAAACAGGAGAAATCAAGAATTCACTGTTTAAACTAGTTTAGAAGAAAACATTTAGAACAACAACGATTAAAAATAGATTGCACTTAAGCACTTTCTCATTTATTCATTTTCATTAATAATTCAGATATGAAACACAGATGATATAATAAACAAGTATAAAAACTCTAAAACATAGGAGATAGATGACTTATTGATCCATTGTCTGACACAAGAATCCTGTGAAAAGTCTTTTGCATCAATTCCTCATCCAGCTGGCCATACAAAATTTGTCCAATAGCACTTTATTCCAAAGTAGTCAATGTTACAACAAAGTCTAAGAATCCACCCATCAATACTCAAATTGAGGGAGTATTTATACAAAAAATTACAAAAAATATCTCATAACAAATTGAGATATAATCTAGGATGACTCATAAGTATTTTACAACAAACTAGAGACATATGGTCTCGTAGATAAGAAAAATGATAACTGATGTTATGCTGTTTCCTTCTTTTGAGAATGTGCTGGAGGCAGGCCCTATGATTTGGCTCGTTGTTGTCATCTTTAGTAAATCTATGCTGGCTACTCTGTTTTATTGATACTCTTTATCTGCACTGATACTCTTTAACCTATGTTTATCCTTTTATCTTTCTTATCATGACTTACTATAGTAAATAAGAAAAAATTCATGTAAGGAGAATATTTAAAAAATTTCTAACATTTCTTCCCACCATTTAGCTTTCGGTATTCTGGTCCTTTGCAGCTTCCTCAGAGTTTCATCTGTCTCTGTATATCTAAAGAAAGTAGGTTGAATTGGGAACAAATGCTTTACCTCATGCTCGAGATAAAACAAATTTTCCAATCTCTCATTAATATTTTTTCCTGTAGGCAATGCTGCTGCTGATGAACTAGTTGAGGAACTGGCTTGATTGTCAGCATGTTTGTTCAATTTTTCGACATAACTTTCAAGGTCCATTAGTTTATCCTCTGAAACTAAAGGAATGTGCAATCCTTTATTCAATATAATATTCAATCTTTTTATGAAGACATGGATTTCTTCTTGCATATCAAAGCACCTTCGTTCTAGATTCTTCATTAGAGTTCTTTTAGTAAAAAATCTCTTTATCTCCAAAATTGTGCATGTCCTGTCTTGAATGCCAAGTTCTTCAAGTTGATGCTTGTTCTTAGTATTCAAAAAGTGTATAAGTTCATTGGCTTCTTTCGGCATGTTTCCCAATTATTTTCTTGATTTTAGAATTTCTTCCACAGCCAATTTGACTAGATCATTCTGTTCATACATTATATGAATTGAGGGCCAGACATCATTTATTGACTGGATGATCTTGTCCCAAAGAATTTTTTTATTTCCTTTAAAGGTCTCTCCAATGTGAGATCCTTCTCTAATGATTTAACCAAATTTTCCAACCTGTTGACCTCTCTTGTTTTCTCAGCAACACTTATTTTTGAGAGATCATATTTCTGTTCTAAAGTGGTGAATTGTACCTTTGTTCTTTGAAGCTCTATCACTTGGAGTTTCAATTCCTCCATTGACTTTATTAATTCTTCTGTACTTAAATTGGAAGTATTAACCTGTGACAATTATATTGGCTGACCTGTTGTAGATGTACTTGTAATTACTTCTGTTGTAGATGCTGGAACATTAGGCTGCTTGTCTTTCAATGCCTTTTCAAGCTCTTTTTTAGTTTCATTAAGTTGCTCATTCAGTTTCAAGAGCAACTCCATCAATTCTTCTTCAGAATTTTGCTTCATGATTTCTACAGTCTGTGGATGTCTTGAGGCTGGTAACTTCAGTTGTTTTCTCAAAGCTGCAATATCATCATCTTTTTTCTTGATCAGGGCTTCTACACCCTTGACATCTTTGGGATTATGTCCCAATCCAATTATTATTTCCTCCAAAGTATTTATTCTACTGTCCTTAGCTTGAGAAGAGGATTTTTCAAGCTACAATTGTGCATTAGTGTTTTCCAAAGAATCTTGCAATTTATGGGTCATCATTGATTTATCAGTAAGAGTAGAATAAATCATTTCACCTGTTTGTTTATGCAGCTCAATCTGATCTAAAGGATGAATATCCTTTGCTATGACTTCAAAGTTAGTTCTGATATAATCTGTAGCTGTTTGAGGCTGCTGCACTTCGGGTTTGAAGTGGCTCGTTACCATCTTACCCTGCTGGATGTCATAGGCTGACATCAATCTTTGCTGATTCTTAGGAGCCATCTTCAAATATTGATTGTAAAATTGAAGTCTTAGTGGATCATTTCTTGCCTTTATATTTATGAATGTTATTTTCATATCCCAGGCATCTTTCAATGGTAGTTTGAAAGAAGAAACTTCTACACTATGTTGCCTTTGTAGTTCTTTTCTCTGATAATTAGTGGATGTTCCACTAACTGTACATGTTTGCTGACTACCTGTTTCGTCTTTCCTTTGACTATCAGGGATCTCATGAACAGATTCCACTTCTGGAAGAGGATTTATTTTTTGTCTTTTAATATCAGGCTGTTCTGAATACCCACTGATAGGGGTAGCTGCTTCAGCATCTCTCTTTTTAACCTTTTCTACATTGAGAGGAGTTTGTAAAATTGACATTTCTGCTACATTGGTCTGAGTAGGAGAAATATGTACTTGACCCTGTTCTTTAGAAGTTTCAGGTTGTTCTGTCATTGTAAATTTTTCTGTAACTTGGATATCAGCCTCTTTCTCTTTTCCTTTAGATGCTACTGTAGCCAATGCACTGATTTCCTGTAAATTCTGTTGAGAAGTCCCAGTAGAAGAAGAACCAATACCTGGTATCTGCACCTATCCAAAAGAGTCTAGGTCAATTGTTTTTCTAAGGTCTTTCATAACATTTTCAACACTAACCTACTCACTATCTTGTTCTATCAATGTCCCTTCATCCTTTCATCCATATTGGCATATTGTTGAAATTTTGGGATTCTTTGATGAATGTATGGTGATAATTTATTTTTCATCCTTCTATCACAAATAAAGTTGTTTGCGTCATAAGGTACCCAATAGAAACTTTTTTGTAATTTAAGATAGTCTTCTAATATTCTTTCAACTTCCTTTGCAACATCTCTAGAATTGCATACAAAGGAACCTAATTGACTTTTAATTATGAGTTGAACCTTTTTCTTTGCATTGAAAAAATGGACTATGTCTGAATTGATCATCTGTCTGAAATACTCTAATGCAAAGAGTCTCATTGGGACATATTTTGGTAACTTGAATGGGCATAACTCACATCCATATATTCTGATTTCGGTGTGATTCCGGTATAGGTACCAATCACCTATCTGGTATTGCTTTGAGAGTTGGAGAATTTTCTTGACGTCACTACTAACCCTAGGAGGGGAGACTCCTGCCAAAAAGGTGGTTGTAGGGTGTAAATATAGGTCAATGAACTCGTTATAAGAACAAGGAGAATCAGAGGAATTATGAGGGATGGCAGACCAAAAGATTACAAACCTAGGATTTCCTTTGGCATCAAGTTTTTTGACATAGAAAGGGAAACTCTCTGATTGAAAGTAAAGCATGAGATGATATATAACAAAAGAATATTTGAACACTCTTTCATTCTTTAACCTCATGAAATGATCATGGATTTTATTTGCAATGTAGGAAGCAAAATCATACTTGACAGCAGGGGGCTATCCAGGGGTAAAAATTGACAACAATACTAGGGTTAATTGGTCAACATATTCACTAGTATTGAAAGCCATTATAGAGGATATCATATTCAAAATAAGCCTGCCCACTTCAGTGAAAAAGGTATAACCATAAGGGGGAGGGCCTTTGGGTTGATGTTCTGGCAACATGAAGGTTTGGCAGAGGCGATTTAACTCTTCATGGGATAAATTGGCAGATTTCTCAAGTAATTCTCCCACGGAAAGGGGAGTCAGGGCTTGACCAGGCTAGAACTGTAACATTTTGTTAATATACTGAGCAGTTATGGGTAAAAGGATGGTTTGACTCAAGGACAAAACTGCTCATTGATTGGGATCATAATTTGCATGGCAGTAATGGATTATCTCAGGAAAAATGTGGACTGAGGGGAGAAGGTACATGGGAAGACTGGATTCCCATAATCCAAAAATGTCAGAACCTTTCAAATAATTATCTCTGCAGTAGAAAAAAATTCGAAGGGGATTTTCACTGAGAACCAGGTTTTTAATTTGGAAATCTTTGTCTGCTAAAGGCAGATAATCTAAATCTCTGTGAGGGGCATTCAGGGTTGCGACATTCAGATCCACGGGAATTTCCATTTCTGGTTCTTGTGGATTCAGAAATGAATTCAGGTTTTAATGAAAAACGGGCACAATCACAGGTTTGGGAATTGAGGAATGATATAAAGACCAATCTTGAACCCTGTTTCAGTTTTTCGTGTGGAATGTAAAACAAAAACCAGGATTTTTACAGAGTTCAGCAGGAATTTAGGTAAATACCTGTTTTCTAGGAAATAAACAGTGATGAAAACAGGTGCTGGTAATGGCAGATGATTTCTGGATGCTCGACTGCAATTTTCTTCAGCGAGGTAGCGGTTGGAAAATTTTGACAGTTGATTTCGAAATTCATTGCATGGGACACTGGTCACTGCATGGGATAGTGAAAATGATGCGGGTTCTTTATTTTATTCACAAAGTCAAAGGTTGGCGGGTTTTTTTTTTTTTTTAATGGATGAAGTCAGCAAATATGGGGGCTTCGTCACAAGAGGTAGGCGGTAAGTGGTTTCCATCGCACAACTTTTGGGTAAGAGTGGTTTTCAGCAGAGGGCGCGCGATTCCATACGATGGATGACGCATGGCGTGGCACTTTTCAGAAAACCACTTGGAAATCGCGCGTTATCGTTCGGACGAGGATGGGCAGCGATATTGATATCAACTATAGATCTCAGATTGATCGATCGAACGGTTGTCGGGAAAGGAAGATGACGAAGAATTAATATGGTAGGCCCAATGAAATTTATTATGAAATAATCGCATCGGGGGGGGATTTTAATTGGTGGATTAGGTTATTCTTTAACCTGGAGGGTTAATTAATCCCTTTATACAACGAAGGGTCGGGTTTATTTATTAATTGGAAATTTCAACCAATTAATGAATTTTAATAAGTATATGGTTATTTTTCAACCAACGGGCGGAATATGGAAATGAATGATAAAAGGAAAAATTTTCATAGGGATTTAAATAATAAGTTAAAAATTAATATGGAAATGAATAAATCACTAAGTGTAAAACATCAAGGTAATGTATTTAACTTATGCTTTTATGAATCGAGTTTTTATGAAATATTGCATAGTTTTCCTAAGTAAAATGAGATTTTACTTAACAAATTTTTTTTTGGAAGTGAATGTATGACATGATGAATGATTTTAAGTACTTAGGCTTTTCCAATTATTGGGCTGAGGGTCCGGTCCCTCCAAAAGTCAAGGAAATGCCTTGAGCCCCTTCAATTTTCAAATGCCTTAGTACTTAGGGGAAAATAGCAAAATTTTTAGGGAAAAATGAGAAGGGAAGTAAATAATTTTGACTTTGCTTTTCTTGAAATTCTTCCAGTGTAGTGTCTGCTTTTGCACTTGTGATGAAAGTAAATATTTAACACATCTAGAGTCATTATCCATCACATGTAATTCAACAACATCATTTAACTACCCTACCTACTTTACCCTACCATTTTTTCTTCTTTATTAGGGTGCACTTAGACCGGAAAACCCTTATCACACTTTTTCTTTTACATATGGAAATCTATCTAATTTTAACCTTATTACATCCAAGGGCTCAGATTAAGCTATTGAGCTCCTTTTATTTACTCTACCTATCTACTTACCTACCAAGATTAAACAGTTTGGTCAGATTTTATTCTCTATCTCTAAAACATAAAATTGAAAGATGAACAAGCCAAGCTTAAACTGTTTGACTATTCATCAATTGTGGCATAAGATACAAGTTGCACACAACTTTTTTTATATATGTTATATATTTAGATTCTGTACACTTTCCTTTAGTTCTTTTGGTGGGGTTCATTTTTTTAATTTGGCTACTTTATCTTTTTCACCCTTGATTTTTTCTTAGGTATACCATCTTTTAGATGCAATTTTTTGATTTTTTTAATAATTATGGAAAACCTAAAATAATGAAATGTACATACATGATAACACCAATTCAATCAATATATAGTATACAACTGGTTGTATAGGAGTTCAACACTGCTCCACTAGATGGTTTTTCCGGTAGGTAAATGCAAGAACATCAAGTCATGGGTCTTTTAATGATTTTAATTTAACTATGGAATCTTCTTTCTTGTTGTTTTATTGCATGTATGACGAATAATCTTGAATCTTAGGCCTTTCTCTTGGCCAACTCCAGTAAGTTACTATCCACTCCAAACTGATACATTACAAAGGATATAGTATGTACATGTTAAAAATCAGGATATCCTAATAAATAGGATCAAAGTAATGTTTCAACATTCGACCATTAACTGGTCCTTCTTCAGTTTCTGTACCATCCAATTTTTTCAGAAAATATGTATTATTTACTTGTAAAGCATGAATAATATAAGGTCCTTTCCACAGGAAGTCAAACTTCCCATGTTTTCCCTTATCCTCTCTTCTGGAATCCCATCTCAAAACTTTATTTCCCAGTTGGATGTTAAGTCCCTATATAAATAGTGTAGCCCCTTATTATGTTAGTGTAGCCCCCCTTATTGTTATTATTGTACCCCTGTAACCCCCATATTGTTATTATTGTGCCCTTAAATTATTGTTAGGTCGGTTAGGATTACATTGTGGCCCACTAGGATTACATTATGGCCCCATGGACTCCTATATATAGAAAGGAGGTTTTGTAAATTGTATCATCCAAGAATTGTTCATTTATGTAATGTATTGGAGGTTGCCCCCTCGAAGTGGCTCATTTCTAAGGCGTTTACATCTCCTTTCTTCTATTTTTGGAGCTGGTTACACAACATTTGGTATCAGAGCTTTGGATTCTAGGGTTTCGCTGCTCCAAACAGGTCATCGTGGAATTTTCGCTATAACTTTTTTTCTACGAAGTTTCAGAAGCTGAAATTTTTAGGGTGCGAAGAAAAAATCCCGAGGAAGCTTGTATAAAAATTTCAGAGTTTGGTTCGCAATAATTTCGGAGATATGATCTGTGGAAGTCAGGTATTTTTTCAGGCTCCTAAACAGCCACGTGGGCATTTCATGCTTATAACAATTTTTTCTACCATGTCTGGGGACCAAATTCACATAGTGCTAATAATCCGAGGAAATCTTGATCGTACCATTTGTGAGCTGTTCAATATTTTTGGAGATATGATCTTTGAAGGTGGTAGTGCTTTTTTCAGTGCTCCCCTTAATTTCATACAAAAGAGGCAGACTGGAAACGTTCAATAACTCTATCCTGAGATTTGGATTGAGTGTCATAAACTGAGGGCAGTAAATCAAATTAGTTTCTGGCTATCAATTCTGTAGAGAAAGGACAAAAACAAAGGATATTTGGCAAAGTCGTATAAGTTCGCTTTCTATCAACCAAGCAAACTGCTCAAATTAGGTCATTGTGGGAGATTGGACACAAATTTTTCTTGGAGAATCCAAATCAGGTCAGACCTGTGGCATTTGAAAGAAGCTTTAGAGGGTTACTACAGGGCTGAATTTTAGATATCGAATATTTTCAATTACATAGATAATTCAATTTCAATATCGAGCTCTTAAAAGCAAGAAAAAGGTGTGTATCCGGTTTTTAAAATTGCATAACGTTTGTTTGAAAAAGCAATTGAAGCGATTCCAAAGGAATATTTTAGAATTTGTATCAGTATTTGGTTCTGTAATGCCTCCAAAAAATAATTCCATACCCATTAATCCTGTTAGAGTCAGCCTTTGCAGCCTTCCTCCAGTGATCAAACATGCTCTTTCAAAGTGATTTTAAAGTGTCAAGGTCAAATTTTGTCGTTTCAATGAGTCTTCAAGCAAAATTTGGTCACTAGGCATTAGGTCTAGGGTTTATTTTCACTCTTTTCAAAGTTGTCCAAATGTCAGTCCATGTCACCATTCAGCTGAGTGTACCATCATTCAGAGGGTTTTCGTCATCATGTCAAGTTCCATTGGGTCATTTTACACATTGTTCATGCTTCAGTTGTGCCTTGGTAAGGTCCATTTCCCTCTCCTAGGGTTTTGGAGGTAATTTCTCTTGGATGGTCAAATCATCGAAAAAAATTATATCCTGATGTTCACACACCTTCCCCTATACTTAATTCACCTTATTAAACACTTCCCATCACTGAGATCCCTCAAATTCCTCATTTTCCCACAAACCCTAGTTTCTTGCCAAAACTTGGCAATTTTCTAGGCTAGGCCTGTGTTTCGCTTTTTTGGACCCCTTCCCCTCACTCAATCTCTGTGATTCCACTTTCCCCTACTTCCTAACATCCCTCCCTACTTCCAAAAATTTCCCCAAGAATTTAGAAGCCCCTTATCCCCTTCATTTCGCTTCATTTCGACAAAATCCCTTGTTCCACACATCGGGATCGGTTTCACTCAAAAGATGTTTCAGAGCAATCAAAGATGAAATTTGGGAAACTGAGAGAGGTTTTTGTCCACAACATGCCAAGGAAGAAAAAAATCCTTCACTTTTTACACAGGTATCATGGTTTTAGAGAAATGTCAAAAATACCGTTGCCTCAGGAGAATTGAATGCACCTCTGAAGTGACCTTGGGAAAATCAAGATTTCTCCTAGCATGTTTGGCCAACTGACTTTCTTGATGAGTCAAATGATAACTAGACAGAAATACCTTTCCAATGAGCTATCATGAGCTCAATTTGGAGTTGAGGAAGACCTTCAAAAGTTGACTGCAACAGCACTCTGCCTTGAGGCAGCCTCATTCTGATCATTTTGACTAGTGTTGGGAGATTTGATTTTTGACAGGGTAAATGGAATCAAAATTGCATAATTATACTTGTTTTGGAAAGTAGACTCCAATAGCTTTCCAACGAGCTATCACACGCTTAATTTGGACACCGGGAAGGCCTTGAAAAGCTTCCCGAAAAATGCACTATGTGGCAAGAGGCAAGAGCGACCCACTTGAGGGGAGCGACCCACTTGGGCATTTTTCAGAGTGTAAAAATGAATGGGAGCGACCCACCTGGGCAGAGCGACCCACTCGCCAACAGAAGTCTGGAAAATCGATTTGAGCGCCCAGTTTCATTTGGGATCGCCCCCAATGGCCTTCAAACAGGTTTTTAACAATTGCTCAATGGTTTTTAATGTGTTGGTGGCATCATTGATGATTTCAAACATTTGAAATGGAGGATTTAAACCCTACAGTCATGGCAGTATTGTTCTTCAGGGTTTTTAAATGAATATGGATGGTTGCATGAGTATTTTCTCCACCTTATATCATTGGTATATCCACCTTGGCATGTATGTTCAAAGCCCACTGTTTTCACATCCATTATACCACTGTGGTCATCATTATCATTTTACCACTGTCATGACCTTTGTTCCATGATGTTCATTGATATATTGTACCTCATTGCCCATTGATAACACGTTTTCATAACTCTGTTTTCACTGCCCATTGACACTTATAACTCTCTTTTCACTGCCCATTGACAAACACATTCATATGATGCATTGCTCCTTTTGACAAGATTTGCCCAATATTCTAAAGGCTGCTTGCTTCCTTTGGTCAAGTTTCACTTGCAATTAAAACAAAGACTGTGCTTCTTTTGCAATCCACCTAAAATAGAGATATTATCATTGTTTGTTTCATGGTGCTTTCGATCAGATATTTAGGTGTTAAAACACACATCATAACTTTGTTTTCACTTCATTTATATCAGTATACATAGTGCCATTATCTTGTTCCAGGCCATGTCAGAGACAGAGTCAGAGTATGAGCAGGAGTCAGACAGTGACTCAATCGTTGAGGTTGATGTACTGAGATGGAGCATAGCAGTGCGCCAGTGGTGGTAACATATCAAGAAGCCACAGATCTTTGTTTCAACATCACGACGAGTACTATCTCCACCCGGGGTGGAAGGGGTCTCGTTGACTTCATCAGCAACGCGAGTACTATCTCCACGTGAGGTGGAAGGGGTCTCGCCTTCTTCATCGCCGCGAGTACATTCACAGATAATGATGGAGACAAAGACACCAAGGTCCCATTTTTCATTTTCAACAAAGGTTGAACATACACATCGCTACATCATGACCGACAACAACACATCATACAACCGCCACAAGGTTTTCATCACAGAACCGCATGCCCCAGGAGAGCACTAAATGGCGGAAAAGCCTGATCCACTCCGTATCTTGGCCGAGGCTTCATTGGATCGAAGGTGACATGATGGAGGACCTCCGCTCGAAATTTGGTACCCGGAGAAAATTTTGTCATTTTCAAATTTTTGGGTCAAAAAACAGGTTTTGCAGTTAAGTGGGTCGCGCGCTCATGCGCTCACTTTTTTTTTGGGACACTTGCTGGAGGAAATTTTTACATTTTTGGTTTTTTCATGGTTAGTTATGCATCCTCTAAATTCAACTTAGCATTTCATCGAAATCTGGGTAGTCAAAAAGCTCAAAAACACCATGAAAACCACCTTGCTGCCACCTTTTGCACCAGCAGGAAGTACCTCTGGGAGAATGCGGTTTTGGAGGGGGAAATGAGCTCCAAATTTAGAAATTCGACTTGGGTTGGAAAGTAGACATCCAGGGCTTTCCAACGAGCTATCATGAGCTCAATTTGGATGTCAGAAAGTACCTCAAAATCAGGCTGGAACATGAGCGACCCACTCGGCTCAAGAGCGACCCACTTAAATTTTTTCCTGAATTTTCAGCTGCCAGCTCAGATTTTCGCCTATTATGGACCAGTTTTGCTTGTGGATGGAATTTTTGGGTTTTTATGATGTAAATTCATGTTTGACATGTAACTTTGGCTTACTTTTATTTGTTCTAGAAGATTCACTCTCAAAGGGGTAAAAAATCATGTAATGGATCAGTTTCCACTCTTTTAGAGGCAAGTTGTTAGCTGCCTAGATTGTAGTTCCATGATTAGAACACAAAACCGATCCCCGAAGAGGGAATTCGACCCCTAGATGTGGGGAAAGGTGTTAGAGTGATCTATATATTGTAATTTCTCAATCATTTTCAGAGGTTGGAGAGGTGGACTCTTGGGAAACTTTTGGCACACTATTGTACATATTTTTCATATTTTGGCTAAGGAAAGATCAGAGGTTTTGCAGCACCTGTTGGGATTCTTGTGGCTTTCAGTTCTTGATGGTGTTTTCTGTCAGTTTATTGTAAGTTATTTCATTTTTAATGTATGCCATCCCTTCTTATGCTTCTGAAACTAAAATGAATGAGTGAATAAGGTTGAATCCATTTGCTTACATTGTCTGCCTTTGAATTCAGCTTAGTTCATATGTTTTCACGTTTGGAGAGGATCCAAGTTCTTCTTTGCCCTCTTCAGCTCCTCGTCGGTCAATTCATCCATATATCCAATTTAAAGCATCAAGATCATCACCTTACCTCGCCCGAGCTTGAACTCGCAAAGGTCCGACCTTATCCCCTGATCATGCACCGTTTTCCCATTACTCAAATAAAACCAAAATCAAAAATCAAACATACCTATCTCTTTACTAGCCTAAAATCAATTCTTATTGTAAGTCATCTCGCATCCTATTGCTTATTTTCGAGATTGGATCTGAGAGAGCCCTCTCCCGTCCTCGTAGGGCTAGCTACGAGGCTGAGCTTGGTTTGATGTTGCCTCGAGTTTTTCCTTCTTCAGCCTGTGGCAGATTCGAGTGCTAACATAGTGGCGACCATACTGGGGAAGATGGTTTGCTGTTGATGTGACATTCGACTTGTAGATTGTCTTGCCCCCAAAGGCAGAAATCATGCTGCGCATCCGATGCCGATGGTGGACAAGAACAGACACCGCAAGGCTGAAATCATTCATCTGTTGACTTCACACCTAAACAATCCCGACAATCAAATGCTCCATGGTGATTTCCACCGTGTTAGATCGCACGCTTTCAGAATTTTCAAGATGGACCGGATTGCAAGGAGATACGCTCCCATGAGCCGAGATCACATTCTAGGTTTTCCGAATAAGATGCCCAAGGTAAATTGGTCAAGAAATCTGCCTACGTTTAACGATGATGGTAAGAAGGATGCTGCTTTACATCTAGTTAGATTTCACATGCATATTCGCAAGTTGAAGGTGGATTTTCCTGAAGATTTCTTGATGAAGATATTCCTGGCCACTCTGGAAGGTGAAGCCCAATCTTGGTATGAAAATTTGCCGCTGGCTTGTATTTACTGTTTAAATGATTTTCATGCCTTGTTCATTGAAAGATATCAAGTATCTTATCCATCATTAAATTTAGTTCATGACTGTTGTAAACATGCTTCTACCTTTATTGAAAGCCTAGAGAAATATTATGAAGATGATAATTTCATGGATGATGAGATCATGGAAGCCCTATATGAAAACCCATTTCAAAGAAGATAAAGACGATCATGAGAATTTGCAAACCAGATCAAGATTTTAGTGCGGTGGAAGATGAAGGAATTTTTGCATCTTGACAAGGAATGTGAATTATATGAAATGGATCAAGAAAAGATGAGGAAAATTTGTATACTCCTTCACTTGGAAATCATTGAAGACAATCATTGTTTGAGCCAAAGAAAAATGGCTGTATTATCTCCTCTGTCTGAAGATGAGATAGATCAGCTATTGAAAGGTCATGTTCTAGCTCAAGTTAACGCAGATCTGCAGTGTGCACATGGTCAAGAAGGTGATGGTGGAACTTCTTCCTTTTCTGAAAAGGATGACAGTCCTGTAAGCAGCCTTATAGATCAGCAGGTTGAAGATGTCTATATGGCAGAAAATGATGAAAGAGAAGAGCTTGTTTCAGATCTGCCCACAGAAGAAGACAGCATGCGGGAAAGTCAAGTTTCAAATGCAGATTGTGATAATGTCCACTCAATCATATCAGATCCAGATTCAGATTGTAATGATCAAGCATACCTTGTGTTGAATTCTGAAAAGGAGAATTTTGTTGTTGAGATCATAGACAGAGTTTTTGATCCAAATGTTCTCATGCCATTAGAACACAGTCTTCAGAAAGAAGACATTCAGTCAGTTCATGAAAAACAAGATGGGATCTTCATTCAAATAAGTGAAATAGTTCCTTTGGATGAATTTATGGTAGATGATAGGAATGTCATGTTTGGGTTTCAAGAATCATCTAAAGTTGTTTTTCTCATGATTGATGAATGCAATGAGGAACATGATAATCTGACTGTCATATCATATGAAGATGACCTACAGTACATTCATACTATAGAAGATCAAAACATTCAGGATTTCCATTCAGATTCTTCTTCATATGTCTCATGTGTTGAAATGTTTTCTCAAGAGGAGATCTGCTCATCTCCCTGTTCAGAGTTTTTTGAAGCCCAGGAGCATACTTTTACTGAAGTACACGATAAAGATAGATCAGAATCAGGAAAGAAAGACACCTTGTTTCTTCAACAGGAGGTAAATCTTCATGTTTTTCAAGATCCATTCAGTGCATTTGTTACCAAAGTGAAGGTGTGCTTATTGCGTTGTTCAATGGATGAAGGAGATCATGGTCGCCTATGTTTTTGGATGCCTGGGCCATCACGTTTGTATTGTTGACTGTGAGATTTGATCGTGAGAATCAGTAGCAAGGCATCCGCTTAATCGGGTTACATTGGAAAGCCAATTATACATGATTGACATATTTCATCAGTATGTAAAAGGGTTGTCATCATGATTCCAATCTTGATGGACTATCGCCTTTTTTCAAAAGCTTTGTAAAGTTTTGTTTTAATTCAGTCATGAGTCATTTGTGTTTGGTCTGTTGAGTCAGTTTTTTCAAGTTATTTCAGTTTGCCATCGAGTCGGTTTCAGTCAGTTTTCAGTCAAGTTTTCATTCAATAAATGTGTCAAAGGTTTTGGGTTATCCGTTCAAATAATGATTCCATCGCCCAATGGATGAAGGCACTGGTCTGCTCTCCCAAAGATCTGCCGTTCTTGGCACCTCCACGTAGCTGGAGCTACCATCCCCATTGGAGCCAATGTTAGAGTCAGCCTTTGCAGCCTTCCTCCAGTGATCAAACATGCTCTTTCAAAGTTATTTTAAAGTGTCAAGGTCAAATTTTGTCGTTTCAATGAGTCTTCAAGCAAAATTTGGTCACTAGGCATTAGGTCTAGAGTTTATTTTCACTCTTTTCAAAGTTGTCCAAATGTCAGTCCATGTCACCATTCAGCTGAGTGTACCATCATTCAGAGGGTTGTCTTCATCATGTCAAGTTCCATTGAGTCATTTTACATCTTGTTCATGCTTCAGTTGTGCCTAGGTAAGGTCCATTTCCCTCTCCTAGGGTTTTGGAGGTAATTTCTCTTGGATGGTCAAATCGTCGGAAAAACTTGTATCCTGATGGTCACACACCTTCCCCTATACTTAATTCACCTTATTAAACACTTCCCATCACTGAGATCCCCCAAATTCCTCATTTTTGCACAAACCCTAGTTTCTTGCCACAACTTGGCAATTTTCTAGGCTAGGCCTGTGTTTTTCCCTTTTGGACCCCTTCCCCTCACTCAATCTCTATGATTCCACTTTCCCCTGCTTCCTAACATCCCTCCCTACTTCCAAAAATTTATCCAAGAATTTAGAAGCCCCCTATCCCCTTCATTTCGCTTCATTTCGACAAAATCCCTTGTTCCACACATCGGGATCGGTTTCACTCAAAAGCTGTTTCAGAGAAATAAAAGATGAATTTGGGAAAACTGAGAGAGGTTTTTGTCTAAAACATGCCAAGGAAGAAAAACCTCATTCACGTTTTACAAATGTATCATGGTTTTGGAGAAATGTCAAAAATACCGTTGCCTCAGGAGAATTGAATGCACCTCTGAAGTGACCTTGGAAAAATCAATTTTTCTCCTAGCATGTTTGGCCAACTGACTTTCTTGATGAGTCAAATGATAACTAGACAGAAATACATTTCCAATGAGCTATCATGAGCTCAATTTGGAGTTGAGGAAGACCTTCAAAAGTTGACTGCAACAGCACTCTGCCTTGAGGCAGCCTCATTCTGCTCATTTTGACTAGTGTTGGGAGATTTGATTTTTGACAGGGTAAATGGAATCCAAATTGCATAATTCCACTTGTGTTGGAAATTATACTCCAATATCTTTCCAACGAGCTATCAAACGCTCAATTTGGACACCGGGAAGGCCTCGCAAAGCTTCCCGAAAAATGCACTATGAGGCAAGAGCGACCCACTTGAGGGGAGCGACCCACTTGGGCATTTTTCACAGTGTAAAAATGAATGGGAGCAACCCACTTGGGGGGAGCGACCCACTTAAACAACAAAGCCCAGAAATTTTTTTTTTGCACCCAGTTTCGATTCGAATCAACTCCAGCTGCTTGCAAACAAGTTTTTATCATTGCTCAGTAGTTTTTAATGTGTTGGTGGTATCTTGAAGTTTTCAAACATTTGAATGGAAGAGAAAAACCCTACATACATGGCTGATTTGTTCTTCAAGGTTTTAAAGTATGCATGGATGGTTTTATGAGCATTTTTACCACCTTATATCATTGATATATATCCACCTTGGCATGTATGTTCAAAGCCCACTGTTTTCACATCCATTATACCAATGTGGTCTTCATTATCATTTTACCACTGTCATGACCTTTGTTCCATGATGTTCATTGACATATTATATCACATTGTCCATTGATAACACGTTTTCATAACTCTGTTTCATTGCCCATTGACACTTATAACTCTGTTGTAATTGCTCATAGACAAACACATTCATATGATGCCATGCTCCCTTTGACAAGATTTGTTCAATATTCTGAAGGTGGCCTGCTCCCTTTGGTCAAAGTTTCACTTGCATTTAAAACAGAGATTGTGCCTCTTTTCCAATCCATTTAAAACAGAGATATTATCATGGTTTGTTTCCTTATGGTGTTTTGACGGTGGGGATATTTGTTGGGTGTTTGAAACATACATTATAACTTTGCCTTCACTGCATCTATATCAGTATACATATTGCACATATCTTGTTCACAGCCATGTCAGAGATAGAGTCAGAATATGAGCAGGAGTCGGACAGTGACTCAATCGTTGAGGTTGATGTACTGAGATTGAGCATAGCAGTGCGCCAGTAGTGGTAGCATATCAGAGAGGCCACAGAGCTTTGTTTCAACATCACGACGAGTACTATCTTCACCCGAGGTGGAAGGGGTCTCGTTGACTTCATCAGCAACGCGAGTACTATCTCCACGTGAGGTGGAAGGGGTCTCGCCTTCTTCATCAGCGTAGGTACATTCACAGGATCATGATGGAGAAAAAGAAACCAAGGTCCCATTTCTCATTTTCAACAGGTTGAACATACACATTGCTACATCATGACTGACAACAACACATCATACAACCGAGACAGTGTTTTCACCACAGGAGCTGCATGCACCAGGAGAGCACTAAAATGGCGGAAAAGGCCTGATCCACTCCGGATTTTGGTCGAGGCTTCATTGACTGGGCAGGACACATGATGGAGGACCTCCGCTCCGAATTTGGGCAAATTCGGAGAAAATTTTGTCATTTTCAAATTTTTGGGTCAAAAAACAGGTTTTGCAGTTAAGCGGGTCGCGCACTTATGCGCTCACTTTTTTTTGGGACACTTGCTGGAGGAAATTTTTACATTTTTGGATTTTTCATGGTTATTTATGCATCCTCAGAAGTCAACTTAGCATTTCATCAAAATCTGGATGGTCAAAAAGCTCAAAAACACCATGAAAACCACCTTGCTGCCACCTTTTGCACCAGCAGGGAGTACCTCTGGGAGAATGAGGTTTTTGAGGGTCAAATCAACTCCAAATTCTGAAATTCCACTTGGGTTGGAAAGTAGACATCCAGGGCTTTCCAACGAGCTATCATGAGCTCAATTTGGATGCCGGGAAGTACCTCAAATTCAGCCTGGAACATGAGCGACCCACACGGCTCAGGAGCGACCCACCTGGAATTTTTCCTGAATTTTCAGCTGCCAGCTCAGTTTTTCGCCTAGTATGGACCAGTTTTGCTTATGGATAGAATTTTTGGGTTTTTATGATGTAAATTCATGTTTGACATGTAACTTTGGCTTGTTTTTATCTCTTCTAGAAGATTCACTCTCAAATGAGTAAAAAATCATGTAATGGATCAGTTTCCACTCTTTTAGAGGCAAGTTGTTAGCTGCCTAGATTGTAGTTCCATGATTAGAATTGGTTGAAACTGATCCCTGAAGGGGGAATTCGACCCCTAGAGGTGGGGAAAGGTGTTAGAGTGATCTATATATTGTAATTTCTGAGGCATTCTACAGGTTGGACTCTTGGGATACTTTTGATATCATTGTACATATTTTTCACATTTTGGCTAAGGAAAGATCAGAGGTTTTGCGGCACTTGTTGGGATCCTTGTGGTGTTCTGTTCTTGATGGTGTTTCTTATTTGTTTACTGTAAGTTTCTTCATGTTTAATGTATGCCATCCCTTCATTATGCTTCTGAACTAAATTGAATGAGTGAATAAGGTTGAATCCATTGTTTACAGTGCTTGGCCTTTGAATTCAGCTAGTTCTATATGTTTTCAGCTGTTTGGAGAGGATCCAAGTTCTTCTTTGCCCTCTTCAGCTCCTCGTCGGTCTAATCTGTCCATATATCCAATCAAAAGCATCGAGATCGTCACCTACCTCGCCCCAACTCGAAATCTGCAAAGGTCTGACCTTATCCCCGGACCCAAAATTTGTTTTCCCATTTCTCCAGCGAAAACCAAAAAACCAAAAAACAAACATACCTATCTCTTTACTAGCCTAAAATCAATTCTTATTGTAAGTCATCTCGCATCCTATTGCTCATTTTTTCGAGATTGACGGAGAGAGCCCTCTCCTGTCCTCGTAGGGCTAGCTACGAGGCTGAGCGTGGTTTGATGTAGCCTTGAGTTTTACTTCATTTCAGCCTGAGGTAGATTTGAGTGCTAACATAGTGGCGACCATACTGGGGAAGATGGTTTGCTGTTGATGTGACAGTCGACTTGTAGATTGTCTTGCCCCAGTGCAGGAAATCAAGTTGCAGATCTGATGCTGATGGTGGACAGCAGTCAGACACCGCAAGGCTGAAATCATTCACCCGGCGACTTCACACATTAAACAATCCAGACAATCAAATGCTCCATGGTGATTTCACTGCAGGCAGATCAGTAGCTTCAGAATTGTCAAGATGGACCGGATTGCAAGAAGATACGCTCCCATGAGCCGAGATCACATTCTAGGTTTTCCGAATAAGATGCCCAAGGTGGATTGGTCGAGGAATCTGCCTACGTTTAACGATGATGGTAAGAAGGATGCTGCTTTACATCTGATTAGATTTCACATGCATATTCGCAAGTTGAAGGTGGATTTTCCTGAAGATTGCTTGATGAAGGTATTTCTGGCCACTCTGGAAGGTGAAGCCCAATCTTGGTATCAAAATTTGCCGCCGGTTTGTATGTATTGTTTAAAGGATTTTCATGCCCTGTTCATTGAAAGATATCAAGTATCTTATCCATCATTAAATTTAGTTCATGACTGTTGCAAACATGCCTCTACTTTTATTGAAAGCCTTGAGAAATATTATGAAGATGATAATTTCATGGATGATGAGATCATGGAAGCCCTGTATGAAAATCCATTTCAGCAGCATAAAGACGATCATGAGAATTTGCAACAGGATCAAGATCTTAGTGTGGTGGAAGATGAAGGAATTTTGCATTTTGACAGTGAACAGGAATTACATGAAATGGATCAGCAGTATGAGGAAAATTTGTATACTCCTTCACTTGAAATCAATGAAGACAATCATTGTTTGAGCCAAAGAAAACAGAAGGTATTATCTCCTCTATCTGAAGATGAGATAGATCAGCTATTGAAAGGTCATGTTCTAGCTCAAGTTAACACAGATCTACAGTGTGCACATGGTAAATAATGTGATGGTGGAACTTCTTCCTCTTTTGAAAAACATGACTCTCCTGTAAGCAGCTTTATAGATCAGCAGGTTGAAGTTGTAGTTTGCCATATGGCTGAAAGTGATGAAAGAGAAAGTGTCATTTCAGATCTGCCCACCGAAGAAGACAGCATGCAGATTGCAGAATGTGATAACATCATTTCAGCTACTTTAGTTTCAGATTCAGATCATGATGACCAAGAATATCTTGTGCTGAATCCCATCAAAGAGAATTCTGCTGTTGAAATCATCTGGGATGCAGAAGATAGAGTTTTTGATCCAAATGTTCTCATGCCATTAGAACATAGTCTTCATAAAGAGGTAATTCAGTCAGTTCATGAACAGCAAGATGAGACCTTCATTCAAGTAAGTGAAAGAGTTCCTTTGGATGAATTTATGGTAGATGATAGGAATGTCATGTTTGGGTTTCAAGAATCATCTAAAGTTTCTTTTCTCATGATTGATGAATGCAATGAGGAACATGATAATCTGACTATCATATCATATGAAGATGACCTACAGTACATTCATACTATAGAAGATCAAAACATTCAAGATTTCCATTCAGATTCTTCTTCATATATTTCATGTCTTGAAATGTTTTTCAAGGAGAGATGCCCATCTATTTATTCAGAATGTTTTGAAGCCCAGGAGCATACTTTTACTGAAGTACATGATAAAGACAGATCAGAAGCAGGAGAAAAAGACACCTTGTTTCTTCAGCAGGAGGTAAATCTTCATGTTTTTCAAGATCCAATGGCAGATTTGTTACAGTCAGCAGTGAAGGTGTTTATTGCAGTGTTCAGTGATGAAGGAGATCATGGTCAGCTATGTTTTTGGATGCCCAGTTATCAGTTTGTATTGTTGACCAGGAGATTTGATCGGGAGAATCAGTTAGCAAGGCATCTGCTTGACTGGTTACATTGGAAAGCCAATTATACATGATTGTACATATTTCATTGGTATGCAGGCGGTTGTCATCATGATTCCAAATCTTGATGGACTACTGCCTTTTTTCAAAAGCTTTGTAAATTTTTGTTTTAATTCAGTCATGAGTCATTTGTGTTTGGTCTGTTGAGTCAGTTTTTTCAAGTTATTTCAGTTTGCCATCGAGTCGGTTTCAGTCAGTTTTCAGTCAAGTTTTCATTCAATAAATGTGTCAAAGGTTTTGGGTTATCCGTTCAAATAATGATTCCATCGCCCAATGGATGAAGGCACTGGTCTGCTCTCCCAAAGATCTGTCGTTCTTGGCACCTCCAAGGAGCTACCATCCCCATTGGAGCCAATGTTAGAGTCAGCCTTTGCAGCCTTCCTCCAGTGATCAAACATGCTCTTTCAAAGTGATTTTAAAGTGTCAAGGTCAAATTTTGTCGTTTCAATGAGTCTTCAAGCAAAATTTGGTCACTAGGCATTAGGTCTAGAGTTTATTTTCACTCTTTTCAAAGTTGTCCAAATGTCAGTCCATGTCACCATTCAGCTGAGTGTACCATCATTCAGAGGGTTGTCGTCATCATGTCAAGTTCCATTGAGTCATTTTACATCTTGTTCATGCTTCAGTTGTGCCTAGGTAAGGTCCATTTCCCTCTCCTAGGGTTTTGGAGGTAATTTCTCTTGGATGATCAAATCGTCGGAAAAACTTGTATCCTGATGTTCACACACCTTCCCCTATACTTAATTCACCTTATTAAACACTTCCCATCACTGAGATCCCCCAAATTCCTCATTTTTGCACAAACCCTAGTTTCTTGCCACAACTTGGCAATTTTCTAGGCTAGGCCTGTGTTTTTCCCTTTTGGACCCCTTCCCCTCACTCAATCTCTGTGATTCCACTTTCCCCTGCTTCCTAACATCCCTCCCTACTTCCCAAAATTTCTCCAAGAATTTAGAAGCCCCCTATCCCCTTCATTTCGCTTCATTTCGACAAAATCCCTTGTTCCACACATCGGGATCGGTTTCACTCAAAAGATGTTTCAGAGCAATAAAAGATGAATTTGGGAAAACTGAGAGAGGTTTGTGTCTACAACATGCCAAGGAAGAAAAACCTCATTCACTTTTTACAAAGGTATCATGGTTTTGGAGAAATGTCAAAAATACCGTTGCCTCAGGAGAATTGAATGCACCTCTGAAGTGACCTTGGAAAAATCAATTTTTCTCCTAGCCTGTTTGGCCAACTGACTTTCTTGATGAGTCAAATGATAACTAGACAGAAATACCTTTCCAATGAGCTATCATGAGCTCAATTTGGAGTTGAGGAAGACCTTCAAAAGTTGACTGCAACAGCACTCTGCCTTGAGGCAGCCTCATTCTGATCATTTTGACTAGTGTTGGGAGATTTGATTTTTGACAGGGTAAATGGAATCAAAATTGCATAATTATACTTGTTTTGGAAAGTAGACTCCAATAGCTTTCCAACGAGCTATCACACGCTTAATTTGGACACCGGGAAGGCCTTGAAAAGCTTCCCGAAAAATGCACTATGTGGCAAGAGGCAAGAGCGACCCACTTGAGGGGAGCGACCCACTTGGGCATTTTTCAGAGTGTAAAAATGAATGGGAGCGACCCACCTGGGCAGAGCGACCCACTCGCCAACAGAAGTCTGGAAAATCGATTTGAGCGCCCAGTTTCATTTGGGATCGCCCCCAATGGCCTTCAAACAGGTTTTTAACAATTGCTCAATGGTTTTTAATGTGTTGGTGGCATCATTGATGATTTCAAACATTTGAAATGGAGGATTTAAACCCTACAGTCATGGCAGTATTGTTCTTCAGGGTTTTTAAATGAATATGGATGGTTGCATGAGTATTTTCTCCACCTTATATCATTGGTATATCCACCTTGGCATGTATGTTCAAAGCCCACTGTTTTCACATCCATTATACCACTGTGGTCATCATTATCATTTTACCACTGTCATGACCTTTGTTCCATGATGTTCATTGATATATTGTACCTCATTGCCCATTGATAACACGTTTTCATAACTCTGTTTTCACTGCCCATTGACACTTATAACTCTCTTTTCACTGCCCATTGACAAACACATTCATATGATGCATTGCTCCTTTTGACAAGATTTGCCCAATATTCTAAAGGCTGCTTGCTTCCTTTGGTCAAGTTTCACTTGCAATTAAAACAAAGACTGTGCTTCTTTTGCAATCCACCTAAAACAGAGATATTATCATTGTTTGTTTCCTTATGGTGCTTTGACGGTGGGGGATATTTGTGGGGTGTTAAAACACACATCATAACTTTGTTTTCACTGCATCTATATCAGTATACATAGTGCCAATATCTTGTTCCAGGCCATGTCAGAGACAGAGTCAGAGTATGAGCAGGAGTCGGACAGTGACTCAATCGTTGAGGTTGATGTACTGAGATGGAGCATAGCAGTGCACCAGTAGTGGTAACATATCAGAGAAGCCACAGAGCTTTGTTTCAACATCACGACGAGTACTATCTTCACCCGGGCTGGAAGGGGTCTCGTTGACTTCATCAGCAACGCGAGTACTATCTCCACATGGCATGGAAGGGGTCTCGCCTTCTTCATCAGCGCAGGTACATTCATAGGATAATGATGGAGACAAAGACACCAAGGTCCCATTTTTCATTTTCAACAGGTTGAACATACACATTGCTACATCATGACTGACAACAACACATCATACAACCGAGACAGTGTTTTCACCACAGGAGCTGCATGCACCAGGAGAGCACTAAAATGGCGGAAAAGGCCTGATCCACTCCGGATTTTGGTCGAGGCTTCATTAACTGAGCAAGATACATGATGGAGGATCTTCGCTCCGAATTTGGGCAAATTCGGAGAAAATTTTGTCATTTTCAAATTTTTGGGTCAAAAAACAGGTTTTGCAGTTAAGTGGGTCGCGCGCTCATGCGCTCACTTTTTTTTGGGACACTTACTGGAGGAAATTTTTACATTTTTGGATTTTTCATGGTTATTTATGCATCCTCTGAAGTCAACTTAGCATTTCATCGAAATCTGGATGGTCAAAAAGCTAAAAAACACCATGAAAACCACCTTGCTGCCACCTTTTGCACCAGCAGGGAGTACCTCTGGGAGAATGCGGTTTTGGAGGGTCAACTAAGCTCCAAATTCAGAAATTCCACTTGGGTTGGAAATTCAACATCCAGGGCTTTCCAACGAGCTATCATGAGCTCAATTTGGATGCCGGGAAGTACCTCAAATTTAGGCTGGAACATGAGCGACCCACTCGGCTCAGGAGCGACCCACTTGAAATTTTTCCCGAATTTTCAGCTGCCAGCTCAGTTTTTCGCCTAGTATGGACCAGTTTTTCTTGTGGATAGAATTTTTGGGTTTTTATGATGTAAATTCATGTTTGACATGTAACTTTGGCTTATTTTTATCTCTTCTAGAAGATTCACTCTCAAAAGGGTAAAAAATCATGTAATGGATCAGTTTCCACTCTTTTAGAGGCAAGTTGTTAGCTGCCTAGATTGTAGTTCCATGAATAGAATTGGTTGAAACTGATCCCTGAAGAGGGAATTCGACCCCTAGAGGTGGGGAAAGGTGTTAGAGTGATCTATATATTGTAATTTCTCAATCATTTTTAGAGGTTGGAGAGGTTGGACTCTTGGGATACTTTTGATATCATTGTACATATTTTTCATATTTTGGCTAAGGAAAGATCAGGGGTTTTGCGGCACTTGTTGGGATCCTTGTGGTGTTCTGTTCTTGATGGTGTTTCTTCTTTGTTTATTGTAAGTTTATTCATGTTTAATGTATGCCATCCCTTCATTATGCTTCTGAACTAAATTGAATGAGTGAATAAGGTTGAATCCATTGTTTACATTGCTTGGCCTTTGAATTCAGTTAGTTCTATATGTTTTCAGCTGTTTGGAGAGGATCCAAGTTCTTCTTTGCCCTCTTCAGCTCCTCGTCGGTCTAATCTATCCATATATCCAATTTAAAGCATCAATATCATCACCTACCTCGCCCGAGCTTGAACTCTGCAAAGGTCTGACCTTATCCCCGGACCCAAAATCTGTTTTCCCATTACTCCAGCGAAAACCCAAAAAATCAAAAATCAAACATACCTATCTCTTTACTAGCCTAAAATCAATTCTTATTGTAAGTCATCTCGCATCCTATTGCTTATTTTCTCGAGATTGACGGAGAGAGCCCTCTCCTGTCCTCGTAGGGCTAGCTACGAGGCTGAGCGTGGTTTGATGTAGCCTTGAGTTTTACTTCATTTCAGCCTGAGGTAGATTTGAGTGCTAACAAATCCCTCAAAAAGCTATACTATGACGCATGAAGAGGAAGAGTTGCAGTATGAGATAACAAAATTACGATACCAAGTGCAACAAGTTTCGATCTTACGAAGAGAAATTGAAGATGAAATAGATGGTTTAAAAGCAGAAATGGAGGCTAAGTTGGATGGTTTGAAGGATCAAATAATAGAAAATATGGATGATAAATTAGTGGAAGATCACATCGAGCATCAACAACAAGTTCTCCAACTCTCAAAGGATAACCCAACTTTGGTGCAGAATCTAATGAAACAACAAGAAGATCAACATGACATCGAAAGAAGTTATGAAGCAGTCATAGAAACAAGAACTCAACAAGTACGATCAATTTCAGAGTATCTCAACAAGTGGAAGAACTTTCCTGTAGAAGATTTCACATGGGAGGATGAGAATTTTATACAGAAGCATCAAGAAATAATCAAGCGTTGAGGACAACACTTGTTTGAAGGAGAGGGGCATGTTAAGTCCCTATATTAATAGTGTAGCCCCTTATTATGTTAGTATAGCCCCCCTTATTGTTATTATTGTACCCTTGTAACCCCCATTTTGTTATTATTGTGCCCTTAAATTATTATTGTTAGGTCGGCTAGGATTACATTGTGGCCCACTAGGATTACATTATGGCCCCATGGACTCCTATATAGAAAGGAGGTTTTGTAAATTGTATCATCCAAGAATTGTTCATTTATGTAATGTATTGGAGGTTGCCCCCTCGAAGTGGCTCATTTCTAAGGTGTTTACATCTCTTTTCTTCTATTTTTGGAGCTGGTTACACAACATTGGAAATCTTCCGCTTTGGTCCTTTTATCAAATATCTTCTTGAGTTTCTCCTGCAATACTTGGGATCTTTGATAAACTTCCTCTCTGGTCTGCTGCAAATTGATAGTCTGATTTATTCTCCTTTGAATATCATTAGGTTCAACCTGAGCTTCTTGAAGTAATTTCATTACAAGAACTCCTAAAGATGAAGGAAATACAGCCTCAATACCATAGACTAACTCATAAGGAATAGTCCCAATATATTTTTTGGTGGTGAGTCTGTCTGCCCACAGTGCATTTGTAAGTTTCTTGTGCCAATTTTTCTTGTTTTCCTCCAATAATTTCTTGATAATATTAATGAGACTTTTGTTGGAAGATTCAGCTATTCCATTACCCTGAGGGTAATAGGCTGTGGAATGGCTTAAGGTGATATGATATTTATTACAGAAAATTATCATCTTATTAGATTTGAAGGCAGCAGCATTATTAGTTATGATTTTCTCAGGACAGCCAAATCTTGATAATATATTGGTTTCTAGGAATCCTATGATCACAGTGTCATTGGCTTGTCTGGAAGGAATTGCTTCTATCCATTTAGTAAAATAGTTTGTGGTAGTGAGGATCCATTTGTGTTGGCCAGAAGGAGGATGGATTTCTCCAATGAAATCTAGGCCCCATTGTTGGAAAGGTTTTTCAGTGGAAATTGGTTTCAAGGGTAAATGTTGGGTGTCGAGCCTGATTATCTTGTTTACTTTGTATCACAACATTGGACCCCTATACCTTAAAAGGGGCGGCAACGTCGCTCGTAATTAATCGCTATCGTGGGGGGTCCAGGGGGGCGGCAGCACTTTTCAGAGCCCCCCCCTGGCTGGGGTTTTTGGGGGCAGCGCCCCCGAAGCTAAAAACATATGTAAAATTGCTTTGTAAAAGTATAGTAATTTCTAGTCAATCTGGGCCGTTCATTAGGGAAATGATCTGACGGTAGAAGTTATGTTTAGATTAGGGTTTTTTTCCCTAGAAGGCAACCCCTCGCTTTTTATGAGGGCATTGTATTACGTCTGTGTATTGTATGTGTATTCTCGGAGCGAGAAACAGACATGGAGACTATGAGAGAGAACAGAGGATATTACAGTGGATCTGCTGTAGGTTTTGTCTCTTCATTTTTTGCTGGATAATAGAAAGGAAGGACTGGCTGTTCAGGGTGGACGTAGCCCAAATTGGGTGAACCACGTATATCTGTGTCTCTCTATTTTTATGTGTTTTGTGTGCTTTTATTTTCTGCATATTTTATGTGTTGCATTGCTCTATAATATTTAATTTTCTAACAACTGGTATCAGAGCCGAAGGTATATTTGGCTGATAAACTTGTAGAAAAGAAGGGTTCCTGGTTCGAGTGGGAGCAATGGCGGAAGATGGTAATTTTAGGGTCGAGAAATTTAACGGCCAAAACTTTTTGCTATGGAAGATGCAGATGGAAGATTATCTGTATCAGAAAGATCTGTACCTACCATTGAGTGGAAAAACAAAGAAGCCAGCGGCCATGACAGACATGGAATGGAACATTCTTGATAAAAAGGCACTCGGAACAGTATGGTTGTGTCTTGCGGTGTCATTCGCCTTCAATATTTCGAAGGAAACAACAACAGAGGGTTTGATGCAGACGTTGGTGAAACTATATGAAAAACCCTCGACCTCAAACAAGGTATTTCTTATGAAATGACTATTTAATATGAAGATGTCGGAAGGTGGATCTGTTGCAGACCATTTAAATGAATTTAATACAGTTACCAGTCAGTTAAGTTCTGTAGGGGTAAAATTTGATGATGAAGTTAGAGCTCTGTTATTCTTGTGCTCATTGCCAGAGAGTTGGAATGGTTTAGTAATGGCCATTAGTAACTTTGTCTCTGGATCTAGTACTTTAAAGTTTGATGATGTTGTTGGTGCTATCCTTAGCGAGGAAATGCGACGGAAAAGCTCCGGTGAGACATTAGGTAATGCTTTGAGTGCAGAGTCTAGGGGAAGAAGAATGGAAAGAGGAAAGAGCTCGGGATATCGCAGTAAATCAAGGAAAGGCAGATCCAAGTCCAGATCGGGGATAGTGTGCTGGAATTGCGGAAAGAAAGGATACCTAAAGAAAGACTGTAGATCTCGGAAGGGAAAAGAAGGAGACACACAGCAAGAAAACAATCATGAAGCAAATGTGACAGGTGATGTGTTACAAGATGCTTTGATTCTTTCTTTCGAAAATGTTACTGATTCTTGGGTTGTAGATTCAAGGGCTTCATTCCATGCCACACCTGATAAGAAATATTTTCATGACTATGTTCAAGGAGATTTTGGACAAGTTCATTTGGGTGATGATAAACCTTGTAAAATTGTTGGAATGGGTAAAGTTCTTGTAAAAAAACAGAATGGAAACCAATGGATACTAAAGGAGTTAAGGCATGTTCCATATCTGAAGAAAAATTTGATTTCAACAGGGCAGTTAGGTAGTGAAGGTTGTGTGACAACTTTCACAAATAAAACTTGGAAGGTCACCAAAGGAGCGCTGGTAATAGAAAAAGGTGAAAAGGTTGGTACATTGTATTTATGCAATGGTATTTCTAACTCTGTTAATGCTTTAACTTCTGAAGGAGTAGATGCAGCATTATGGCATCATAGGCTCGAACACATGAGTGAGAAGGGAATGAAGATTCTTCACTCAAGAAATTTGTTTCCAGGTTTGAAGAATGTTGATTTGGATTTCTGTGAGAATTGCATTTATGGAAAACAAAAGAGAGTCAGATTTCTCAGAGTTGGGAAAGAAAAGAAGAGTGAAAAATTTGAGCTTGTGCATACAGATGTATGGGGACCTGCTCAGGTATCATCTCTCGGTGGCTCTCGTTATTATGTTACTTTTATTGATGATGCAACTAGAAAAACATGGATTTATTGTATTCAGAATAAATCCGATGTATTTGATACTTTCAAGAAATGGAAAGCTTTGGTTGAGATTGAGACAGGAAAGAAGTTGAAGAGTCTCAGATCATACAATGGAGGTGAATATTGCAGCAAAGAGTTTGATAGGTACTGTTCAGAGCATGGAATTCGCAGAGAGAAGACAGTTCCAAGAACACCACAAGAAAATGGTGTGTCAGAAAGGATGAACAGAACAATCATGGAGCGTGCAAAGTGCATGAGATTGCATGTAGGATTGCCTTTACAATTTTGGGCAGATGTTGTAGATACTGCTGTTTATCTAATAAACAAAGGGCCTTCAAGTTCCTTGGATGGTGGTATTCCAGAGGAAGCATGGACAGGTAAAAAGGTAAACTACTCTTTTTTAAAGCCTTTTGGTTGTTAGGCCTTTGTCCATATTAATAAAGAAAACAGAACAAAGCTTGAGGCAAAATCAAAGAAATGTACCTTTATTGGATATGGTGCTAATGATTTTGGTTATCTCTTATATGATTATGAAAATCACAAAATCATTAGGAGCAGAGACGTAATATTCAATGAAAAGTTCTTGTATAAGAATCAGTTGCAGGAAAAGAAACAGGAAAAAGAAAGCAAGGAATACGCGGTTCTTGATGAGATATCTGAAAAAGTAAAGGTGCCTGAAAATAATAATAATCAACAACCACAGCAGCAGCAACCACCACAACAGCAACAGGCACCTCAAACACCTGAAAGTGGTGTTAGAAGATCTACCGGGATAAGTAGACCCCCTGAACGATACTCTCCTTCATTATATTATTTATTGTTGAATGATTCTGGTGAACCTGAATGTTATGAAGAAGCAATGCAGGTTGAAAGTAGGAAGAAGTGGGAGCTAGCCATGGAAGAAGAGATGGACTCCTTAATGCATAACCAGACTTGGGACTTAGTCAAGTTGCCTGCAGGTAAAACTACATTGCAGAATAAATGGGTTTACAGGCCGAAGGAAGAAGATGGAGGAAAACAGAGGTACAAAGCTAGACTTGTGGTGAAGGGGTTTGCACAGAAGAAAGGTATTGATTTTGATGAAATATTTTCTCCCGTTGTTAAGATGAATTCAATCAGAACTATCTTAAGTCTTGTAGCAGTGGAAGATTTACATCTTGAACAGTTAGATGTAAAGACAACATTTCTCCATGGAGATTTGGAGGAAGAGATATACATGTAGCAACCAGAAGGATATGAGGTCAAAGGGAAAGAAAAATTGGTGTGCAGGTTAAAGAAGAGCTTGTATGGCTTAAAACAGGCTCCAAGGCAGTGGTATCTAAAATTTGACAAGTTTATGTCCGAACAAGGTTATACTAGATGTCACTCTGATCATTGTGTTTATCTAAAAAGGAAAAATGATGGCAGATATATTATATTGTTATTGTATGTAGATGACATGCTTGTTGCAGGATCTAACATGCAGGAAATAAATGTGCTCAAAAGAAAACTGGAAAATTCATTTGTAATGAAGGATTTGGGAGCTGCAAAACAAATACTTTGTATGAGGATAACTAGAGACAAGAAAAATCGTAAATTAACACTGTCTCAGAATGAGTACATAGAGAAGGTGTTGAAAATATTTAATATGTAGAATGCAAAACCAGTTAGTACACCTTTTGCTAGCCATTTCAAACTTAGTAAGGAGATGTGCCCAAAGACCCAAGAAGACATGGATTATATGTCTAAAGTTACATATGCATCAGCAGTTGGAAGCTTAATGTATGCAATGGTCTGCACAAGGCCTGATATTGCACATGCAGTGGGAGTTGTAAGCAGGTACATGAATAATCCAGAAAAAGAACATTGGATGGCAGTAAAATGGATTCTCAGATATTTGAGAGGTACCACAAATCAAGCATTATGCTTTGGTGGTTCAAACATTGCTCTACAGGGATATGTTGATGCATATATGGCAGGTGACAGAGATAATAGGAGGAGCACTACAGGATATGTATTTACTATAGGTGGAACATCTGTCAGTTGGGTTTCAAAATCCAAAGTGTTGTTGCACTTTCAACAATAGAAGCCGAGTATGTTGCTGCTACAGAGGCTAGTAAAGAAATGATTTGGTTACAAAGGTTTATGGATGAATTGGGTAAGAAGCATGATATGGGCACGCTATACAGTGATAGCCAAAGTGCCATTCATCTTGCAAAGAACTCATCATTTCATTCCAGGACTAAACACATACATCTCAAGTACCATTTCATACGGTCAGTATTAGAAGATGGAGAGTTGAAGCTGGAAAAGATACACACTAGCCAAAATCCTGCAGATATGCTAACAAAAGTTGTAACCAGGGAGAAACTGAGAATGTGCTCAGTTTAAATTGGTCTTCAAGGATGACGATGAAGATGAGGAACAACCAGGTCCAAAGAGGAGTCATTGTCTAGCAAATGAAGCAGCAATGGAGTTTCTACAATTAGTCTCCAAGTGGGAGATTGTTGGGTGTGGAGCCTGATTATCTTGTTTACTTTGTATCACAACATTGGACCCCTATACCTTAAAAGGGGCGGCAACGCCGCCCGTAATTAATCACTTCCGTGGGGGGTCCAGGGGGGGCCGACAGCGCTTTTCGAAGCCCCCCCCTGGCGGGGGTTTTCGGGGGCAATGCCCCCGAAGCTAAAAATAGATGTAAAATTGCCTTGTAAAAGTATAGTAATTTCTAGTCAATCTGGGTTGTTCATTAGCAAATGATCTGACGGTAGAATTTATGTTTAGATTAGGGTTTTTTTCCCTAGAAGGCAACCCCTCGCTTTTTATGAGGGCATTGTATTGTGGCTGTGTATTGTATGTGTGTTCTCGGAGCGAGAAACAGAGAGGGAGACTGTGAGAGAGAACAGAGGATATTACAATGGATCTACTGTAGGTTTTTTCTCTTCATTTTTTGCTGGATAATAGAAAGGAAGGACTGGCTGTTCGGGGTGGACGTAGCCCAAACTGGGTGAACCACGTATATCCGTGTCTCTCTAGTTTTATGTGTTTTGTGTGCTTTTATTTTCCGCATATTTTATCTGTTGCATTGCTCTGTAATATTTAATTTTCTAACAATAAAGGTAATAGTTTTCTCTTCCCTTCAAAAATTTGACATTTATGGCAAGCAGTGACAAATTTATTTGAATCAGAGAACAAGGTTGGCCAATAAAATCTAGCTCTTAGGATCTTATCTATAGTTGATTTCCAATAAAGGTGTCCACCACAGTCTCCTACATGGAATTCATTGAGAGCCTTGTCAGCTTCATCTTTTAACAAACAATTCAATAGAATACCATCATGATTTTTCCAAAAGAGCACATTATCTAAAATACAAAACTTTGAAGATGTCATCTTTAAAAACCTTTTCTTTGTTATGGATAACCCTGGAGGAGCTTGCAGGTTTAACAATACATAAATTATATCAGCATACCAAGGTGAATCTAAGAAGGCCTGGCTGATTTGTGGAGTTGCCATCTCCTGTTCGTCATCCAATTCATTAATATCCAGGGCTTGGCAATTTGTTTCTGTCATGAGTTGAACCAATCCCTATCCTTTTATCAGCTTTGTAGGTCTTATTTCAATATCATACTCTAGTATGGTAGCAATCCATTTACCTCTTTTACCCTCAATTCCATCTTGAGTTAAGATGTCTTTGGCAACAACATTTGGTACATATGCTATCACATGGGAATATAATATGTAGATTCTAAAATCTTTAATGGCTTTTACAAGTGCAAAAGCTTATTTTTCCATGATGTTGTATTTTAATGATGCATCCCTTAGTGCTTTACTAAAAAAGGCTATAGTTTTTTCACATCCTTAATCATCCTTTTGTAATAAAACAGCTACTACAGTATGTTCTGATGCAAATGAAAATATTATGAAGTCTCTATCAAATTGTGGACTGGTCAGAACTGGTGTTCTGGTCAAAGCCATTTTTATTTCTTCAAATACTTGTTTGGCTTCTACTGTCCATTTAATACTTGAATCCCTTCTTAACATATTAGTAAGAAATCTAATTAGTTCAGCTAAACTAGATATAGATCTCCTCAAAAAATTGATTTTTCCTATGAAAGCTTGAAGTTCTTTGACATTTCTAGGGTGAGGTATCTACAATATAGCTTTTATTCTAGCAGGATCAATTCTAATACCATCTTTGGAAATGATATGACCCAAGATTTTACCTTCTTCAAGACCAAAAAAGGACTTCTTTGGATTCAAAGAGATACCATACTTTCTGCATTTTATATATACTTGTCTAAGATGGTCCAAATGCTGCTGATCTGATTTAGAAAAAACAGTTAAATCATCCAGATATATAACAAGAAAGTCATGAATTTCTTTTTCAAATGCAATGTCCATTTCTCTTTGGAAGGTTGCTCCAGCATTTTTAAGTCCAAATGGCATTTTAACATACTTGAATGTTCCCCATGGTGTTGTAAAAGTTGTTTTTTCTTGGTCATCAGGATGAACTAGAATTTGGTTGTATCCTGAGAACCCATCTAGAAGAGAAATCCTTGAAGCACCTACTACTCTTTGTAAAATGTGATCCATTTTGGGCAAAGGGTAATTATCCTTCAAAGAAACCTTATTTACATTTCTTAAATCAACACATAATCTGATCTCTCTAGTTTTCTTCCTAGTAGGGACTAAATTAGACACCCACTCTGAAAACCTAGTGGGAGCAATTATCCCTGCTTTATACATTCGTTTGATTTCTTTTTCAATTAAAGGCAGTAGTACAAGGTTGATTCTTCTGAGTTTCTATTTAAATGGTTTTTGATTTTCTTTTAGAGGTATTGTAGGTTGAATTATAGAGGTGTCATATGATTTCAATTCTTCATAACTCCAGGCAAAGACATCCTGGAATTCTTTTATTAGTTCAACATATTTTAGTTTTTGATCTGGAGGCAAAGATTTAGATAATTTTATTATTTTAGGATTTTCTTCAGTTCCCAGATTATGTTCCTCAATATCAGCTTTCAATGGTTCCATTTTAAGTTTCTTTGGAATATCATTAGAGTCGAAAAGATCTTCTAGAGGAGTTAATCCTTTAGGCAAATGATTATCTTTCAAATTAATGATCTCAGATTCATCTTCTATAATCTCATCGACCTCCATTTGTTTAAGGTCCTACATTTCTTTTTTGGTGAACTTTGTTGGATGAAGCATTTGAATTTCATTTTCTTCTGAAATGTCTATTTCTTGTTCATTTATTTGATCAGATTCAATGACTATATCTTCATCTATGTTACTGTTAGAAAATTCATTCTCTAGAGTCAGAAAAGTATTAATCTAATTTTCATTTGCAAACACTTGCCAATTCTTAAAATTGTCTGGTATAGCTGGTCTGTCTCTAATCTCAGATGTGAACTAATGATTAGGTTTGAATGATAATTTACAAGTGCTAGCAAACATTGCAAGACTATGAGCATGCACATTTTGTTTTCTTGGGATTTTAGCAAGCTGAGTCTATAGAAAAGTATTGAGAATCTCTACAACTGTTCCTCTATATTCTCTTAGTCTGGGATCATTTGTCAAAAAGTGACCTTTTATCTGTTGAATGATTAAATCAAAATCTCCTATGACAGATACTCTAATTGCCCCTAGTCTTTTGACAAGTTTAAGCCCTAGCAAAAGAGCTTCATATTCTGCCATATTATTAGTGCATTTAAAGTTTAATCTATAAGCATGGCCTTCAGCATGATCATTTTCAAGGTTGTGTATCCAAATTCTAGCTCTTGCTCCTAATTTGTTAATTGAACCATCAAATTCTAAGTGCCAAAGAATTTCATGTTCATAATTGGTATCAGGAGTTTCAGGAACCTTCTTAACAGTGAGATCTAGTTTGTTACTTTCTTCTGGTTTTTCTTGGGTATCTGATGTTTCTTTTTCCTCAGATATTTCTTGGATTTGAACACTAGATTTATTTGCAATTTCTTTTGGTTCTGTTGCTGGAACTTCTAATTCAGTGGGAAGATAAAATTCAGCATTATAAAGAATAAATGAGTCCATATCAGAGTGTACTAAGTAGATGGGGAAATTTTCAGGTTTCTCCTGACTACTGACTACATATTTCATTAAAGTTTCTCTGTATAGTATCTTAGATTGGCCGAACACTGAAATAGTAGCATATGACATGTATAATTGAAGAGATCCTCCGAGCTTTGCACCCCAAGATCTGGACAATAGCATACCATATTTTAGAGGAATATCTGCTACTACTATATCCATCAAATTTTTTTTTGCAGGGTATTGAACCAATGTAACACACAATTCTTTGATTAGTCCTAAACATATTACCTGACTTGAATCAAAAGAAAAAAGATCTTTGTATGGTCTGGTTATGTCTAGATTTAATCTTTCCATTACAACCTTAGGCATTAGATTGTGATATGCCCCAGAGTCAAGCATGGCATTATGAAATATTTTATCATATATATTCAAACTCACATAGAATGGAGGAGTTCCTCCACTTCTTGGTTTTCCATTTACTTCAGGGCCAAAGAGTAATCTAGGTTGGTCATCAAAAACATTTACTAAATCATCACTTCCAGTAATATTGAGTGATCTATTGATTTGGCTTCGGTAGACATTGTGGAGTACTAAAAAGGTATGATTTTGATGATTACTTCAATGACTTTTTAATAGAATTTGTGAACCTTTTGTATCATGAATTTGGAAAGTAATAAGGAACTATAACAAAACATGTGAGAATCGATGTGTATAACTTAGCCACTGATAATGGTTATTTTCTATACAGGAAAAGGAGAAAACGAAGAGTTGCCGCTCCAAAGGAAAGGACAAAGTGGAGATAACTGCCGTCTCTCTGGACGAGAACCGAACGCAAACATAGGGAAACCGATCAAAGTAAATCAGCTCGGGAAAGAAGGAGAGGACACCAGCTCAGCGCAACAGCAAAGACAGGATGAAGAGTTAACAGTTTGGCGAATCCCTCAGGATCGAAGATCCTGAGGGATCGCTGCTTTATTTATCTAGTTGCTTGGACATCTCCGCCATCGTCTTTATAAAAAGAGACAGCACTGTTAGTTTAGGAGATAGAGAATAGCGAGATAGGATACGTTTTATGTAATCTTCTGTAAAACATCAGATTTGGTTATTAAGCTTCGTTAAGAACTGGTTTGATGTATTTTTGATCAATGCATTAATGAAAGCTTGGTGATTATTCCATCTTCGCGTCTGCATTAACCTAAAGCGGTGTATCCTTGGAGGCTAAGGGCCCAGCCCCGAAGGACACTTGCTTCTGTACCATTACAGCTTCGCTTCTGTGTGGTTTGTTTATTATTGTTATTTGATGAATTGATATGCTTTACAAGTTCATATTACATGCTCTGTTCAAGTTTGAATTATTGAAGTTTCTACAGCTAGAATTGTGTGTTAACTCCGCATTAAGTTATTAATCCTTTCAAGGGTTAATCGCATATCCTTACTGTTATATTACAGAGCTGTCATACTAAGCATTCGTGTGGTGTGCGTTTATAATTCATCAATACTGTTCTATAATTCATTCGCTGTTATTGCTGTTCCATTAGTGTGATCTGTGTAAATCGCCTTTAGAGTGACAGAATGTTCTTTGATTGCAAAGAGTGTATAGATTGAGTTTGGTTATAACCCGCGGGACTTAGTTATTCAATTGCTGTTCCATTTAGAGTTGCTGTTCCATTTCAGAATTGTGGTTCAATCCTTTATTCGCTTTGCTGCTTCATTTACTTGCAGTTGTTGGTTTGTTGTGAGAGATGATCTAAGGCTGTAGTGAGCAGTAGCAGTTACTGTCTAGCTCCCAGGCTTGTGATCTATGCTCTAATTCCTTTTTCATCAGTTTCTGAAGGGATGGTTTATCATTGCCGAGTCTTTAATTTGATGAGTTATTGAGTTTCCTGAGTGTGTGATTTATTTCTTTAAAGTACTTTGATTTCAGTTAAGCATCCGTTTACTCTTGTATTTCTTAAGCACTGTACTACTAGCATTACTCTGACAAATGAGCCTCGGATTGAGTCACTCTTTGTAATGACAAACCGCTCTCGGGTTGACATATTAATGTGAGGTAATTAGAGGTGAAAGAGACCCTTTTTATAGCTCTACATATTTTGGAGCCGTTGCCGGGGAAAGAGTGTAGCCATTTGTCTTTTTCAGAGTAGTGTACGAGCCTGCTAGGGAGGAGTTGGATCCTAAAAACGGAAGGTAAGAACCTACGTGCAGAGCATGTAAAAGACCTGCTCACTATCCGCTTTCCTAACAGATTTGTTTTTGTTTGTTTGAATAGAAGTTGGTAGTTTATTTTTGAGTGCATGACTAAGCAGAAAAGACCAGAAAAGAATATCAAACCCCCATCCAAGCCTGAAAAAGCTATACGGACTTGGGTCGACCTACCTTCATAACGAAATTCATGAGAAAACGTATTCTACCATCAAGAGGGCTACAAGAAAACACTTTCAACCGCCTACCAAAGTTCCTTCTCCAAAGCCAGGATCACCATCTCAGAAGCTCTGTGGCCGAGGTGCATAACAACCAGGAGTGTGACTTTCAAGAAGTCGGTGTACCCACCTGCATCATTGCAGAAGGGAATCAGCAACTTTTATGCATGAGAAGGGAGAAACAGGGAAACCAAGGAACCAAAAACTCCTTTCCTGAAACAACCTACTCATTAGATAGCTCAGATATGAGGCCGTTAAAGTCATTTAATTGAAGAGATTCAATCTCCTCAAACACCTAGTATTCCCATTATTCCAGATAAAGGAAGCGCTATTAAAAAGATCCCTGTCAAAACCGTTCCCACCCAACCTAGGAATACCCTCCTAGATATCCCAGAAGGTTACTGGCATATATTCGATCCCATGGCTCAAAACCAACCAAACGCTCAAAACCATCCAAACACTCAAACCTCTACATTACAATATCCTATAGTGGATTCTGCAGCAAATGCACCCATGAAAGCTATCCCTCTTCAGCATATCCCTACATTTCACGGACTCACATCGGAAGATCCAGATGCATTCCTATTCGAATTCGATGTGTTATGTCGGGGGTACGATTACACCACCGATCCCCAAAAATTGAAATTATTCCCCTCTACATTGAAAGGGGCTGCTTTAAGATGGTTTATGGGGCTAGGTGGCGGGGTTATCACCAATTGGGATCAAATGAAAGAATCCTTCTTAAAGAAATACCAGGATTATTGTAGGTCTAGAGAATTAAAAGACGAAATATTTCAAATGACAGCCAGACCGAATGAAACATTAGAAGAGTATGTGGAACGTTTTCAGTATAATTTACAAAGATCTCCTTATGCATCGCTACCTTTACCTGATAATGTGTTAAAAACTGCATTAATGAGAGGCATGAAGGAACAATGGATTGAAACATTAAACATTATGGGCAAAGGGGATATTTATCAAGAGAATTTTACTGACATCCTTGACTTATGTATCAGGAGTTCGAGAGGCAGCACAAGAATAAAACCGACAGAATATGATTGGTTTGCAAGAGATAACAAAGTATCAGCAGAAGGAGTAACACGTGCAGAAATTGGAAATTTATTAGAAAATTTTAAAACTGATATTATGGGGACACTAACTACACAACTTGATATTGTGCAGACTAAACAGAAGCAGCTGGAGGCAGAACAGAATTTGGCAATCTTCTGCCCCCGATGCAGAAAAAAACACAGCCACAAGGAGTGTCCATTAGATAAGGTCCAAACATGCGCCATCTGTACAAAAGATCACCTTACGGAGAGCTGCCCCTCACTTCCTGGATTGAAAGCGGTATATAAGGAAGCAGAAGAAGAACCGGAATCAGTGAATTCGATCAACCAGGGCCGCCCGTGGCAGCCAAGACAACCTGGTATGTTTCCGGACCCAACCTCTTTATCTCAAAACCCACAGTATAATGCTCAACAATATGGTATGTGGCAGAATCAATCTCAAACCCCATTTACAAACTGGTCACCACAATCATTGCCTTCTTCAAATCCATGGCTAAATCAAACAAGCCAAACTGGTTGGCCGAATTTCCCTTACACTCCACCATATTGGCAAAATGGCCCGTATCCTTCACAATGGACTCCCTCTACTTCACAAAGTTCGCCCTGGCAGACAAGCTGGCAAAGACCGATGTACCACCCAGCTGGAACTATTCCGCTCCCTCAACCTACTTTGCCAACTTTACAACAAAATCCCCAGTCTAACTTGAGGCCGCAACTCCCAGCCCAACCCGATCCCAATCCAAACAACAGGCAGGTCCAATCTATTCAAATCATAGAATCACCAGAACCAGGACCCGACTTAAGGGAGTGCAATGACCTTCAGTTAAGATCTGGGCGTATAATTGAAACTGAGGGAGATAAAACAGTTCATATTGAAGATCAGTTACCCAGAGAACATCAGCCACAACAAGAGGATGTAAATAAGCAACAAACTCATAATCAAGCAACCACATCCTCTCCTCCGTTCCCAGAACGATTAGCCATACCTCGATCCATACAATATCCTGACTTCGACATTCTGGGAGAATTACAAAACCTGTACATAAAAATTCCATTCCTCCAAGCCATTCAAGACATTCCCATATACGCCAAAACCATAAAAGAATTGTGCATAAAGAAACCAAGGAGGAATATAACAAATAATCCAAGAGTCCAAGTAGTCGGTACCTTATCTGACCTATTGTCTGGAAGAGAAACACCCCTTAAATATGAAGACCCCGAGAACCCAATTATAACTGTTCAAATTTATGGTCAGACCCTGTCTAATGCCTTAGTTGATCTAGGGGCTGCAATTAATATTTTAACAACCACAACTTGCCAAAATCTCGGCATTACATCTGTAGAACCCACCTCTACTCTGTTAGAATTGGCTGACCGATCCGTGGTTAGACCAGAGGGCACTCTACATGATGTCATGGTCTCTGTAGAATCCTGGGAGTATCCAACTGATTTCCTGATAATTAATCCAAAAACCCGACTTGATGGACACCCGCTAATTTTAGGTAGACCTGGGCTCGCTACTGCCGATGCCTACATTGGCTGTCGGCAGGGAAATATGACCATAACCAGAGGACCAAATAGCAAAAATTTAGTTCTATATCCTCCAGCGCAGCCAAGTGTCACAATGATTAAAACTAATAAGCACCTTGTATCATATCTTACTGATAACATCAGATCTCCATTAACTATACAAGAGGCACTCGATTTCAAAGATCAAACAGAAGACGATGCCATTAATAATTTCATTACTCAAACTGAACCTCGCACACAATGTCACATGATAAAAGCAACATTTGATAATGAATTAGAAGAAGATCCCCTGAAAGATATTCATGATCAAATAATACCTGTTACTTCTGTTGCAAATAGTAAAACTGTGGAAATTGCACCGGGGAAAACTTTAAACATCAATGCTAATCTCACACCTAAACAAGAAACAAAGCTCATCCATCTGTTAACAAAATATCAAGAAGCATTTGCATGGGACTACCCTGATATGAAAGGAATCGATCCCCAGTTATGTACACACCACATTTACATAGAAAAGGATTCCAGACCTGTGCGTCAGCCGCAAAGGAGACTTAATCCCCATCTAAAAGACATCGTAAAAACTGAACTTCAGAAGCTTTTAGATGTGAATTTTATCTACCCTATTTCTGATAGTAAATGGGTCTCTCCACTTGTGGTGGTACCAAAAAAGAATGGGAAATGGAGAATTTGTGTGGATTATAGGGAACTTAACAAGGCAACACACAAAGATCATTTTCCTCTTCCTTTCATAGATCAAGTATTGGACACTTTAGCAGGGAAGAAGTTCTTTTCTTTCCTGGATGGCTTCAGTGGATACAATCAGATTCAGATTGCCCCTGAAGACCAGGATAAAACTACCTTTACTTGCCCCCGGGGAACATTTGCCTATCGAGTTTTACCTTTTGGCTTATGTAATGCTCCTGCCACATTTCAGAGGGCTATCCTTAGTATTTTTGCAGATTTAATCAATGATGGACTTGAAGTTTACATGGATGACTTTACACCATATGGAGATGACTTTGATCCAGCTCTAGACACCCTAGAGAAAGTCCTACAACGCTGCATTGTTACTAGGCTTTGCTTAAGCAATGAAAAATGTTTCTTGATGATGACTGAAGGACTTATCCTAGGACACTATGTCTCAGCAGCCGGCATTCAGGTAGACCCGGCCAAAATCCAAATACTTTTGCTTATTCCCACTCCTACTACTCAAACAGAGGTACGTAGTTTTCTTGGATTTTCAGGTTATTATAGACGATTTATAGAGCATTATTCGCACATTGCTGCTCCTTTATATGCACTGACTGGTAACGTTGATTTTCTTTGGACAGACAAATGTGACCATGCTTTCGAGGATCTAAAGAAGCTTGTATCCACAGCCCCAGTTCTTCGAGGACCAAACTGGGACCTACCATTCCAGATATCATCTGATGCCTCAGATACAGCCATTGGTGCAGTCCTTGGGCAGGAAGAGGATAAAAAACCATATGCTATTCATTACATCAGCAAAAATTTATCTCCTGCTGAATTGAATTACACTGTTACTGAAAAAGAATTCCTAGCTGTAATACATGCTGTCAATAAATTTAGACATTATATCACAGGCTACCCTGTTATCTTGTATACAGATCATTCTGCCATAAAATATTTAGCAAATAATCCTGTCACAAATGCCAGAGTAACTTGATGGTTAATCTTATTGCAGGAATTCGACATCACAATCAAGGACCGCCCTGGCAAAGAAAATCCTGTAGCCGATTTTCTTTCAAGAATACCAAAATCAAGCGATGCAGCAGCAGTGGAAGATCAATTTCCGGATGAGCACCTGTTTGTTGTTGCTGTTCAAACACCTTGGTATGCTGATGTTGCCAACTACCTTGCAGTAGGTAAATTACCAAAACATTTAACTCCTAATGAGCGTAAGCAGATTATTCAGAAAAGTTCTCGATTTTCGTGGATTGGAGGCTATTTGTTTCACACAAGAGCAGACATGCATATCAGGCGATGTGTTAGAGAGGATGAAATCTTTGACATCCTAAAATCCTGTCACGATGGACCGTGTGGGGGGCACTTCGCTGAGCGTAGAACTGGACATAAAGTATTGCAGACAGGATATTACTGGCCTACGATCTTCAAAGATGCAAAGAAGTTTGTCCAAGCCTGTGACAGTTGCCAGCGAGCAGGACGACCTGGTCAAGCTGATGAAATGCCTCTGAAACCACAGTTAGTCATCGAACCATTCGAGCGGTGGGCTCTGGATTTTGTTGGACCCATCAACCCTTCATCAAATCAGAAAACATATATTTTGGTGGCAACATAATATGTCACCAAATGGGTTGAGGCAGAAGCATTGCCAAGAGCCATAGAGGACTCTGTCATACAGTTCCTGTTCCTTCTATTTGTTCGTTATGGCCTTCCTAGGGAAATAATTACAGATGGAGGACCACAATTTGTTGGGCATAAATTAGCTGCAACACTTAACAATTATCATGTCCAACATAAGATCACTACTCCATATCACCCACAGGCGAATGGGCAGGTAGAAAGTAGCAATAAGATAATAGAATCAATCCTAACGAAAACTATTGCATCACATAGGCGTGACTGGGCTACCCGACTACCTGAAGCACACTGGGCCTATCGAACCACATGGAGGAGCACCACTGGTTACTCACCTTATCAACTAGTGTTTGGAAAACAACCTATTTTTCCCATAGAATTCGAAATCCAAACACTGCGAACAGCACAGGAAGTTGGCCTAGATTTAACTTAGGCACAACTCAATCGACTACAGCAGATCAATGAATTAGACGAAATTCGGCTCTCTGCACTACAAAATATAGCATTAATTCAACAGCAGCGAGCCAAATGGCATGATGCGCTCATCAAGAACAAAGTCTTCCACGAGGGAGACTGGGCTCTGTTATACGATTCTCGGTTTCAGGACTTCCCTGGAAAACTTCAGACTCGATGGTTGGGACCATATGAAATCCAGAAGGTACATGACAATGGAACACTTACTCTAATCACCATTGACGGTTCTGGATATGCATTCAAAGTAAATGGCCACCGAGTCCGTCTCTATCGTAAACCACTTACTCGGGAATCCTTCTGCCAGCAGCTACGCCGAGATACTGATCTGGAGATCTTAGGAGAGGAAGAGAAATCTTCCTCACCTGTAATTCATTAAGGGTCTATTTCTTTTTGCAAATTGTACATAAAGTTCTTGTTTTTTAAGTGATTCTTGTACATAAGTTTGATTTGAATATTTTCTTGTCATTTTTTGCTGTTCCTTTTTTTTTTTTCTCCACATAATTTGATTTTTGCTCTTCTAATAGCATATGCATGTGTTTTTATGATGTTGGTTTTGCTTGTTCTGCTGTTCCTTTTCTAAAGGAACAGCATTCGGATCTCTACTGTTCCTTTTTCAAAAGAACGATATTGTTACGTTTCTCGCTGTTCCTTTTGGTTACCACTGTTCCTTTTCCTTCAAAGAAACAGCGTTCTTTTATTGATGTTTTGCCTTTTTCAATGGAATGGCATATTGAGTGTTTTATAGTATGATTTCCGTTCCTTTTCCCAAAGGAACGGCATTTGCATTTTTGTTCCTTTTTCTATTATCCATCGTTGTCTCTTTTCCAACGGAACACCATTAGCATACTTTTGATCTCTTTTGCTGATTTAAATTGAGGATGCTTTTTGCCCATCTTCTTTCTAGTCTTCAAGCTTCAGCTATGTATTTGTGCGATGAAATATAAAAACACAACATACCGAAAATATGCAAACCATAAATCGCTATATCTATAAGGCTCTGCATTAATAAGAGGACAAATGGAAGGACATACTTATTTCTTACCTTTTGTTGACATGGTTTTACTAATTTTGCCCTGATTGGTTATCTTTATCATGCTGATTCCCTTAAAAAAAATTATTAGTACTTGGGAATAAGAGCAAAGAGTTTATATCTTCCTATTGAGATAATAAGACTTCTTCCACCATTCCTACTCTTAAGGAGTGTTGAACCACCCTTTGTGTATAAATAAGGAAAAGAATTCTATGAAAAAGAAAAAGCATGTCAAATGTCAAATGCAGGATAGGGGGTCTCATCGAGAGCCAGCCTACCATGATCATGAGGATGGAAGTGAAGTGGCATTCCCATTCTGGCCACCACACCAGGGATATGGTCCAAAAGGTATATCAAACAAACAAACCTTGGAACAGGAGGTCTCATCACGAGCCGGCCTGCCCACGTTTCGCTCTTCCTCGTGAATGGCATTATGGTTAACTGGTCACCAAGCCAGCATAATGGTCTACATTTTGATATAACAACATTCCTAGGTATACACAAAGGATCATGGTTCCGAGGGTGAAAAACAACTCTGCCAAGGTTATGGACACCTGTTGGCAGCAAAGTAATGTTAATGGTATCGAAGTCACCTTGCTTACACCAATAGGTAAGATACTAACACTCTTTTGTTTTTTATATCCTAGGCACTAATCATATGTTATTTCCCGATTTATACACCGCATGAATATTTATCATTACCAATCATGGCAACGGAGGTGACCATGACCGCTTAAGATTGGCAAGTACGATACATGCCCTATCCATCAGCCTCAAATCATCACACAACAGCCTCTTATATAACACGCGATCCATTCTCCGCCTCGATTTCGGAAATCTGTTGTCCTTTTTCAACATGGCATAAATCCACATGTTGTTCCTTTCTGACTTGATTGCAGACTGGGTGCCGCTCCTTTATTTGCCGGCTGGGACAGCCTATCACACTGCGGGGGGGGGAGGTTAACCTCATCATTCCCTGTATTACGTGTCAATTCACCATTCGAAACAATTAGTTTACGACGGTTTGGCATGGTTTCACGGCATGGCATATTTTTATTTTTATTTTCACACAAGTTGTTTTTGCTGCACTGTTGCATACTCTGTGTTTTCTTTCGCGAAACCTTGCTCTCTGTGTTTCAAACCGGAAACGTTTTTGCTGTTCCATTTAGAAATCACAGTGAAAACATGGGGGGAAAGGCAATTCGAAGTGAGCCTCAACAGCTAACGATCTCTGCTGCTGCCCGAGAAATCCTGGAAAGGGCAGGATGGTTGAACTATTTCAATCGCTTACAGGAGGCTAATGAGACAGTAGCAATGGAATTCTTGCAGAATTTACAAGATGACCACTCCACAGTAAGAGGGAAACGGATAGCGGTCACTAATGCCATAATTGCAGAAGTTTCAGGACTACCAGCTACCGGACCGATATGGACATTCAAAAAGGAACGATTACAGAAGGTCATGGAACTGTTCCAGGACGAAGGCCAGAATTTGACAATTAAAGGAAAGGGAGTTCTGCCAGCGACCCTAGGAGAACCCTGGACGGAGCTAGCAAGAATAGTACAGAGCTAAATTACCTGCGAAGGAAGAAAAGACGTGGTAAGACCACGACACCTTAAACTTTTAGCTGTTCTAAAACAGAAATGCTCTGTGAATTTACCGGCACTCCTAAACTCGTTATTGCATGATGCTGCACAAAGTATGAAAAGGGCACAACACGTAGAGGCAATTGTTAGTCACCACGGGTTGATTCGACTTGTTGTTAGTTATAGTCTTACCCAGCAGCAGAGCAGCTGGGAAGAGCTCATTGCAATGATTGAGGGGGGATTGACAGAGCCATCCCCGAAACGTAGACATTCTATAAACCCACCAGAACAACCGGAAAAACGCAGAGAAAATGTTGCTAGTACATCACAACAACCAGAGACACACCAAGAATCGGCAAAGCGAAAGCATGTCGTTGATTCACCCGAGCAACCAGAGGAACCCAGGAAATCAGCTCGGTTAGCTCAGATGAGAGGAAGCATAAATAAGCCCAGAAAATCAGCCCGGTTGGCTCGAATACGAGGAAGGCCGGAGAAGCTCCAGGAAAGCGCCAGCCAACCGGTAGTAATTGAGGACGAACAGTCCGAAGAGGGGGCAGAGGCTGAACAGGAGGAGGGAATAGAACAGCAGGAAGATAGCCCATTACAAGACCTACTGGGAGAAGATGACTTGGCCGCCATCCTAGCCAATATGAGTAAGTATGGTCAACCTTCTAGTTCAGAGAACCCCCACGACCAACCCCAGGAAGAGAACATGCCTGTTCATGATGAAGAGGAGGAAAATACTGAACGGGAACAATCTGTTCCCATGTCACAAGAAGAAAATCATGAGGAAGAACCCCAGGAGGAAGAATCAGAACCAGTCGAGGTGCATACCCCAGAACAGCCGGAGCAGAGCAGTGAGGAAGAACCCCAGGAGGAAGAGTTAGAAACTGGTCATGATCCAGTCCACCATCGACAGACTGCCGTTTCTTCAAATGAAACAATGGAAATTAAGAAGTTGCGGAAGGAACGAACTAAATTGTTAAATACGATAACCCAGCTCAGACAACAAATTAGGATTCTGAAAAAGAACCAGAAGGTAAAGAGGAAAAAGAGGGCCAACAAACGGCCTGCTGACCAAAACCCTGAGGATGCAACTGCCGTTCCACATGATGCTGAGGATCGGGAACAAACGGGTGTTCGTGTCAAAATAGAAAAGGATGATAAGCAAATTTAGACAGAGGCACCACCCTCAGGTGTAATAAGGGTTCTGAACTCCAAACAGCATAACAAGAAGGTTCAGGTAAAACTCCCGGCCTCCACTGATCTATGGAAGAAAGATCCAAAGACAAAATCCTTGCACAAGATGGTGAAACAAGCACATCAAGAAGTGGAGCAACTTAAAGAGCAAACGGTTCCCCTAGAAAAATATGAAGAGTTGCAGCAGCAACTAAGGGACGTCAGTCAATCTAAAAGACAGGCTTTTGAAGGGTGGATGAAGGAACAAGAGGAAGTCACACAGGTAACTTGTAGACTAGATACTACTATCAAACAGATGAATGACTTGTGTTCTTTATATAATAATGTTTTAGCATGTAGGGCCCCTGCTAAAAACTATGCTCTGTTTCTATTAGAACGGTATTTACAATTACAAATAAAAGTTGTTAAGGCAGGCACCCCTATACAGATCAACAATGTCAATGATTTTATAGACTGTTGTAAACATTATGGAGTGAAAGTCCAGAGATTGTTGTGTGAACTTTATTTACACGACCTTGTGCTAAGTCAAGAGACTGAATTGAACCCTGGTCCCTCCATTGGCGATATCCAATTCCAAGCATTCATTTCATTCGGGGTTAATCAGATTAAGTGGCTAAAAGCCTATGATACCTTCCAGAGTCAAGAAAATGGTCTAGATTTACGAGTTAGGGCTGAGCCTAGGAACCCAGTACAGTTATGGACAGCTCATATAAACCACATAAGGACTCCGGGTGTCATCGTAACATTAGGGCCTATGCATGAGGCACTCATTCAAGAGAGTTTAGAGTATTTCCTTTCCATCAAAGACTTGGCCATTAATGCAGCCAAATTTCGATATCGAATCTCTGATCCAAACATCCAGCTCAGAGAACCATTTAAGTATGAGAACTTTGAGTTAGCTGCTGACCGTTTGAACCTCTATGGCCAGAGCATTCTGAAAGCAGGGTCATCTTGGTTAGGGTATAGATTTCGCGCTCCAATTATTTGGCATCCTGCACCTGGATACCAGGCCCTGTATGATATGCCTGAGGGGCAAGCAGGTCAGTTCTTTGATTATTTAATCACTCAACATGGTTGTAGGCCTCCGCATGAGAATCCTTCTCCAGCATACTCTCTCACTGCACTACATGTCAACTACAATGTTTTCATGAGGACATGAAACAAGGTAAGCAGGGGGGTGTGTGGAGTACTAAAAAGGTATGATTTTGATGATTACTTCAATGACTTTTTAATAGAATTTGTGAACCTTTTGTATCATGAATTTGGAAAGTAATAAGGAACTATAACAAAACATGTGAGAATCGATGTGTATAACTTAGCCACTGATAATGGTTACTTTCTATACAGAAAAAGGAGAAAACGAAGAGTTGCCGCTCCAAAGGAAAGGACAAAGTGGAGATAACTGCTGTCTCTCTGGACGAGAACCGAACGCAAACATAGGGAAACCGATCAAAGTAAATCAGCTCGGGAAAGAAGGAGAGGACACCAGCTCAGTGCAACAGCAAAGACAGGATGAAGAGTTAACAGTTTGGCGAATCCCTCAGGATCGAAGATCCTGAGGGATCGCTGCTTTATTTATCTAGTTGCTTGGACATCTCCGCCGTCGTCTTTATAAAAAGAGACAGCACTGTTAGTTTAGGAGATAGAGAATAGCGAGATAGGATACGTTTTATGTAATCTTCTGTAAAACATCAGATTTGGTTATTAAGCTTCGTTAAGAATTGGTTCGATGTATTTTTGATCAATGCATTAATGAAAGCTTGGTGATTATTCCATCTTCACGTCTGCATTAACCTAAAGCGGTGTATCCTTGGAGGCTAAGGGCCCGGCCCCGAAGGACACTTGCTTCTGTACCATTACAGCTTCACTTCTGTGTGGTTTGTTTATTATTGTTATTTGATGAATTGATATGCTTTACAAGTTCATATTACATGCTCTGTTCAAGTTTGAATTATTGAAGTTTCTACAGCTAGAATTGTGTGTTAACTCCGCATTAAGTTATTAATCCTTTCAAGGGTTAATCGCATATCCTTACTGTTATATTACAGAGCTGTCATACTAAGCATTCGTGTGGTGTGCGTTTATAATTCATCAATACTGTTCTATAATTCATTCGCTGTTATTGCTGTTCCATTAGTGTGATCTGTGTAAATCGCCTTTAGAGTGACAAAATGTTCTTTGATTGCAAAGAGTGTATAGATTGAGTTTGGTTATAACCCGCGGGACTTAGTTATTCAATTGCTGTTCCATTTTAGAGTTGCTGTTCCATTTCAGAATTGTGGTTCAATCCTTTATTCGCTTTGCTTTTCCATTTACTTGCAGTTGTGGGTTTGTTGTGAGAGATGATCTAAGGCTGTAGTGAGCAGTAGCAGTTATTGCCTAGCTCCCAGGCTCGTGATCTATGCTTTAGTTCCTTTTCCATCAGTTTCTGAAGGGATGGTTTATCATTGCCGAGCCCTTGACTGATAAGTTAGTGAGTTTTCTGAGTGTGTGATTTATTTCTTTAAAGTAATTTGATTTCAGTTAAGCATTCGTTTACTCTTGTATTTCTTAAGCACTGTACTACTAGCATTACTCTGACAAATGAGCCTCGGATTGAGTCACTCTTTGTAATGACAAAACGCTCTCGGGTTGACATATTAATGTGAGGTAATTAGAGGTGAAAGAGACCCTTTTTATAGCTCTACAGACATCATGTTTAGCTAATTCAGACAATGGAACAACTATTTTTAATTTTCCTACTTTAACTTCCAGATTAAAAGTTTTTTCAGTCTGAATCCTTGTATTTCGAACAGTTGGATTGTCTTTTATCTTCTGTGTTTTCGGTATTTTTCTCCTTTTCAGGAGTGGGGTTGTGGGCTGAAGTTGTTTCCGAATCAACTTTTGGAGGTTCCTCTACATTTCCTTTAGCGGGAAGAGTATTGGAAAGTTGTCTATTATTCAGTTGAGTATCAGATACATCTTCAATTATTGGATTGGCATGATTAGGATCTGATCTAGAAAGAATATGTACAGAAGTAGTATTGGTTTTACCTTTGAGGGGTTGTTTTGTGGCTTTCTATTTACTTATTTCCAGGACATCAATTCTTCTGCTCCTCAAATTATCTTGTCTGTGAACTTCGTAAATGGTTGTGTCATATCCCTCCTTGAAGTCAAATTATTCTCCTGAATAGGTTTGAAATTGCTTAAGAATGTGAGCTTCTTGATCATCTTGGGTCAAGAAAATTTCTGGTTCATTCTTGCATTCAGTCAAGTTGTTTATTTGAGCATCTTCTGTTGGTTCCTCAGAAGTTGAGGCTTCAATATAATTTTCCTGGAATGGGGGCCTAATATTTTGGTTAGGACCAGTTTTTCCAGTATTTTGATTTTGGTTCCTTCTGAAATTCGGATTTCTTACGATATTGCTCCGTTGACCATCCCAAGGAGATTTCTTTTCAATTGTTTCTACTCTATCTCCTAGCCTTTCCATTCCTTTAATAATAGCATCCAATTTCTTTTCAAAAGCTGTGGGTTCTTCGTTTAAAGGCATTCTCCTTTCAGCTCTAGCTCTAGCTCGTTTCTTTATCAGGTGGGCTTCAACACTAACAACTATACTTTGCATTTCTTCTAAAGTTTGAGGAGCTCTTTCCCTAAGCTGATACACCATATTAGAATCAAATCCATTAGGGAATTTGATTAATATTGAATCTGGATGAGGTCTAATATTTTGGGGAATAGCATTGTAAGCCTCATTGAACCTGGTGACATAATCTTGCACAATCTCATTTGGTCCTTTCTTTAGTTTTCCAAAGTCTGATAAGATTTGAAGAGGATCTTTCTTCTTTTCCCATCTGTTTAAAAATGATCTATAAAGAGCTTGTAAGTCAGTAACACTGTTTGTAGGAAGGGCTCTAAACCAGGTTCTGACTTCTCCAGTAAGAAATTGGACAAATATCATCATTCTTACATCATCAGCATCTATTTCACAAATTTCAAAATAATCAGTCATATTTTTAGTATGCTGTTGTGTAGTGTAGGTTCCAGAACCATCAAAAGGAGTGATTTTACTTTGGTAGTCTTAGGGCATAGCCCCTAGATTGGCTGGTAATACCAAAGGAGCATATCTATTTGCCATTGGAAGAGGTAGTGATGAAATAACATGTGAGGTTGGTCTGTGAGTGGTGGATGTAGGAGTTGAAGGGGTAGTTTGAGGTTGAGATGTTTGAGGAAAAGTTGATGAACTTGGAGAGGCTGAAGTGATCATAGAAATATTTGATGTTCCTTCAGAGGTAGACTCAGATTGTATGGAATTTCGCAAATGTTTATCAAGATGTGAAGTAACAAATTCAAATTGTAAATCTTCAATAAATATTGGGTCTGGAACCAAATTGGACAACTCAGATTCAAGAAAATTTACAAATAAAGAGGTTTCAAACTGCTCATCAAATGGTTCATCCTCAAGATAAATCCACTTCACATGACAAGATATTGATCTATAGAGAGGTCGAGAACTACCAGAGCTTTCTTGACTATCTTGTCTTCTAATAATTCTGGGGATCAGATTCGGATTTTCAAACATAGGCGGTGGATTTGGATCAGGATTTTCCCTGGTGTAACGAGTCCTTTCTGAAGCCAGGTTTCTAGGTGATATATTTTTTTGTTTTTGTCTAAATATAATGAACAATACAACTTCAACAATCTCTTTAAGAAGTTTCAGATATTGGATTTAAATTTTCTTAAAGACTTATTTGACTAGAGGAACTGATCAAATGTTTGAAACCAAAGTTCAGTTCATAATATAAATCAGAGATATATTAAAGCAACATTTATTTACTTATGCAATTGCAGAGAAAAAGCATTTCAAAGGCTACCTGGCTAACTTCAGGATCCGTCTATAGTTTATAAAGTAAACAATAGTAACAATAAAATTATTCAATTCCCCAGTGAAGTCGCCACTATGTTATCACTCAGATTTTCCTTGAAGTTGTTGAGAAAAGGAAAGGGGTCCGAGGTAACCACAAACCAACTTTTAGGTACAGAATGTAGCCAATCTGTACCCAGAGAGGGCTCTCTCTGTAAAATTTAGGTTTGTTTTGAAAAATATTTGGCTAGTTATAAAGTCCAGAGATTTTGATTGAGTTTGGGTGATGGAAATCAATAACTAAGGGTAAGATTGAGTATTTTAGGCCATTGGGCTAATGGAGTCAAAGAAAATGGCTTAATTGGATCAAGTTTCTTAACAAAAGATGGTTTCACAGGGAAAGATAATCAAATAGGGAACAATTATGGATCTAAAGTGAATGGGATGAACTCAAATTGGATGAAGGGCAATTAAGAATCCTTCAACATGTTTTAAAGAGGGAAATAAAGTGATTATTAATAAAGAGAAATCAATAATTCTTTATCAAATAATCAAAATGAATAAACTAGAAAACAGGAGAAATCGAGAATTCACTGTTTAAAATAGTTCAAAAAAAACATTTAGAACAAAAACGATTAAAAACAGATTGCACTTAAGAACTTTCTAATTTATTCCTTTTCGTTAATCATTCAGATATGAAACATATATGGTATAATAAACAAGTATAAAAACTCTAAAACATAGGAGATAGATGACTTATTGATCCGTTGTCTGACACAAGAATCATGTGAAAAGTCTTTTGCATCAATTCCTCATCCAGCTGGCCATACAAAATTTGTCCAATAACACTTTATTCCAAAGTAGTCAATGTTATAGCAAAGTCTAAGAATCCACCCATCAATACTCCAATTGAGGGAGTATTTATACAAAAAGTTACAAAAAATATCTCATAAAAAATTGAGATATAATCTAGGATGACTCATAAGTATTTTACAACAAACTAGAGACAGATGGTCTCGTAGATAAGAAAAATGATAACTGATGTTGTGTTGATTCCTTCTTTTGAGAATGTGCTGGAGGCAGGCTCTATGATTTGGCTCATTGCTGTCATCTTTAGTAAATCTGTGCTGGCTACTCTGTTTTACTGATACTCTTTATCTGCACTGATACTCTTTAACCTCTGTTTATCCTTTTATCCTTCTTATCATGACTTACTGTAGTAAATAAGCAAAAATTCATGTAAGGAGAATATTTACAAAAGTTCTAACATTTCTTCCCACCATTTAGCTTCCGGTATTCTGGTCCTTTGTAGCTTCCTCAGAGTTTCATCTGTCTCTGTATATCTAAAGAAAGTAGGTTGAATTGGGAACAAATGCTTTACCTCATGCTCGAGATAAAACAAATTTTCCAATCTCTCATGAATATTTTTTCCTATAGGCAATGCTGCTGCTGATGAACTAGTTGAGGAACTGGCTTGATTGTCAGCATGTTTGTTCAATTTTTCAACATAAATTTCAAGGTCCATTAGTTTATCCTCTGAAACTAAAGGACTGGGCAATCCTTTATTCAATAGAATATTCAATATTTTTATGAAGACATGGATTTCTTCTTGCATATCAAAGCACCTTCGCTCTAGATTCTGCATTAGAGTTCTTTTAGTAAAAAATCTCTTTATCTCCAAAATTGTGCCTGTCATGTTTTGAATGCCAAGTTCTTCAAGTTGATGCTTGTTCTTAGTATTCAAAAAGTGTATAAGTTCATTGGCTTCTTCCAGCATGTTTCCCAATTCTTTTCTTGATTTTAGAATTTCTTCCACAGCCAATTTGACTAGATCATTCTGTTCATACATTATTTGAATTGAGGGCCAGACATCATTTATTGACTGGATGATGTTGCCCCAAAGAATTTTTTTATTTCCTTTAAAGGTCTCTCCAATGTGAGATCCTTCTCCAATGCTTTAACCAAATTTTCCAACCTGTTGACCTCTCTTGTTTTCTCAGCAACACTTATTTTTGAGAGATCATATTTCTGTTCTAAAGTGGTGAATTGTACCTTTGTTCTTTGAAGCTCTATCACTTGGAGTTTCAATTCCTCCATTGACTTTATTAATTCTTCTGTACTTAAATTGGAAGTATTTACCTGTGAAAATTATGTTGGCTGACCTGTTGTAGATATACCTGTAATTACTTCTGCTGTAGATGCTGGAACATTAGGCTGCTTGTCTTTCAATGCCTTTTCAAGCTCTTTTTCAATTTCATTAAGTTTCTCATTCAGTTTCAAGAGCAATTCCATCAATTCTTCTTCATAATTTTGCTTCATGATTTCTGCAGTCTGTGGATGTCTTGAGGCTAGTAACTTCAGTTGTTTTCTCAAAGCTGCAATATCATCATATTTTTTATTGATCAGGGCTTCTATACCCTTGACATATTTGGGATTATGTCCCAATACAATTATTATTTCCTCCAAAGTATTTATTCTATTGTCCTTAGCTTGAGAAGAGGCTTTTTCAAGCTGCAATTGTGCATTAGTGTTTTCCAAAGAATCTTGCAATTTATGGGTCATCATTGATTTATCAGTAAGAGTAGAATAAATCATTTCACCTGTTTGTTTATGTAGCTCAATCTGATCTAAAGGATGAATATCTTTTGATATGACTTCAAAGTTAGTTTTGATATAATCTGCAGCTGTTTGAGGCTGCTGCACTTTGGGTTTGAAGTGGCTCATTACCATCTTACTCTGCTGGATGTGATAGGCTGACATCAATCTTTGCTGATTCTTAGGAACCATCTTCAAATATTGATTGTAAACTTGAAGTCTTAGTGGATAATTTCTTGCCTTTATATTTAAGAATGTTATTTTGATATCCTAGGCATCTTTCAATGGTGGTTTGAAAGAATAAACTTCTACACTCTGCTGCCTTTGTAGTTCTTTTCTCTGAGAATTAGTGGATGTTCCACTGACTGTACATGTTTGCTGACTACCTATTTCTTCTCTCCTTTGACTATCAGGGATTTCATGAACAGATTCCACTTCTAGAAGAGGATTTAATTTTTGTCTTTTAATATCAAATTGTTCTGAAGACCCACTGATAGGGGTAGCTGCTTCAACATCTCTCTTTTTACCCTTTTTTACATTGAGAGGAGTTTGTAAAATTGACATTTATGCTACATTGGTCTGAGTAGGAGAAATATGTACTTGACCCTGTTCTTTAGAAGTTTCAGGTTGTTATGTCATTGTAAATTTTTTTGTAACTTGGATATCAACCTCTTTTTCTTTTCCTTTAGATGCTACTATAGCAAATGCACTGATTTCCTGTAAATTCTATTGAGAAGTCTCAACAGAAGAAGAACCAATACCTGGTATCTGCACCTGTCCAAAAGAGTGTAGGTCAAGTATTTTTTCAAGGTCTTTCATAACATTTTTGACACTGACCTGCTCACTATATTGTTCTATCAATGTCCCTTCCATCCATTCATCCATATTGGCATATTGTTCAATTTCTGGGATTCTTTGATGAATGTATGGTGATAATTTATTTTTCATCCTTCTATCACAAATAAAGTTGTTTGGGTCATAAGGTACCCAATAGAAACTTTTTTGTAATTTAAGATAGTCTTCTAATATTCTTTCAGCTTCCTTTGCAACATCTCTAGAATTGTAGACAAAGGGACCTAATTGACTTTTAATTCTGAGTTGAGCCTTTTTATTTGCATTGCAAAAATGGACTATGTCTAAATTGATCATCTGTCTGAAATACTCTAATGCAAAGAGTCTCATTGGGACATATTTTGGTAACTTGAATGGGCATAACTCACATCCATATATTCTAATTTCGGCGTGATTCAGGTATAGGTACTAATCACCTATCCGGTATTGCTTTGAGAGTTGGAGAATTTTCTTGATCTCACTACTGACCCTAGGAGGGGAGACTCCTATCAACAAGGTGGCTGCAGGATGTACAAATAGGTCAATCAACTCGTTATAAGAATAAGGAGAATCAGAGGAATTATGAGTGATGGCAGACCAAAAGATTACAGACCTAGGATTTCCTTTGGCATCAAGTTTTTTGACATAGAAAGGGAAACTCTCTAATTGAAAGTAAAGCATGAGATGATATATAATAGAAGAATATTTTAACATTCTTTCATTCTCTAACCTCATGAATTGATCATGGATTTTATTTTCAATGTAGGAGCAAAAACATACTTGACAGCAGGGGGCTGTCCAGGGGTAAAAATTGACAACAATACTAGGGTTAATTGGTCAACATATTCACTAGTATTGAAACCCATTATAGAGGATATCATATTCAAAATAAGCCCACCCACATCACTGAAAAAGGTATAACCATAAGGGGGAGGGCCTTTGGGCCAATGTTCTGGCAACATGAAGGTTTGGTAGAGGCGATTTAACTCTTCATGGGATAAATTGGCAGATTTCTCAAGTAATTCTCCCACGGAAAGGGGAGTCGGGCTTGACCAGGTTGGAACTTTAACATTTCGTTAATAGACTGAGCAGTTATGGGAAAAAGGATGGTTTGACTCGGGGACAAAACTGCTCGTTGATTGGGATCATAATTTGCATGGCAGTAATGGATTATCTCAGGAAAAAAGTGGACTCAGGGGAGAAGGTAAATGGGAATATTGGATTCCCATAATAAAAAAATGTCAGAACCTTTCAAATAATTATCTCTGCGGTAGCAAAAAATTCGAAGGGGATTTTCACTGAGAACCAGGTTTTTAATTTGGAAATCTTTGTCTACTAAAGGTAGATAATCTAAATATCTGTGAGAGGCATTCAGGGGTACGACATTCAGAGCCACGGGAATTTCCATTTCTGGTTCTTGTGGATTCAGAAATGAATTCGGGTTTTAATGAAAAAAAGGCACAATCACAGGTTTGGAAATTGAGGAATGAACAAAAGACCAATCTTGAACCCTGTTTCAGTTTTTCGTGTGGAATTTAAAACAAAAACCAGGTTGTTTACAAAGTTGAGGGGGAATTTAGGTAAATACCTGTTTTCCAGGAAATAAATAGTGATGAAAACAGGTGCTGGTAATGGCGGATGAATTCTGGATGCTCGACTACAATTTTCTTCAGCAAGGTAGCGGTTGGCAAATTTCGACAGTATATTTCGAAATTCGTTGCATGAGACACTGGTCACTGCATGGGATAGTGAAAATGACACGGGTTCTTTATTTTATTCACAAAGTCAAAGGTTGGCGGCTTTTTTTTTTTTTTTAATGGATGACATCAGAAAGTACGGGGGCTTCGTCACAGTAGGTAGGCAGTAAGTGGTTTCCATCGCACAGCTTTTGGGTAAGAGTGGTTTTCAGCGAAGGGCGAGCAATTCCATACGATGGACGACACGTGGCGCGACATTATTTAGAAAACCACTTGGCCATCGCGCATTATCATTCGAATGAGGATTGTCAGCGATATTGATATCAACCATAGATCTCAGATTGATCGATCGAACGGTCGTCTGGAAAGGAAGATGACAATGAATTAATATGGCGGGTCCAATGAAATTTATTATGAAATAATCGCATCAGGGGGAATTTTAATTGGCGGATTAGGTTATTAATTAACCTGGAGGGTTAATTAATCCCTTTATACGACGGAGGGTCGGGGTTATTTATTAATTGGAAATTTCAACCAATTAATGAATTTTAATAAGTATATGGTTATTTTTCAACGAACGGGCGAAATATTATATTAATTTGGAAATTTAATTAAAATAATACGGGAAAAGGAAAGATTTTCATAGGGATTTAAATAATAAGTTAAAAATTAATATGGAAATGAATGAAGCGCTAAGTGTAAAACATCAAGGTAATGTATTTAACTTATGCTTTTATGAATAGGGTTTTTATGAAATATTGCATAGTTTTCCTAAGTAAAATGGGATTTTACTTAGGAAATTTTTTTTTAGAAGTGAATGTATGACATGATGAATGATTTTAAGTACTTAGGCTTTTCCAATTATTGGGCCGAGGGTCCGGCCCCTCCAAAATTCAAGGAAATGCCTTGAGCCCCTTCAATTTTCAAATGCCTTAGTACTTAGGGGAAATTAGTAAAATTTTTAGGGAAAAATGAGAAGGGAAGTTAATAATTTTGACTTTGCTTTGCTTGAAATTCTTCCAGTGTAGTGTTTGCTTCTGCACTTGTGATGAAAGTAAATATTTAACACATCTAGAGTCATTATCCATCACATGTAATTCAGCAACATCATTTACCTACCCTACCTACTTTACCCTACCATTTTTTCTTCTTTATTAGGGTGCACTTAGACTGGCAAACCCTTATCACACTTTTTCTTTTACATATGGAAATCTATCTAATTCTAACCTTATTACATCCAAGGGCTTATATTAAGCTATTGAGCTCCTTTTATTTACTCTACCTATCTACTTATCTGCCAAGATTAAATAGTTTGGTCAGATTTTATTCTCTATCTCTAAAACATAAAATTGAAAGATGAACTAGCCAAGCTTTAACTGTTTGACTATTCATCAATTGTGGCATAAGATACAAGTTGCACACAATTTTGTTTATTACATAAGAGAAAAAAGTAGTGGTATTTAGACTTGCACACTTTCCTTGGCCTTTCTTTTGGTGCGGTTCATTTTCTTTTACTTTTTTGGCCATTTTAATTCTTTTCACCCTTTGATTTTTCTTTTAGGGTATACCCTCTTTATATTTTTTAAATTTTTTGATTTTTTTTGACAATATGGAAAACCTTTGAAACAAGGAAAGGTATGAACATATTACATAGCCCATCAAGTCAATCATGATATATGACACCTATTGGTATAGGAGTCTAACAAGAGGCAAGCCTCAATCATCTGAGATCTATTACAAAGGGAAAATCAAATAACAATAAAAGAAAAACATGAAAATAACACAGTACACAAAGGGGCAGCACTGTAGCTTAAGTAGAATATAAAAATAGATGAAATATACAGATATAAAAGTAAAATGAGAGTGAGATCATCTTCCGGGTGGTCACAAGACACCCTCCCTAAGAGAAATATCCTCTAAAAAAACTAGATTTTGCAGATCTAGTTCACCACTTGCTGCAACTCACAGCAACTGCAAAACCGTCAACAGGATCAGCACTGCTACTAGAGGTGGAGCTAGGCCAAAATGCTGGATAGTGGAGAAATGCAGTAAAATTCCCTTCAAGATCTTCTCAAGGAATGAGGGAGAGTTCCTAAACAGGAAACCCTCTCTTTCTCTTGCTAAACAGCGCAGAGAAAAGAGTTGCTCAAGCAAACTTAAAATTACAAATATGATAAAAAACCATTACATGAGCCTCCACCTCCTTTTTATAACTTGGAGTCTTCTTGGCAAACCCTAAACCACCTCAATTGAGTTAACCCCTTTCACATGGGATCCTCCTTCTAGAACTGCGTTGGGTCTTCAAAATGGCTTAATCCCTGTTCACACACAAGTGGCTTTATTGAGAAAACCCTGATTTGTCTCTGTTCACACTGGGCACTGATTTATTTTTTATTTTTAAGATATTTTCATGTCCTCCCCTCCATTTTATTCATCAATACATAAAATTGAGACAAAATTAAATATTCCTATTAGCTTGGGCTAATTAGGAATATTGCAGTCCTCCCCTCCAAAATTGTTGCTTGACCTCAAGCAACTGCAAGGTGAGTGCTGCAAAATATTCCCCTTGGTGACACCATCATAATATAAGTTACCTCCATAAACCAAGTGTTCTCCAATCCATCCATGTCTTGCTCCTCCAAGGTTCTCATGGGATATAAAATTCTCATCCCATAAGGAAACAGTACATCGTATGAAACAAACATGGTTTGCCCCATGCTCTCTCTAGAATATGAAACATAAAATACATGGAGAGTGGTCCTCTCATGAGGCACATGCCATCCTTAATTCTTTCTGCTCATGCCACATCATCATGGCTGAAAGTGTGATACATGTTTGGTGCTTTGGGGAAGCACCCATCTTTTTGCAAAAATATCCCTTTCCCCCTCTCAAGGGAGTGGCTCAAATCATAAATTTTGGAGCCCAATATTGGCCAAGAGGCTCACATGATCTATCATTTCTCCTTGAAACATGGTGTAAGAATGCATGAAATCAGAAATAAAAACATGTGTAACATGATCATGTTCTTCACCAATAATCTTTCTCCAACTAAGGGAGAGGTGCAGGGTTCCATTATCTTCCTTAGGAGAACGAAGAGTGGGCTGATTCAACCCTCCCAAAGAGTCATGTTGATAATCCATATATTCATGGCTCATACCTCTTTGACAACGCTGATGTGGCCCTCTTTCCAAGCTCTTCCCATGCTGCACCAAACCATAGTATAATAGGTGGCCATCCTACCACCTTCTTGCTGCAATAAGCTTCTCCAAATATTGAGAAAAGTGGAGGATAATGGGTGTTGGCTGAATATGATTCAAACAACACATTTCATGCTCTAAATTTTCCCATTGTGAGGTACTTTCCTTCATGACATAACTTCAATACATGGCCCTTTGTAAAAAGAAACAAGGTACACAATGAAGCAACCATGCAGTATTCTATCCTCCTCTTGAAGCATGAATAAATATGGGAGATTCATCCACCATGAACACATTCACCCAATGTGTCATCCCTCCTCTCATGCATGGGGCATCAATATGATATGGACAACTCTCATTATGCCAACTCATGAGGAGCTTACAATTTCTCCCAAGCCCAAGTACATACAAGATTTTGAAATGCATTCTAAACAAAAGCACTTGTACATACATTGTAGGCAAAAGTAAATGTATGGACATGGAATTTATCATGTGGTGTCTATACCTCCTTCTTGTCAACCCAAGAAGTCATGCCTTCCTCTTATGCAGCCTCTTATTGAAGTACAAGGCATGAGACAAGAAAATTAGAAATTTTGGGGATTGTTTAAACTCACCCAACAAAATCCAGCGCAGGCTGTCCTTTTCCTACATCAAATTTGAATGTGGTAAGTGGTTCACAAGCCACTAACTTGCTGCCCTCATCATTCCATCATGGCTAAAGGTGAAATGTGTGTTTGGTGCTTTAGAGAAGCACCCATCATGCTGCATCATCTCCCTTATCCCATCAAGGGAGTGGCCAGATCTGAAAATATTCTTGGCCCATAGTTGGCCATGAAGCTTGCAAGGTATCACACTCCTCTTAGGAGCTATGGCCTGAAAATATGAATTAAGAAAATAAATGCAACCATAAAATGAAGTGTGATTCCCATAAGCATGCATCTTACCCAAAGTCTCCAGTGCTGTGATAATTTTCCCCTTAGGAAGAGATGACATTGATGCACAAGGTTGAGGGAACACTTTTCTCTTCTGCTCATCATGGGAATTCCTTTGTGGAATTCATTCAAGTAAGGAGACATCAAGGAATATATCATGGGAAGATGTAGGGAATAACATGTCCTTGCTTTGCTTGCATAGATCATATTGCCTTCTTCTTGCATTATCATGCTGAAATAAAGAGGGACAATTGTTTCTTACCATGTGAAGCTTGCCCTCTATTTTGCCTTCTACAATCTTCAGGATCTCACCATTTGATAAGTATGGCACATGCTGCTCATGAAGTGTGCCACAATCTCCATATGTGAGATTCTTTGGAACTCTTTGCAAAATTTCAAAGGTTTCCCTCCTTGGAGCAATTGCTCCTTCTTCTTCTTCTTCATGGAATGCTAGAGGTGCCCTTACTGTGACTGTGCTGTCACCTCCAGCCTTATCTTCAATGATGGGAAATGTATCATCCTCAATAGGAGACCTCAGATCTTGGTCTTCTCTTGAAGGAGGAATCCCCAAATCTTCTTCTTTCTCTTGAAACCTCATAAAGGTTTCACTGCAGCTTCCTTTTTCTTGAAACCCTTTTGGAGTTTCATTACATATTATTTCTTTCAACTGCTCAATCTCCTTGGAGAGGCTTTCCTTGGATCTGAATATAGATGAGAGTAATCTCATCTTCTCCATAATTTTTTCTTTCTGCTTTCTGCTTTTCCTCAGCACTTCTCTGATAGCTTTATCTCACGGGCTAGGCCAGAGATCATGCTATAATACCACTGTAATGAACCAAAATGGGGAAAATAAGCACAGTAGGGAATATCCTAAGATATTACACTATGGGTTCACACAATATGGGATCACACAAATAGATCTAAACCAAAGATATATTGGTAGGGCATTTACTGGTTATATCACCTCTAAAGAGAGGGTGAAAACCAGAGGCTTCCTGGCCCGTTCTAGACTCTGTCTGAAGATACTTGGTAAAACACAGCAAGTGTGGGAATAACACACTCCTAACTGATTTTTCAGCCTTTGGGATCCTTATATCTATAGATATAAATATTGGATCAAAACCCAAGAAAGTAAGGAGCGGGAAATTTCTACTTCAGGAAATTCTGCAAGAGGCTCAGTGAGAACGTTGTATAAGAAGATTGGTCCAAAACTAACGTAGATCATGGCTTGGTTCCTCTAGCTCAGGCTATGTGGGACTTATGTACTGAATTTTAGGAAAAAAAAATGAGTTTAAGGCCTTTAACAAAATATCCCACGAAGCTGACTAGCTAAAAATCAACTAAAGAGAAGAGCTGCTGCAACAAGAAAACCCAGCAACCAGAATTGCACAGTTTTTCCCAGTAATAATTGGAGACCAGCCATAAGGCTCAAAATTCAGCAATAAGACATCAGAGTAGTGTTATGAAATATTCTCCCATTAACATACAACAAATCACATGGAATAATAGTGCAGAAATCCACTAAAATGACATCTCCGGCATTTAATAAATTGCAGAAATGAAGGAACAACGTTCCTCTAAGAGTGCTTCAGCGGTTAAAAAATGGAGCTTAGATCTATAGCAGATATATGGCTATAACATCAGATCCATACCAGGTCTAGAAACTACTCAGCCTCTTTTACAAGACCCCTTTGGGGTTTTAACGAAATATTGCACAAGAAGTTATAGATCTGACTTTTAATACATAGAACTGAGGAAACTTCCAGAAATTGTTGAAGATGATGTTTATTAAAGTATATCAGATCTGAAAAATAGATATCAGCAAGATACAAGATGAATATTCAAGATGAGAGGCAAGCCTCAATCATCTAAGATCTATTACAAAGGAAAAATAAAATAACAATAACAGCAGCACATGAAAATAATGCAGTACCCAAAGGGGAAATGTTGTAGCTTGAGAAGATTATGAAAATAGATGAAATATACATATCTGAAAGTAAAATGAGAGTGAGATCCTCTTCCGGGTGGTCACAAGACACCCTCCCTGAGATAAATCTCCTCCAAAACAACTAGATTTTGCAGATCTAGTTCACCACTTGCTGCAACTCACAGCAGCTGCAAAACCCTCAATAGGATTAGCGCTGCTACTAGAGGTGGAGCTTGGCCAAAATTCCGGATAGTGCAGAAATGCAGTACAATTCCCTCCAAGAGCTTCTCAAGGAAGGAGGGAGAGTTCCTAAACAAGAAACCTTCTCTTTCTCTTGCTAAACAACACAGAGAAAAGAGTTGCTCAAGAAAACTCGAAATTACATATATGATCAACAACCATTGCATGAGACTCCACCTCCTTTTTATAACTTGTAGTCTTCATGGCAAACCCTAAACCACCTCAATTGAGTTAACCCCTTTCACATGGGATCCTCCTTCTAGAACTGCGTTGGGTCTTCAAAATGGCTTAATCCTTGTTCACAAACAAGTGGCTTTATTGAGAAAGCCCTGATTTGTCTCTGTTCACACTGGGCACTAATTTATTTTTGAGTTTTAGGAGTTTTTCATATCCTCCCCTCCATTTTATTCATCAATACATAAAATTGAAACAAAATGAAATATTCCTATTAGCGTGGGCTAATTAGGAATATTACATCCTGTTTGCTATTGTCTTTATGTTTTTCTCTGCTAGGTTAGTTTAAGGAATTCTTAGCTGCTCCTTAGGCCCACCTAAGCTTTTTTGTTTCATCAATGGTTTAAGAAAGTAGTTTTCAAATATTTTTTATGGTTAGCTCTGCATATTTGACACTATCTAAAACTCTGTTTTTGGAATCTCTCTTTGAAAGTAATACTTGCTAGGTTTAGCCAATGTTTTGATCATGCCCTTTGTCCATGCTTGAAAGGTTTGCCTCAAAGTTCTTTGTAGCTTGATTTATGATGTTTAGGAGTTCCGTCTTCATGAATTAAAGTTATTTGTCATCTTAATGTTTTCTAAAGCTTTAAGGTGAAATCACTAGAAGTTAAATGAGTTTCTTGCCTTCTATATTTCATTGGAATGTTTATCTTGAATGCCTATTTGTTCAAGTATTATCATTAAGCTAATGGTTTTCCCTACTTCATGATTAGTATCTTTTTCTTATCAGTATTTGAGACCTTCTTGTTAATGGGTATTTGACAAAGGATTCTTCACTTCCCTTTGCCCTACATTGTTCACCAACTTAATGTCCATTTAACTTCACACATAACCTTAAAAATCCTTTGACCATTCTAGATTTTCACTGTGATGCACTCTGACTCATTGTTGATATTTTCATGACTTACATAGACTCCATAGCCCAATTATTTTGACAACCTCTCACTCCACATATTCTACTTGACCATCTTACCCAACCAAAAAAACAACAAACCCTACACTTAACAACTAGCCTAAAATCAACCCTGAAAGAAAACAAGTTCACATCTTTGCACATAATAGAGAGAGCCCTCTCTGAGTCTAGGAAGGCTAGGTCCTAGGACTCCAAAGACTAGTCTGATGTTACCCTGTCCATTTGGTCTACCAATCTGCCAAATCATGGGAAACTAACATAATGTCCATCTAAATTAAGGGATAATAAAAATAGACATGCACCAATAATAACCCTGTGGGACCCACCCTAGTGTAGGTTCTTAATGAAACTAGGTGCTTAATGCAACCAGGTGCTTAATGCACTAGGAGTGGGTGTTGAATGTTGTTTCCGGATGCCATTTTCACTATTTCTTATTGCAAAATTCAACACTCCCTCTCAACAAGAAAGGAATGTCCTTGGATGCAACATGAAACTCCATGCATGCGACATGCAACCCTTGCATGTAACACTTCTCTAGTGTTTCTCGCACATGTAACCTTTGCATGCAAAATTTCTCTAGTGTTTCTCACAAATGCAACCTTTGCATGCAACACTTCTGAAACTGAATAGCCTCCAAACAACTGAATCAGTATAATGCATCTGTCATCAAATTATTTTGACTGCTGGTACCTACTGCACATGTCTACTAGATCTTCTACGTTGTTGACATCTGCATCCATGCATTCTGCACTTGTTGCCATCTTTAATCTGTGCTCCAGTATCTGACACTGTCACTTTGATTTCATGTCCTCCCTACATCTAACTACATCAATCTAACCGATCCTTCTACTGATACTCTGTGGGCTCCTCGTAGCCAGGTGCGATCCATGAGACCCACCATCTCTAGGATCCTGCCCAAATTTCTTCTTGGGATTAATCATGCAAGTCGCCCCACCTCACACCTAGTGGTATAGATGCATGCACTCCCTCTTCCCTTCTGGCTCGAAATTTCTCTACATGAGTGGTTTCTCCCACTCCATGATCCTTCACATGTGGCTACTCCACATCTTGAGGTTCACTCTTACCTGCATGAAAATCCAGCTCCCTCTCAAGGGTCAATTGCATGGATTTCTCACACTTCCCAATGATAGGAAGCTTTGTAAAAATCACATGTACATCAATTCTATAGATATTCTTAACTCGAATCCCAATTTTCTTGGCTTGCACTATTTCTTTATGTCGTAGGAAAAATTTTCCTTCACTGAAAACAACATCATAACCTCTATCCTCTAACATTGCAACTGAGACTAAATTTTTCTTCAAACCTTGTACATGCATTACATTTTTTAATTGAAATATTTTACCTGACTCCCTCTAAAAGGTAATGGTAGAAATCCTGGTAGCATTGTACCATCTTTCATCACCCATTTCAATATGCATCTGGAGATCCTTCTCCTACAAGTTACTGAAAAGTTTCTTGTCTCCTGTCGTGTGAAAGGAAGCACTACTATACAAGTAACACCCCGATCCCAATGCACTTGACACCATGCATGTGATCATTGAGAATTCAAGCTCAAATTGTGAGGCAAGGGCCTCACCAGCTGTAGATCCAAAAGCCTTCTTGTTCTTCTTATTTTGTGGATAATTTGTGGCAAAATGTCCATGCTCGTGACAATGAAAACACTTCACCTTGGACGTGTTGTGATCTTTGCAATATTCACCAGCCTCAGATTTGGAATGGAATTTCTTCCCCTTCCCCTTCGTCACCATGGCAGCCAAAGCACAATCTTCTTCATCTTCATTCTTAGATGAAGATCCATCTTTGGTATTTCGTCTAAAATCCTCCTACACCAAATCCGACCAGAGTCGTTCCCAATCTGGTAGCTTTTCCCTTCCATTGACAGAGTCTTGATAACTATGCCAACTCTTGGGAATTCCTATGAGAGCTAGGCTCAAAAAATCATCATCAACGATAGTTATTCCTACACTCCCAAGTTCATCCCGACATTGGATAAACTTTGTGAAGTATAGCAGTATATTTTCGTTCTTTTCCATCTTTATCTTCCTGAGTTTATCTTTGAGTGCCAATTTCCTATCATCGCTGCTACTTTGGAATAGATCCGTCAAAGCCTTCCACATTGCATATGGTGTGGATTTCCCATGGAGGTTTGAGAAAACATCATCTCATACTCCCTCCAATAGGATCCTCCTCACCTTTACCACTTTCTTTTTCCATGCATCAAGATTTGCAGCATCTGCAACATCTGGCTTAGGAACATCTTTGTCATGAATTCCTTCAATCCATTATCTTCGAGTACTGCCTCTATCCCGTCCTTTCAAGCAATGTTGTTCGAATTTCCCTCGAGTGCATACTCTAACCTCAAGCCATTGAAAGCGATTTTGATCTTGAATCAGCTGTAGCACCAAGAAAGTCTTTCTGCAAATTCGAATTCTATCCAGTCACAAACTCAACTCCTTCTTCACTTTTGCAATAACCTGTGCTTTGATTCCATGTAGAAATTATACAACAAGAATGTATATCTTGGATTCACCCGATCTAACAATGTACTAAAGTTAAATACTGAATCACTTCTACAAATATTTTGTGGAATTAAAAACAGAATCGCCAATCACATGAACATGAAGAAAGATCAATCACACACAACACAGATAATTTCCTAGGGAAAGTGTATAGATAAAAACCCCACTGTCTTCTATTTTATACTAATCATGGATCATGAAACAATTACATACAAAACTCTTCTCACAAGAGCCCTCAGTACATCAGCTAATTTTCTCACACTGTCATATGAAAAAATGACCAACACATATCCAATTCTCAGCCTCTAGATAACCTACCTTGCTTGCGCAATCCCTGATGGTAAATATCCCCGAATGAATGGAATTCTTGCCTGCCTTGACTGCGCAAGTATCATGGGCACTCCAATGGGTGTTTCTCTGCTTGTGTGCAAGAAGATAATCCTACAACTGATAGTCAACTTCCCTTTCACCTAGAACTCAGCTGGGTCTCCACTGGATCTGACATGCATGCAGCTAATAATAGTAAAACATTAGTTACATGTGAGATCATTGCATGCGAATTAATTAATATTTAATTCACTTGATATCTCACTAGTGTATCAAATAGTTAGAACTAGCACAACTAAGTTTAACTCACTTAACTGAGTTAAATTGATTACAACCTGCATTAAATAATGCACCACTACACTTAGAACTCTGTTAAAACTATAATTACTCTGCATGTCCCACCAACCAACCTCTAACTCGAAATCCACTAGCTAACTGAATTTATCACTTTCATTTAACTCATTCAAGTGCACACTGAGAATAGATTACAGTTTAATGTCCATCTAAATTAAGGGATAATAAAAATAGACATGCGCCAAAAATAACCCTATGGGCCCCACCCTAGTGTAGGTGCTTATTGAAACCAGGTGCTTAATGCATTAGGCGTGGATTCTGAATGTTGTTTCTGGATGCAAATTTCACTGTTTCTTGTTGCAAACTTCAACATGTTATTTCAGGGTCAAACCATTTATATACATGTCTTTATTATAGTTGAAAGTCAGTTTATTCATACATGAAGTTGAGAGTTGGTCCATACAATTAATGTATATGACTTCCAGTCCAATTGTATATGTGAGTTGGTATATATAAAAGAAAATATTTGAGATCTAGAGACTGCATCATTTTTTTTTGTTATTTTGATTAATTTTTGAAGAAAAACTTGTTGATATTCCATGATCTTGGGTTAGGATAGAATCTTAAAATATATGACACTACCAAACCAAGAATCTTAGCAAAACTACTTTGCATAACAAAATATAAACATTAATAAATCACACATGCATAGAATATATACAACATTTTACATTTTTCAACCCAACTTTGTTATATTAAAAAAAATATAATGCAACATTCTAGGGCTCCCGTACTAGTGATAATGGCCATCAATCATCCACTAATACAAGATACAAATTGGGGCTTGGTTTCAATCCATTAACAACCAATATACCCTCAAAAAGATACTCTGACCATCTGTATGATGTAGTTGACTCTCTGAGATCCTCTCGACCATACCCTGTACCTACCCAGTCCTTCGGCTCTTGATCTACAACTTATACCTCTATCAATTCTTTAAGTCCATCTAGCCACTGAACCTCAGCTATCAATCTTCTCACTAGTTGATCATTTCTCTACCAACGCATCAACACATTGAGTCTCCCGTCGAGTTGTTCAAAAATCCACTTGTGAACAACTGTCAATCTGGCCACTTTTGTGCCTCAAATAATCAGGTACTTCAGCCCAATATGGTCTTCCTACATTCCTCCGATGAAGACCAACATAGGGCACAAAGGGATGCCACCTATCATTGCAATATTTCCATCTCCCACAATGAACACAGGCTAGGAGTACTACCCATCATCTGTTGTAGAAGTCCTTCTCCGCACACAAGTCTCAGGAAACTAAAAAGTGCTCTCAGTTGATCAAACCCTTGAGCTCAACAACTGCCACTCTAGAAACCATTTCAATCTATGAAGATGGTGCACACCGGGCTCCAACTTGGGCACTATCACATTGTCCTCCAGCAGACCATAAATTACCAATCACATCCACACTTGGTCCACTCTCACGCTACCCTCCAAAAATCCATGACTGACCAGTCCTTGCTTTAGAATCTGCTCCTAGTTAGGGAATCGAATCACCTAAGAGACCCTTACACATGGCTTCCAATAGAATTCTCATCGAACACCCATCCACCTGAAAATTACATCATCTCAATCAGACATACATACCTATAACCTTATGTTGCCCCTCTTTACAAAACATCCAAACAATTGCTGATATAATTTTCTCATAGAATGGTCACCAAACTCTCCAATACTCCACCCATCAAACTAGTCCAAAGCTCAACCCAACACAAGACAATTTGATCACATTAAGCATACCTATTATTTTGTGCTTAGACTACTATGATCACTGTGATCTAGTTAGTGATTCCTACAACTCCACGTCAACCCTACACAAATGTGCTCACAACATCATATTTAGTTGCGACCTTCCTATACCACAATCCCATTTCCACTTGCTGCAATTCTGGGTACAAAACAACCCTACAAGACCACACTTCCACCTGTGTAGGGAGTTAAGGACTATGGCCTGTTCTATCCCATAGAATAGCCTCTCCACCCCTTGTCCCTATTGGTGTCCAAGTATGAATGATTTATTCAAACTATTTCCCACATTAATTATCAATATGAGATGCATTGGTTTTTGAAGGACTAGCGTGAAAAATATATGCAGGTGAAAATTTCACAGTTCTGTATTAATCGTGGATTCGATAAACTATACAAAGAAACAAACCACTGTAACAAAAATGAACAAAAAACAATAATGAATTGTAAACTCGCAATACATTCACATCAAGTAAGAATTATGGTAATTACATTAACTGTCATAAAAATTAAAGAAATACAAAAAAACAGGAATAGAAATTAACACACACATAATTTGTTGTAATGTTCCTTTTTCAGGAATATCAAAAATCAATCTGATTTATTCCAGAGATTGACTGTAGGGTAATTTACCGGATATGTCACCTCTAAAGAGAGTGTGAGATCCGGAGGCTAGTTGGCCCTCTTGCAGACTCTGTCTACAAATCCTATTGAAAGGTAATATTCCTAATAAGGGAACATCAACAAGGTTGGGAATCCCTTAAGATATCGCAAAATTGCAGCTACAGTAATACAAAACATAAACTGGAAAGAGCAGTGAATAAACATTATAAAAAAATGTGTGCAAACCCTTGAGCCATTTTATTAATACATATCAGCAGCAAATGAGTTCAATGTGCATCAAATGATCAAGGCAATAAGCCTCCCATGAACATACATGCCAAAATATGAAATGTTGCTCTATAGCAGAGTACTCATGAAAAGAGACTGCGCAATCATATATGGAGGACTGCTACAATGAATGTAAAACAACATGGACCTACATAGATATGGCTCATACTGTTAGCAACCTATAATATAGGGGTCATAATTTTGACTTGACTATTGATTATCTTGTAAATTTGTACATACTTTTCCTTCTGCAAGTTGTATTCACATATTTTGTAAAAAAATAAAAAATCAAAAATAAAAAATCAAAAAGAGGGTAAAAAGTCCTAAAAGAATAATCAAAGGACTTAGAAAAAATAAAATACCCCAAAAGAAAAATGAATAAAACATGAAAGTATGCAAGTATAAATGCCACTACTTTTTAATTTTTGACTGTGGCAGAGTGTCAATAAATGCCATAGTCCATGATGAGTTAAACAATTTAATCTTAACTTGTCATTGTTTCAATTTCACTTGTTATAGATAGAGAATAATGAGTTGTCATATAGTTTAATCATGACAGTTCAATAGTTAGGTAGAGAAATAAAGTGAATCCAATAGTTTAATCTAGATTCATGGATGAAATAAGTGTAGAATTAGATAGTTTTTCTTGCTTTCAGAAAGAATAAATGCTGTGAAGGTTGCTAGCTTAAATGCACCTTACTACAAAAGAAGAAAAAATGTTAGCATGGTAAGATGGGTAGGTAGAAGAAGGTGAAAAGTCTTATTGTAAATATCATTCATCATGGGTTGCAAAATAACTAACTTCCCCTTCCCATAGTCATGAAACATTTTAAACTATCAGTCAGAAAGGCTTAAGGCATTTCCTTGACTTTTGTTGAGACAGGACCCAAGGCTCTCTGACTGATTAGTTGAAAGTGTGAATGTCTATATTAATCCCGTAAATCACATCATTTACCATTCATGCATTCATTCCCCTAAATAATCCCAAGTAAAACTCCATTTTTACTTAAAGGCATTATAATTTCCATTTGATTAACTTCCTACATCATTTGAAAACATTAAGCCCTCAAAATAACATTACATCATAAGTTAAGTGATAAGATCAATGCAAATTATCTTTTGTAATTCACATTACTTGTTATGTTTATATGTTTTGAGTATACCATCTCCTATTTTCATATTAACTCTAATTTATATATTAAATCCTTATAAAAATAACCTTTTCCTATTATATATAACTCCTTCTTATATAATAAACCCAAAAACCCACTTATTATAATTTTAGACAAAGTTTATAATTCCCAAATGTTTAATTAAAAAAACCCACATCATGACCCCCCTTGGCTAAAATATACCTTTATGTATAATCCCGCCCCTATGGTAGTTAAATCACCTTGGTTTAATTAACCATATAATAATAAAAATATTCGAAAATCTTTTAAAACATGTTTTATATATGTTTTAAGCAAAAATACTGAAGTTTTATTTAAACTAAACTTCAAAGCATAAACCCATTTCCTTGTATATTTTCCCTTTGCCCGACTCCCTTAACCCAAGGTTAAAGATATAACCTAACCTTTTCCCCCTATGCATATCCCTACATTGCAAACATTAACCATGGGTAAAACCCTTTTAAAACCCTTCCCGACCAATTTATCCCATGAAAAATCCGTTTTGTATATAAACTTCCCCAAATCCCTTAACATTATTGGAGTTAATATCAGCCCTTCGATCTCCAATGCCCATTTAATCCAATGGTTCAAAACAAATGTGATACTCCTTTCCCAACCCCTTACCATTCCCCATCGCAATGTATTTGAGTCGTCTGATCATCATCCCTTTGCAAATCCAACGATTCATAGTTAGCACGACAATTTATTTCATTTTTACCCCTTCCCATATCGCGTTCATTACCAACCGTTCGATCATCATTAACTTAAAGATCGGACGATCCGCATTTAACCCAATGACTTGCCTTTCCCCGAACCTTACCTTTTGATCGTGACCATTTGCTTTCCAAAGCAAGATTTGACAGGCGATATCTCATATCGCGCCTAAAAAGTAATCGACCAAAGTTTGGGAAAAGCCACGTGATATAGGTTGTTTTCTGAAACCACCATGTGTCGACGTGTCTTCAAATGATTGGATCGCATTCAAAAAATGATTCACCACTTACCACCTGGGAGTTGTGCTAATACCACCCAACAGTATTCCATAACCACTTCCGCCCAAACTATGGTTTAATTATAGTTTAACTATAGTTTGAACTATGGTTTATTCATAAAAGCTCATAATTTTCAATGAAATTTCACTCATTTGTGCTTCAAACCTGTGAAATCTCTGATAAGCCTATTTTCACCGAATTTTCACCATTTTTGCGCCGTTATACCTTGAGAGCCTGTGCAGAGCCCTTTCCACCATTCTCAAACATACCAACGCCATTTTCAAGCCAATCTCCCTGCAATTCAACTACGAAAGAGCCACAGTACCCTCTGATAGACCAGTTCAGCGGAATTGAAGACTGCGCGCAACCTGCAACTCAGTCTACTACAATTATACCTTTTTAAAGGTATTTTTCATTAAAATTAACTATAAAACTTCAATTTCCAACAAAAAAGCACCAATTTTTCTGATTTTACCTGTTATTGTCTTAATTACCATACAGAAAATTGCAAAAAACATCCATAGTATAGGGGAAACTCTGTCAAATTTTCCCCAGAATCTCTCATTTCATTTTTTTGAAACTTTTTGCCATACCCTGATCATTTTCACTACTAGAATTGATAATAACCCACCTTCTGAGCATTAAAACCCTCTTTCTATCCAAAACCCTGCTCAGAATCCTATTTTAGCATAGAAATTCTCCAAACGTCCCTTGTTTCAAATAGAAGAACTCAGCAAACATTCTAAGCTTGCTCTGTTCAATTAAAAAATGACAAAGAAACAAGTAACCCCCAAATCAAGAGGTCCAAAGCCTCAAAAGAAACCCTCTGCTAAAATCCCTCAGCCTGAATCTTCTAAAATTGATAAACCAACTCCCGTTCTCACTGTTGATTCCACAGAAGTTGTCAGGCCTGTCCAAACTCCAGTTATCTCACAAGAAAATAGCCCTCTGGTTGACCTTGACTACAGAATAATGGACCCTTCCGTAGAGTTCAGTTTGCTTGATGTATATAACTGGTGTTTTGGTAAATCAGTAGAGAAAGATGACAAAGATATACCAGTCTGGGATTCCAATTTGCCAAAATACATTGTTCCTCTTACTCATTCAGCCCCAGATTTTGTCAGATTGTGTCAGTCCTATTATCTTCCAGACCAAAGATACATTGTGAATAAAGACAGAGAGGTCTTATTTAACATCAATGCATAATCTATAAACTCTATGCTGCAACTGAACCCTGACCCCAATGTTGCTTCATTGTCAATAGAGGATTTAACTCAGAATTACCTAGAACTTGATTTTGCTTCTAAGTTCAAAGTCTTTCAGACTTTTTGTCCCAAGCAAGTTGATATCCCTAAGCTTAATCCTCCATTTCATACTTTTGATTTTCCAAATGAAACCAGACAGATTGTCTCCATGCTATCATTCATACTTCACTGATGTGGTTATCTTAGGTTTTTTGTCAACTCTGAATCCTGGCCAGTCTCCATCCACTGTGTACAATTTTTCTAAGTTCATTGCAGAAAACATGCATTATTAGTTGTCCAGATTGTCAGAAAAAGGAGTCTTTAGATATTCCTCATATCTACTTCACCTATTTTTGTATTATCAAGCAGACAAATTTCCTATTGAATTTCAGAAGGTAGATCCAAAAGGAAATGTTCTTTCAGTTGTGTTTTGGTCTTCAATTCTGAGAAAATGGAACAGGGAATACAGCTTTGCAAATTTCAATGACTTGTTTTTAGTGCTTGCTATGAATTTATTGAATAAAGAATAGACCCCTAGAATCAATGAAGAGACAAAGAGAATCCTACAACTATCTGAGAGCTGTAAAATAGGGGATTGGTACTTATACAAAAGTTACACAGAGATCAGAGTATATGGTGCACTCTTAGCCCCATATAAATTGCCAAGATTTGTGACAACAAGAATATTTGCTTTAGAATATTTGAGGCAGTTGTTGAATTCAGATGAAATCAATTTCATAACTTCTAGGAAAAAGACTCAGTTCAAACTAAAAAATCAAATTGGGCTATTTATTGTGAATAACAGAGAAGCATCAAATGAAATTAATGTCAAGTTGAAAGAGTATAAATTCCCATATAGTTTTATGTGGAATTATGACCCTTAAGGTATTTTAATCACAATGAGAGCGAAATGCAAGTTTTCTATCTTCTTGCATGATCCCAAGCCCCAAATTGAAAAAGTATGCCAATAAACTTGAATGGGAGCCAAACACTTTATTTGATGATGATTCACAGGGAATGCAAGGAAACAGTGGAAAAGATAAGCAATTTGATCAAACACAGGTAGTGACAGTGAACAAAGAATCTGACATTCTTCGTAAAAGAAACAGAAAAGAAGATAGTTTCACTGCTGAAACTATTCAAGACAAAAATTTCAGAATTCCCTACAATAAGAAAAGTAAATTGACCAATGAAGAAAGGCACAAAGCTATTAATATTGAAGATAACAATGGTCATGAAAATGATGATAATGCAACAAGGATAGTAACTGAAAGTCTCAAAGAGCTTCAAAATGTCCAACTTGGAACCTAGAAGAAAGATACAGTCATGGTGGATAAACAATCTAAAGTTGATATGCCATCTTCTTCTAAAGAACCTGACAATACAGAGTCAGGTATTCAAATCAGATTTAGGAAAATCAAAGAAAATAATGAAGAAATAAAAAATGAAGCATATTCCAAACTCCTTAAAGAAAATCCTGGGAATAAGGACAGACTCCTTTCATCTTTTGATTATTCTTCTAATAAATTGGTGATGTCATTTCTCAAGCCTACAATGGCTGATCCAAAATCTATTGCAGATTATTCAAAGACAGACCTTGAAGTTGATGCAGATGTTGTCCATGAATTGGACCAAATAGAATTTCATAGGAGCAACACAGAGATGCTATATTCTAAGATAGTCAATAAGACTATGAATTCTATTAGGCTTGAGAAAACATTGATAAACCTTCAAACTCAAATGAAATTAGATAAAGCCTCACTATATGCCAATAACTTGAAGATCAACGCATTTTAAGACTTAGTGATTGAAGCAAGAGCTGATCCAGCTAACATTGAAGTTGCAAAGGCCTTAATTAAAAATAAAAATGAAGATATAGCTGTCCTCAGAAAATAGCTAAAATTGCCTCAAAGTGAAAAATTTTAGGCAAAAGAAATCCTTCAGCAGAAAACAGAGAATGATGAATTGAAACAACTTGTTCTTAAAATGACAGATCAGATAAAAGAAATGGAAAGCCAAATAGAAGCTTTCATGCAAGAGAATGAAAAACTGAAGAAAGCTCAAAAATTTGTCATTCCTACAGTGATTCCTAATGTAAGCACAGTTGTTCCATCTACATTGGCAAAACACTTGGCATCATAAGGAGTACTGGCAACTACAGTGCCAATCACTTCTCATGAAATCTCTGCCTCTTCATCATCAACCTCACAGGTAAACACAGTACAAGACAAAGCTTCCATAATCAGAGCCATGGAGGATATGTCAATTAAAAATAAATAAATACTTAGTTTCAAAGGCACTATTAAAAATCTGGAAACTTCCAAAAGAGATGCCTTGATTACTTCCAAAGGGCATGCACAGAGAGCTGATAGATTACAAAAGCAAGTGAGAATTCTTCAACAATAGGTGAATCTTACAGATCAGGTTGCATACATAAAAAAATCATTTATGGACAAAAATAATTGAAGGCATTCACTCACTATGGCATTCCATTCAAATAATATATGAGCAAAAAGAGTTGCTATAGGCTACAAATGCAGAAATTGATAAAACCAAGAAAGAAATTGAAAATAAGCCACCATAAGCAGTTCAACTCATAGCATTTTGAACAACAAAAACAAAGAAGAATTGTAAGAGTTGAAAATTGCTGACAGAACAGAGGCAATCCTTAAAATTAAAAAAAATTTGAATAAGAGAAACACGATGAATAATTTGGAAGACAGATGTAAAGATATGAACTTGGCCATCACAAGATTTTGGGCCAAATACAAAGTATTATCAAAAGTAGGTTTAATAGACATTCATGCATTAAATGACAAATTAACGCCACAAAAAGATTATGATCTGAAAATCAGAGCTCATGCTAAGGAGAAAGCTAAACAGCCATTGCCACAAGGATCTCCAAGTGGCAAAGTACTACTCCAATATTTTGAAAATCTATTCTTTTTGGAAAATGAAATCAAACACATGTTCACAGTAAAGCCAAACTTTGCCAAATATACAGAGGTTGATGAACGTTACAGGAAATTGAATAATATGAAGATCCCCACTGCTGAACAGTGGCAAGAATTCACAGATATGATGTGAATTTGATAGGTAAAGGACAGGAAAGTCACATGAAAAATCATATTTTACTTTTACCTTATGGTGAAAAAATCAGTGTCAAAGTGTATCAGGGTCAAAGTGTATTAGTAGAATCAAATTGTTACTGCTGGTCATTTTTCAATTACAGCAGTGAAACAGTAAAAAGTAGAGATAAAGAGTATCAGATCAGAAGATAATAAGGAAGAGTATTCTACAAGCCACCATCCACGAGAAGATTTACCCATTTCCAGTAATTCTCATAGCACATCAAAAATCAGTTTAGATAAGATAAAAGAGTTCTATTTTTCTTTGTAAAAGAGGACAGCTTGCAAAATGTTTTGCTGATGTCCCTCTTCTTATGTTCTTTTTCCTATTTTTCTTTAAAACACTATCTCAAAATCTGAGATATTTTGTAAATTTTTTTTTGTATAAATACTTCATAATTCAAAGTATTCAGTGTGCAATAAAATTTCTCAAGACTACTATAGTCATTTTGCTGGACATATTGAAGTTGGTGTGAGTCAATTAGTGAAGCAGCAGTCTGGAAACAATATTAGAGACATCATAACTAAGGATTCTCGTGGTGACAAGATAAGTCTCGTATTTTTTTCTGTTTTCAGTGTTATTCTTTCAAGTTTACATACATTCATATAATGTGTTTCTATTCTGTAATGATCAACTAGGGAGAAATTAAACAGAATTAGTGATAATAAGCTCTCTGTTTTAAACTAGTTGGCATTTTTATGTTTTCTACTTGATAACTGGACCATAGAATTCTTAATTTCTCTAGGTCCTAGTTTGATCCCCCTCTCTGTTTTAAACTAGTTGGCATTTTTATGTTTTCTGCTTGATAACCGGACCATAGAATTCTTAATTGCTCTAAGTCCCAGTTTGATCCCCTCCTTCAATCTTCTTTTCTATAACTTAAGGATTCTTAAGTGCCCTTTTGTTCAGATTTCACCCATTCCATCAACAAAGCCTATTCAAAGCCTTAGAATTTCATCTATCTTGCCCTTAGTACATTTGCATCTTTAAGTCTTATTTCCTAGCTCTGCTTGCTTAGAGAGTTGACTCCTTGCCCAATGTTCTGATAGATCCCTCTGGTTTACCTTGAAATAATTTTTATTCCTACCACACTTCTAAAATCAATCCTATTGCTCACTCATAGCTAGCCTAAAACCCTTTACCATAACAAAGCTAAATCTTTAGGATAGATCCCTCTTCGGAGCTCAGGAAGGCTAGATCCTGAATTCCCAAAGCGGTTCTTGGTTACCCGTGGTGTTCTTAACTACCAAAATACCCATCCCACAACCTGAGAATTACTAGGGTGATAAAATATACATCATTGGGAGAGAAGATCTAAGCTCCCAATCACTACCTCATGTCAATCCTAGAAGGATTGGCTAAAATATGCAAAACTATAAAAATGCCAGAGTTGCAGGGTAGCAGCTACAACTCAATACATGGAATGGAATAGAGGAGGCTGAATGGATATAGCTGATGAATATCCATCCTCTAATGGATATCCCTAGTGCAAGGCTGACCCTTACACCAAAGATCTCACCCTTTGAACTATCTACAACACCCTCACTGCAAATCTGCTCCAAGAAAAACGCAATCTATGAGAGGGTCTGTGCTGTATCTGATGGTGGTGGTTGGCCTGATGCCAATGATAGTGGAATCTACTCAAGAAACTCCCTTAATAACCTCCTGGAGGTGTGGAACGTTCCTCCTTTGAGAGATAACCTCAATAATGGTGTTGGAGAAATCTTCCCCAGCAACACCCAGCAACACTGCACACCCAGCTACTGAAACTACGTAGATGGAGATGGTTGATGCCTTGGCCTGAATGCCAGAATGTGGGGAATAAATTGCAATCCTTCATGAGCTCCTCAAGAATGAGAGGAAATCCTAAAAAGGACTCCCTTGTGCCCGAAGGCACTGCAATCCCGCTAAGCAGCAGGAGACTGCAACTATGTCTAATGAGACAAGAAATGTAAAATAATGAACAACCTCAAATGGCTTCCTTGCCTTCCTTTTAAACACAACGAAGCCTCCATCCTTGGGCCCTCCTTCCTCTAGAATTTTCCTCCACCAAATAATATTCCTCCACTATGTCTACGCTGCTCCACAAAGTGGCCTCCACCTCTTATCCTAGCGCTGTTGGCTTTGGTCAACTAGACCTTGTCCACTTGCAATTCTCCTCTTTCACACATGAGGGTGTGGAATCTCGCTCCATGATGATCCCTTTTTAAATTTTGAGGGATTTTATTCATGCTTATTCAATTAATGGGTCTCTTTACCCATTTTTATTCACCTCCTAGATAAAAATGACAAAAATCAATATTCCATTAAAATTGGAATATTACAGTCCTCCCCTCCCAAATGTTGCTTGTCCTCAAGCAACTGCAAGGACAGACTGAAGGATTTCCTCCCCTCCTATTGTAGCATCCACATATGATGATTTATTCCAAGGAAATGAGATGTTGTCTCCTCAATGAATTCCCATACTGCTCCTCGCAAGCATGCAAGCTAGCCATATGGCCATCATCATGAGTGAGAAAAATACTTAAGGAAGAAATAAGGCACTATACTGAGGTTCCCCTGAGGTATGGAGTCTGAAAGTATTGGGAAATATCATCCCCATGTGTATCCTCCATCCCCAAGCAATCATCCATATAAAATGAGTCACCCTCCAACACGGTAACTCTTGAAAATTTTCCTCCACCATTGGCTCATGCAAAGTAGGTGGGATGCAAATTTGATCTTGGTAGATAAAATAGCCTACCCTACGTTGTCCTTCTCTCCACTCATGATGAGTGTAGAGTGTATGTTGATCTCGGGCTGCAATAATATTTCCCTCAAGTGGTATAATGGAAACTAGACCTCTAAGGGTATCTTTCCCAACATTATGAGACAAGCTAGCCCAAATCATCTCACATGTGACGAGTTGGAAATCATAAACATATGGCGTCAAATCAACCTCATGGCTCACCTCATGTTGGATCAAAAGCTGAACTATGGTGGCTACATCATCTCCCATGATCCACCAGGACATGTACTTCAAAAATTAAGGGAATCCTTGATCCAGGTGGATATTGGTGGTCACCCGCCCATTCCACTTGGGGCTCCACCATTGTCTATTTCAGTTTTCCTAAACTTCCGGAGCTATTTTGAGGCCCTAAACGACGTTTTTTGGGAAAACAGAGAGCAACATGGGTCCATGGACTGATGTTGCTCGTTCCAAATTTTTAGTCCTCGGATAGATCTTTCTAACGAGGTATGGTACGCGTCAAACGGAGATCGTATGCCAAAGTTACGCCCCTGGGAAGTTGAAACACCAATTTACCCAAACGGGGCCCATAGTTTTGGCGCTTCATCTCCTAGGGTTAGGGTTTTGGCTATTTAGGATTTCCCATTGTTTCTAAATGATAAATAGGCCCTTGAGCCTCATTGTAACACAGTTCAGAGGCCTGTAGCCGCCACATCTCTTCTCAGAGATAGCTACCAGTGCCCTAGCTAGTTTTATTTCCATTCTGTCTGTAAGCAAATTTCAGTTCTTTGATATTAATGAAATGAAGTGTTATTTCCACTGCATCTCTGTATTTATGATTATATGTTTATTCTGTTGCGTTCCTGCATAAATCCGGATCAGTGGTATCAGAGCAGGTCTGCTTTTTCTCGATCCTTCTTTGCATGTCCCCAACGAGGTCGGGGTATAAGGAGCTAGGGCTTGATCTGGTGGAACCTTTGCAAGATCAGCCTCGTAAACCTCGACGGACGCCCATGGGGGACGAAAAGAAAGATGAGGGAGCAGGAGATCCTATCAAAATATTGCTCGAGGAGGCCCTCGAAAAAACAAAGGAACGCGATGATGGATAGCTTTGCTCAGATCCTTCAACGGCTGCCCACCGGCGGCGCATCTGCATCCAGTAGCCACTCTGGAGTTGCGACTCCCTTTAAGGTACAAGTAAATTTTGACATTCCCATATTTGAGGGTCAAATAGACGCAGATGTTGTAGATAGATGGTTGAATCTATTAGAAGGATATTTCTCTGTTCATGACTTTTCAGACCGGGAGAAGATTATTTTTGCACTCCTCAAAGCTACCCCCCATGTTAGGGACTGGTGGGAAACCTACTGTGAGAACAAGGACCAGACAGAACCCTCTCTGTTCTCGGCCGTACCAACTTGGAATTCTTTCCGAGACGCCGTCAAGGAACAGTACTATCTCGTGGGGAGCTATGAGGACAAGTACATACAATGGACCACGCTGCGACAACAAAGGGATCAAGATGTGCATGAGCTGACGAATCTGTTCCATACCTTGTGCACAAAGTTGGGTATCAAAGATTCAGAGAAACATTTGGTGCTAAAGTATCGCAGCTGTCTGCACAGATACATTCAGGAGGAAATGGAGTTCCTCGACATCTCCTCGCTTGATACGGCATACCGGTATGCTGCCAAGATTGAGCAGAAATTCAAGCAGAAGAAGCGAGACTTTGGATCTGCGAATCAAAAGCAAGGGAAAGGTGCTTCCAAACCGCAGAAAAAAGGACCGAGCCAAGGCATGGTGGCTAAAGACAACTCATCGAAGCCACAAGAAAAGAACAGCACCGCAAAGCCAAAGAAGGACACGGGAAAGTGGTGTGAGTTCCATAAGAGCTCCACTCACAACACAAGTGAGTGTCAGGCCAAGCTGTCGCTAGTGGCCGAGATGAGGGCTTCTGAGTCAGAGGCATGCTCTGACTCTGAATCAGAACCTGAAAAGGCGAATGAAACAGGGAAACAGATTATTGATGCGGAGCCCAACGCCACTGTTGCCACTGCAAAGATCCAAAAGGAGGAACCGAAAGATCCAGAGGAGGAGGAACGTCTCTTCCACTCCCAGATGTGGGTAAAGGGCTCCCCGGTACAGTTCATTGTCGACAATGGGAGCCAAAAGAACCTCATTTCAGCAGACGCCGTGAAGCGGTTGGGCTTGTCGACCACAGCTCACCCACATCCATACACCATCGGGTGGCTTCACCAAGGACGAGATCTCCGCGTCAGTCGGCAGTGTCGCCTTCCCTATAGCATCAAGCCCTTCACGGATGAGGTACTATGTGACGTTGCTCCTATTGATGTTTCTGATGTATTATTAGGACAACCATACTTATGGAAGCGTCATGCTGTGTATGAGTCTCGGCCTCGTGCTGTTATTGTTACTTTGGGAAATAAGTTGTACAGGATACCAGAGGTACCACCTCCTGCCGCTATCTCTTTGGTTACTGCAAAACAATGCAGTAAGCTCATTTCCCAAACCGGGAAATTCATTTTCCTGATGATCCGCCCCCAGGGCAAGAAGAAGACTGTGGCCACGACCTCCAGACAGGGCTCCTCTGCACAACAACAACAAATGGATAAGGTTGTGGAGGAGTACGGGGACATATTCACCTCACCCACAGGGGTTCCTCTGCACTGTCAGGTCAAGCACCTGATTGATCTGACCCCAGGTGCGCCGCTACCTAATGGACCGATCTATCGGCGCTCTGTTCTAGAGAATGATGAAATCAAGAGGCAGATTCAGGAGTTGTTGCAGAAAGGTCACATCAGACCAAGTTCATCGCCCTGTGGGAGCCTGATCGTGTTGGTACAAAAGAAGGATGGGACGTGGAGACTCTGTATTGACTATCGGGCGCTGAACAAGATCACTGTCCGGAATAGGTACCCAATCCCACGGAATGATGACCTTCTGGACCAACTCAAAGGTGCAAAATATTTCAGCAAGATCGACCTGAAGTCTGGGTATCACCAGGTACCAATTGAACCCTCTAATGTGTGGAAACTACCTTCAAAGCCAAGGAAGGCCTTTTCGAATGGCTGGTCATGCCTTTTGGGTTCACGAATGCTCCCGCCACCTTCATGAGGATGATGGATGACATCTTGCGGCCATTCACCAACTCATTTGTAGTGGTGTACTTGGATGACATTCTGATCTTCAGCCAGACTTGGGAAGAGCACCTTCACCACATCCGACAAGTCCTCCAAATGCTGCGGCAACACAAGTTGTGTGCCAATTTGGAGAAGTGCACTTTTGGCATGACCCAGGTTCAATATCTAGGATACATTATTGATGAAAGGGGGGTGCATGTGGATCCAGCCAAGATCCAAGTCATTTGGGATTGGCCAGCCCCAACCACTATAACAGAGCTTCGCAGCTTTCTGGGTCTTGCTAATTTCTATCGGAGGTTCGTGTTAGGATTCTCTCATATCACTTGGCCCTTGAGTCAAGTCACCAAGGGAGGAGCGAGAGCAAAATTTTTTTGGTCGGAACCTCAACAGAAGGCGTTCACAGAACTGAAAAACCGCCTCTGTTCTGCCCCAGTGCTCACTTTACCAGACTTACAACAGCCATTTGAGATCGAGACAGATGCCTCTGACTATGCTATTGGGGCAGTTCTTACTCAACAGGGACATCCAGTGGCATATCACAGTGAGACATTGTCTGAGACAGTTCGCAAGTATCCCACCTATGACAAAGAAATGTATTCCATTGTGCAAGCCTGTCGACAATGGAAACATTACATTTTGGGGAAGGAAACAATCATCCACACCGACCACCGGCCCCTGCAGTTCATACAGACACAAGGGAAGTTGCAGAATGATCGCCATCAGAAGTGGTCCACATATCTGCAACAGTTTCATTTGAACATCAAGTACAAGAAGGGTATACCAATCTATTTGCGGACGCCCCTCGGTAGACCCTTAGATCATGGCACTCACCCTTTGTGCTCAACTCCTTGTGGGCACGAGAATTACGATTGGCCGCTTCTATGAGAGTGACCCGAGAATTTGGCCAAACTTACAAGGCACTCTTGGGGAGTATGCAAGTTCCAAATTTTCACCTCAAGATGCCGCACCCATGTCACATGGGACACGCTGTGTTCTTCAAGCGAAGCGATGCCAAGATAGAATATGGGAAGCACATAGTCGAGTGGATTGGGCCCAGGAATTCGAGAAAATAGTAAACGTCTATGGAAGTATTTCTATTGGCTGAACCTTCGAAAGGATGTCGAGAAGCACATCAGATCGTGCACTGCTTGTGCCATTGCCAAACAGACCATCAAGAAGAAAGGCCTATATACTCCACTACCTATCCCTAGTCAATCTTAGGAATCTATCTCCATGGATAACATGTCGATCCTGCCTTCTACTAAGCATGGAAATGACTGTGTTTTTGTGGTCGTCGACGGATTCTCGAAGATGGCCATGGCGGCCCTCTGAACCCTCTCCACGACGAGAAGCCCCTCTTGCTAAACTCTTCTTTGAACGAGTGTGGGTGCACTTTGGGATCCCACAGTCTATCATATCAGGATCGGAAGAGACGGTTCCTCAGCACATTTTGGTCCAGCCTCTGGTCAATGTTGGATACCAAGCTCACCAAGTCCACAGCTTTCCATCCCCAAACAGATGGCCAGACAGAGGTCGTCAACAGAATGATTGTACACATTCTGCGCATGTGCAATTCAAAGCATCCACGCACATGGGACGAGAGCCGTACAACATAGTTATAACTGGGCTCTCCACAGTTCAATTGGCCATAGCCCCTTTCAGGTGGGCTTGGGATTCCAGCCACTATGTCCCATTGACGTAGCCATGCCATTTGCAGCTGCTCAGGCCGATTCAGCTCATGTCCAGTCTAAAGTTGACAAAGCAAGTAGCTTCATCGAGTGCATTCAACACATCCGCCAGCAGGTTCATGATATATTGGACAGAGCCAATGCCAAGTACAAGCAACGCCATGATCAACACCGGGTGCCACACAACTTACAGGTGGGCGACAAAGTATGGCTACATTTGCAGAAGGAGCGCCTCACTGGAACACACCGCAAGCTTCGCCCGCTCCGATATGGGTCGTACACCATCACCAAGGCTATAAGGAATAATGCCTTTGAGCCTCGATGTTCCACCATTCCTTGGTATGCCCGATCTTCAATGTGGATCGCCCTTCGTCCTTACTTCCACCTCTACTTGGACACCTCGGACATTGCGGAGAACAACTCACTGTGATTAAATCCCAGTGTGGAACAAGCCACCATGATTGTATCATGGACATGCAAATCAAGAACACTACTTCGACGGTCAACCTGTCGGGTTGTCGAGCCGCACCAAGAAAGTGGTTCACCGGGGGACCAAGTTCGTGTTCTCATCTCATGGAGAACTTAACGTAATGGGGACCATTGCTTCCTAAGGGGGAGGAATGATCCAGGTGGATATTGGTGGTCACCTACCTATTCCACTTGGGGCTCCACCATTGTCTCTTTCAGTTTTTCAGTTTCGGCACAATTTACTATTTTTAGCAGTTTTTCAGGTCCTGAACTTCTGGAGCCGTTTTGAGGCCCTAAACGACATTTTTTGGGAAAACGGAGAGAAACATGGGTCCATGGACCGATGTTGCTCATTCAAAATTTGTAGTCCTCGGATAGATCTTTCTAACGAGGTATGGTACGCGTCAAACAGAGATCGTATGCCAAAGTTACGCCCCTGTGAAGTTGAAACACCAATTTACCCAAACGGGGCCCATAGTTTTGGCGCTTCATCTCCTAGGGTTAGGGTTTTGGCTGTTTAGGATTTCCCATTGTTTCTAAATGATAAATAGGCCCTCGAGCCTCATTATAATGCAGTTCAGAGGCCTGTAGACACCACATCTCTTCTCAGAGATAGCTACCAGCGCCCTAGCTAGTTTTATTTCCATTCTGTTTGTAAGCAAATTTCAGTTCTTTGATATTAATGAAATGAAGTGTTATTTCCGCTGCATCTCTATATTTATGATTATATGTTTATTCTGTTGCGTTCCTGTATAAATCCGGATCAATCCTCTTCCCCACAGGACACGCCCCTACAATGTGTCTCTTTTCCAAATATGCTCCCAACATTAGTAGAAAAATCAGCAGCATAAGGAGCAAGAATAAAGATCATGTTGGCTGTCATATGTAGCAAATGTGAAGGGTAGTGATCCCTCATATGAAACCAACGCAATCTGGACTGCAATAGAGACTGAAAGAGTGTGGTCCCCAAACCACCTGCTTACTGGCCCAATCTCCTCATCAATTCGGAGGAAGTGAATGAGCATGATGTGCGATGAGCATGTCCTCCATAGTATCTCCTCTCCCCAAGTACTCCTAGGGATTGGTTGCCAATACTACTCATGTCCTCAAATAGACCATGACATTCAGAAAAAATAATGCTACTACTTGGAGCAACATCCTGTACATGTATGGTTAAGGGATGCATATATATGCTATACAAATAATTGTGCAAATAAACAATACCCTTACCATATGTCTTGCTCATGTAAATGGAATGGCTCTTAGATGAGTCTCCTCTCATCCCCCAAAAGGAAAGAGGTGGTTGTGCTAACTCTTACATAGAGTTATGTATCTCCTCCATCTTTACATGTCCCATGCATCTCATTAAATGTTGATACATCTGCTCCTTAAAGCCTCCCAAAAAATACCCCTCCATAACGGTGTGGTATGAACATCATAGAATATGTATGGCTGAAAAGGAAATCCTCATGAGCTGATTGTAGTAGCTTCTCCTTGAGCTTGGGAGCTCTAGACAAGAATATCCTACTATGATAATAGATGACCCCATCTCTGACTGAATACCCCTCTACATGCAGCTGGTCATCCAATACCATACAAGTAAAAAGATCCTTGGAATACTCAACCAAGAGCTGGGAGCCCCAACATGGATCTATCCTCCATAGTGACAACACTGATGATCCAACATGAAGAACACCTGTCATATGGCTGTCATCTTCTTTGACACCTCCTATGTCAAATATGCAAGTAGGAAGGTTGTTATCCTTCCTTTGTTGTCTCTGCCACAGCGCAGAATCTTAAATGGAAGTAAGTGTAGATAATGTTGAGACAATGCATCTCTCCTCCTTGAGTCCATCCATCACTCCCAGTGTTGTGCCAATCTCTTCCAAGGTCTCCACTTCCCTAACATCAATGTGTGGTGCCTCCAAATGTGAAGCATCCATCCTCTTCTGCTGCTTGAGTGGTCTTCTCAGTGTAATGTCTCCAAGCAATGAGACATCATCATCAAGATATGACTAGATGTATGAATGGGGAAAACCCTCCATGCTTCTACTACGTAATCCAATCACCTTCTTAGGTGCATCAACTTCATAAAATAGGCAGGGGTGTGTGCTCCTCATCAAATAATGTTGATCATCTCCCCTATCTCCTCCTTCTATTTCCATAGTTCTGCACCCTACCACCAATGGCACATATGTATCATGAGTTGTGCCTTGATCTCTCCATGTGAGATCCTAGGGAATTCCTTGCAATGATACAAGAATCCCTCTATTTAGAGCAAGAGCTCCTCCTTCCTATGCTTGAGGTGCTAGATCAACTCTAGATATACCAGCGTTGTTGCCCTCTTTCCCATCAACATATGAGGGCAAACCTTCTAGAATTTGATCCCTTTTTGAAAAAGAGATCTCCATGCTCTCATGTGTAAGAATATGAGATGGATACCTTGCCTCTAACAAGGCGTGATGTAAGATATAAGCCCCATCATCAATGTTTTGAAGTGGATCTGAGTCTTTAGGTTTCTCCATTACATGTAGGGTTTTAAGTTTTCTATGCTTCCCAACATGTATTTTAGACCTTCTTCCATCAAATATTTCCATCATTGTCTCAATGAATCTAGCATAGGAAGAAGTATTTACATTCCTTAAAGAACATGACTCAAATATCCACCATGCATAGGCCTTACCTCTAAAGTGTAGTGCTGCAATCCTGGTAGCATCTTCTTCGGAAACCTTGTGCTACTGTAAGAAGGTCTTTAGCTCCTCTACCCATGCCTTGGCTGAACATGTAGGTGAACCTACGAAGGTAGATAGAACAAATCTATCTTGCTGCTACCTCCCCCTCACCTTGGACTTGCAAAAATATGTAAAAGTGAAATGATTTCTGAATTTCTGAGTTGGAGACTCATATTCTTCTAGAAAATCTCTAAGGGTTTTCCCCTTAGTCACTTCTCCTTCTTTTCCCATCTCTCTCATGACAAAACTGCACATGTGACTGCACTGTGCATCAAGGGATGTGGCTATATGCTTACATTCCCCCTCTGGAAATCTAGAGTTCGATTTAAAACCAAACCCTTCTAGAGATTCTTCAAATATCTCCCTCCTCATTTGCTTGTGGCCTCCATGAAAGCCCTGTATAGATTTAGGGAGAATCTTGGAAAGCTCATCTCCTTTTCTTACTCCAGATAATGGAGTCTTCCTCTTCTCATCTCCGAATAGCATCTTGGCTGAAATCCACAGGCTGAGCCAAGATTATGCTCTGATACCACTGTAATATTCCTTTTTTAGGAATATCAACAATCAATCTGATTTATTCCAGAGATTGAATGCAGGGGCATCTACCAGATATTTCACCTCTAAAGAGAGTGTGAGATTCGGAGGCTAGCTAGCCCTCTTGCATACTCTTTCTACAAATCCTATTGAAAGGTAATATTCCTAATAAGCGAAAATCAACAAGGTTGGGAATCCCTTAAGATATCCCAAAATTGCAGCTACAGTAACACAAAACATAAACTAGAAAGAGCAGTGAATAAAAAATATACCAAAATGTGTGCAAACCCTTGAGCCATTTTATTAATACATATCAGCAGAAAATGAGTTTAATGTGCATCAAATGATAACGACAATAAGCCTCCTATGGACATACATGCCAAAATATGAAATGCTGCTCTATAGCAGAGTACACATGAAAAGACACTGTGCAATCATATATGGAGGACTACTACAATGAATGTAAAAAAACATGGAAATGCATATATATGGCTTATACATCATTGGGAGAGAAGATCTAAGCTCCCAATCACTACCTAATGTCAATCCTAGAAGGATTGGCTGAAATATGCAAAACTACAAAAATGTCGAAGTTGCAGGGTAGTAGCCACAACTAAATACATGGAATGGAATAGAGGAGGCTGAATGGATTTAGCTGATGAAGATCCCTCCTCTAATGGATCTCTCTAGTGCAAGTCTGACCCTTACACCAAAGATCTCACCCTCTAAACTATCTACAACACCCTCACTGCAAATCTGATCCAAGAAGAACGCAGTCTAAGAGAGGGTCTACGCTGTATCTGATGGTGGTGGTGGGCCTGATGCTAATGATAGTGGAATATGCTCAAGAACCTACCTTACTAACCTCCTGAAGGTGTGGAACCTTCCTCCTCTAAGAGATAAACTCAGGAATGGTGTTGGAGAAATCTTCCCCAGCAACACCCAACAACACTGCACACCCAGCTACTGAAACTGTGCAGATGGAGATGGTTGATGCCTTGGCCTAAATGCCAGAATGTGGGGAATGAAGTGAAATCATTCATGAGCTCCTCAATAATGAGAGTAAATCCTAAACATAACTCCCTCATGCCCGAAGGCACTGCAATCCTGCTAAACAACAGGAGAATGCAACTATGTCTAATCAGAGAAGAAATGTAAAATATTGAACAACCTCAAATGGTTTCCTTGCCTTCCTTTTAAACACACCAAAGTCTCCATCTTTGGGCCCTCCTTCCTCTAGAAGTTTCCTCCACCAAAGAATATTCCTCCACTATGTCTGCGCTGCTCCACAAAGTGGCCTCCACCTCTTATCCCAGCGTTGTTGGCTTTGGTCAACTAGACCTTGTCCACTTGCAATTGTCCTCATTCACACATGAGGGTGTGAAATCCCACTCCATGATGATCCCTTTTTACATTTTGAGGGATTTTATTCATTATTATTCAATGAATGGGTCTCTTTACCCATTTTTATTCACCTCCTAGGTAACAATGACAAAAATCAATATTCCATTAAAATTGGAATATTACATTTATGCAACACCTGGTCAGGAGAGTGGGTCCAACTCCTTGATCAGGGCTGCAATATAATCACAAGATCATGGAAATGAAAAAAATATAACTTGAATTAATGTTAATAAAAATTTATGTTACAGATCTCAATTCCCTGCATAGTAAACCCCTAATTCACAGCTTCAGAGCCTTTCTTATAAAAATGATTACAATGGTAGTTCCTGAAATCATAGCAACTAGTGCCTACAATTACACAATCATTTTGATAGATAAAAATAGATGAGAAAGATAGTAGAGGAAAGGTCCTGGAGATGTTGTGTTGTTGCAGCGCTACACAAGATAGTGTTTCCAGCTTAGTAGCCCTTCCTGGAATTGTGAATACGGAAATATGACCACAGAATCTGCAAAAATATATAAATTAGTAAATCTCTTTGGTAATAATCCTAGTGACTATGCTTCATTGAATAAATATACAAAAAATACATGATGAGGGGTTTACCGTGAACCTTTCTTCATGGAACAGTTGTTGTCAGCATGAAGTTGAGTGAGGCCATACCTATCAGGGGCCCCAAAAGGTTCTCGGATTCTAAGAGTTGACGATGACAACATCCATATTTTCTAGAAGTTTTCCCAAGCCTCATCTTGGAAAGTAACCACCTGTTTGGTACATAGATTAGTACACAATTTTTATGTTTCCAAAATTTGTGCTGTACCTCCCTCAATCTGTAAAAAGGTGGTATGCTTGTTATAAATGTTCACAAACTGGACATTCTCTATTCTTAGGGCAAGTGGATCTGTGGCTTGACTTTCTTCAAATGTGTCGAAAGCATTTTTCCACTTAACCTGATTAATGGTGTAGGAGGTAAAATATATCAACTGGACATCTCCCACAAATGGGACTGGATTAAAGGTTTGATCATCACTCAAGAAATAATCATGCATGTATAATTCAACCATGAAATGATGGTTCACGACATCGTGAATCCTCAAGATATGAAGGAACTGTATTGGGTCTTCAATTTCATGACTAATCTCATTACAGATGCTCTTCAGACAGAAGAAAATAATTTTCTCATGTAGAAATAGAGCGTAAATATGAGCAGGAGGTCGAAAAGCCATTACCTATAGTTTCAAGGTAAACATTTCTTCTTTGTCAGCCTTCAACACTAACACCTTCTCTTCTAAACTCTCAACCTTTTTCTGTTGGTTATCCTGCTTTTGTTTTTCTTTATCCAACTAGTCTATATACCTGGTAATAGTCTGGGTTTCCTACTCACAGATGCTCCTTACCTCTTGCTGGTGGGATTTTAACATAATCATTCCTTGTTGGAGATAGGAAGTGGGTGCCTTCCACTTCTGAATTCTAGAAGATAGAAAGAATTCCCGAGCCTCAAACAAATATTCAATAGGCTCAGTCTATGTAGCAATAGAGATCGTGGGAATTTCCTCTGTCTATACTGCTGACGATATAGCCTTGACCATGGGATTTATAACCCTTCCTTTATATATCCTCACCTTCTTCTATAGGCGCGATACTCGCTTCCTTAGCTTACGATTTTTCATCTTTAATTGCATAAATTAATTAAATTCAAGATGGTATCTTTCCTCGAGAGGAGGTCTTCTTTTTGCACAATTTTCTATAATTTCTTGCTTAACATCGACTTCTTCAGTTGTCCCCATAGTTTTTTCATGATTTGGTGGGATACTTTCAACAAACATGTCAACTAGCTCCTCCTTCACCCTAACCTCTCTAAATTGTTCCCCCACTTGGGGAGAAGTCTCTTTGTTTTCTCTTTCTATTTTAGGAATTTTTGCAAACACTTGGGCAACACCCTCGATGTATCCTCTCTACACTTTTTTTGTTGCAAGGTCCTCTTCTAAAGGCTCATAAATTTTTTTTGACCCCTGCGGGTCACCTTCTGTAAGGCCAATTTCTTCTGGTTGGGTTGCATCAGCCATCATTTCTTCATCTTGACCTCCCATCAGCATAGGCTCTCGTATCTCTGCATCGAACTCTCCATTTTTCTCCATCTATGTACCAATGAGCACTGGCTCTTGAGTGGGTGTAAGAGCCATTGTATCCAAAATCATTCTGACAAACTCTAGTGTTGGCAATATGATGCAATGTGTTGTCCTTGATGGCAACCTACTTGATGAAGTTGTATTTGGATAGCAACCTATGTGTTAAAGATGTAAGCATGATGTATCTACAGTTGTGATAGAGAAAAGAATTCCAGTAAGTGCTGGAGAAATGATAAATATAACATGTCACAATGTATACGCGAGTTTGTAAAGGCCAAGTCACGTATGCATGCGGATAAGTACGTCCCAAGTCACGTATGCCCTTTTGCGCTCCAAATTTATATTACCAAGGAGAATTACCATGGTTTTGGCACACAGTATTGAGCGTTGTATGGTTTATTTGATTCTGTCCAAGAATACCATCGAAAGTTGTGTGGTTTTGGCTCATGGTATTGATAAAGGATAAAACTATATAAGGAGAAGAGGATCATAGTGCAAGGTGTGCATGTGTAAGGGTTGTTGATGAATAAATTCCTTTAAGGAATATCTGCATGGTTGAACTCTGTTCTTAATTGATAGATCTGAATCTATGATGTACCTATGGATATGATGAAGGTTCAATATCTCTAGATCTAGAAATGATGAATCTCTAGGATGATATGCAAAAGAAATGATGAAGACCTGGCGCATGTCTGATGAAGAAATTGAAGAAATCTGGGTAAGTTTATAGATGTTGTCTGTTCTGCAAATTTTATCCTTTACAGATCTATACGCTATTTTATCTCGGTAAAAGCGCGTATATATGCAGGTTCGTTTCATTAAAAGCGCATATGGAAGTTAGGGTTTCTGAAGCTTATTTACAGATATTACTTTTGTGATTTCTGTTTTCTCTCTACTGTCGGTCAATGAAGTCTACTTGAAGTTCTGAGTTGATTGAATATGGAGTATGTTGCTAATTTGATAATGAACAAATCTAATCAATGAGTGAGAAAACATGGTTAAATCTGACTGACTGTCTAAAGGTTTTGCTTTTCTCGGAAGGTGTCTAACTGAAAGCCTCAGATATGAATCTGAGATTGATCACATTCTAAAAATCATTATTCTCAGAAGTATACGCAGGTTGATACGAAGAAAATTGTGTATACATGCAGCTTCGGTGAATAGAAGTGGCGTATGCATTTCATGTTATGAAAAACAATATGCACAGAGGCATACGCAGGTTGGTGAGCAAGAAAGCACGTATACACGTGGCTTCAGTGAATAAAAGTAGCGTATGCTATTTGAATTAATGAATGTTTAGGGTTGAGTTTGTATCTTCATATCTATACTGAAGTCTGGGTTATTTTTGATATTCTGGTTTCAGTGGTCTCACTAGTCTGTTTGAAGTATTGGGCAAAATATGTTTGTTGATGTTAAGTGAAGGGTTATGTTGAAGCTGTTTGATCCAGTATGAAAATTGATGAAACATGGTCTGCAGTGGGTCTGAAGGTTGAAGTCTTCAGTATGGCAGTAGAAGCTTTCAGCCAGTAGAAGCTGGTGTTGAAATCAGGGGTTTGAAGCTCCCTTCCAGGAGAGGCTAGTAAACGAGATCAGGGGGTTGGAGCTCCCTTCCAGTTGTAGCTGGAAAACGAGAGAAGGTTGCAGCCTTCTGCAGGTAGAAGCCTACGTACTAGTATAAGTCTACATCAGTACAAAGTTGTAAAAGGTTTTATATATAATAAAGATTGAAGACAGAGACGACAGCAGTGGTGGTTTTCTCTCGATTTGGGTTTCCACCCTAAATCTTGGTGTTCATGTGTGTGATGGTTTATACTGTTGTTTAATACTCATAACTTCTGATTATCTAGCCTTATTCATAACTGATAAATCTGTTTAAAATATTGATTCTCTAAATCTGAAAGATAAATCAGTATACGCTAGTTTCCTTCTATATTTCCACGTGCATACGCTAGTTCAATTGATAAAAACCGTGTATGGAAATATGCTCAAAGAAAAAGTAAAAAATTTTCAAATACTGATTCACCCCCCCTCTTAGTATTTTTCCCAACAATTGGTATCAGAGCAGGTCCTTCTAAAAAAGCTTAGCCGCTAGAAGGAAGATCAAACAAGATGAGCAATCAAGATGGAACAACATCTATCAGGCCTCCACTCTTCAACAGAAACAATTTAATCTTCTGGAAAACAAGGATCATATCCTATCTTCAGTCTCTTGGAGAAGATGTATGGGCTATAGTTGAAGGAGGATATCAATATCCAGCCGCAACACCAACAGATCCGACGGAAAAAAAGAATTATGAAACAAATGCAAAGGCGGTCAATGCTCTATTGGGAAGTCTAACTGAATCAGAATTTGTCAAAGTCATGCAGCTGGATACAACAAAGGCAATATGGGACAAAATCATTCTAAGTTATGAAGGTGATGCAAAGGTAAAAAGTGCTAAACTCCAAACTCTCAAAATTCAATATGAGAAGCTAAAAATGCATAATGAGGAGAGCATTGCCAATTTCTTTTTACGGCTTGATGATATTGTAAATTGTATGAGAAATCTGGGAGAAACAATAACCGAATCTACTTAGGTTGAGAAAGTTTTAAGATCACTAATGGAAAAATTTGAGTCAAAAGTTTCTGCTCTTGAAGAAAAGCAGGATCTTCAAAATCTTACTGTGGTGCAACTTCATGGCATACTAACTACATGTGAAATGAGAAGAGGAGGACCATCTGAAGTCAAAGAAGTTGTCTTTCAAGCTTCTACAAAAGGAAAAGAAGTACAAGAGACATAAGGATCAGGGTACATCTCAAAAGAAGATGAGGTAAATTTTGTAAAGAAACTCCAACTTGGCACAGGACGGTTCAGAGGTAAGCTTCCTTTCAAATGTTTTACTTGTGGAAGAGTTGGTCATTATGCTGCTAAGTGTCCTCATAAATAAACACATGAAAAAGGGAAGGAAGTAGCAAGAAGAAATAAGAATCGGTTTAGCACTAGAAAAATTTACTCTACTCATGAAGACAGTGATGGGTTATCTGACAGTGAGGAAGAATGTGAACAAGATCTTAGACTTCTCATGGCATTTCAAAAGGAATCCAGAGAAGAAAAAGATACGTTTATGGATGCTTTAGAGGACAATTATTTTCTTGATAAATTCAATCAACTCAAAAATGTTTAGAAGAAAGTAAAATATGCATAGAAGAAAGTAAAATATCCATAGAAACTCTGAAAAATCAGCTTGAAGAAAAGGAGAAACACAATGAGAAATTAGAATGTGAAATAGTAAGTCTAAGAAAATAAATTGAGAAAGTGAAGACTTTGAATCTTAGATTTGCTAAAGGATCTGAAACCTTAGATGAGATTATCAAGGTATAGCAGTCTCCTTTTATAAAGAGGTCTTGGATATATCGGAGAATCTTCTCAGGCTTCAGCACCAAATTATCTAAAAGCAGCTACAACTAGTATACAACATTCTGCCACTCAGCAAGTGAATAAAGAATATTTACAGGTAAAGCATGACCATATCAATTCAAAGAACACTAACAGGAATATCTTTCAAAGAAACACCAATCAACAGGTAAATTCAAGTAGAAGATTTCATGATCACATAAATTTCTTCTTCAATGGACAATGTTTCTCATGTCACAATTTTGGTCATAAAGTTGTTCAATGTGTTGCATATAAAACCATCATGAAAAGAGAAGCAAGAAAGAAAAGGATTGATTTTGGAACAAAGAAGAATACCTATAACAACTTTTCTCCTCTTCAAAATGAATTTGAATGTGCTTATTGCAATAACTTTGGCCATGAAGAATCTGAATGCAGGAGAAAAGTCCAGCCAAAAGAGCAGTTTCCTTCAAGCTCCAAAGTGTGGAAAAAGAAGGAATTACAGGTTGAAAATTGTGGCATAGATTTATTTGCAGAAGGTGAAGAAAATCAATGGTACATTGATAGTGGATGCTCAAAACATATGACAAAAACAAACTTCTTGCATATAGTGCGCTAGAAAAAGAAAAGAATGTTACATTTGGAAATGATACTCCTGTTGTCATTAAGGGAAAAGGGTCTGTTTTTCTAAAAGAAAAGGTGAAAGCTAATAATGTCATGTATGTGGATGGATTAAAGCATAACCTGTTAAGTGTAAGTCAAATGTGTGATCAAGGAACTGGAGGTGTCTTTAGTTCAAAAGAATGTGTGGTACGTGATCTTGATACAGGTAAAACAATTATAAAAGGAAACAGAACTCCAAGCAACCTGTATGTATTGAAGAACTACAAAGAACAATGTTGCTTGAGTAAATCTTCATAAAACTGGCTATGGCATAGAAGGTTGGGGCATCTGAGATTCTCTCAAATCAACAAATCAAGCAGACTTAAAGTTGTTCATGATCTTCCCAATATTACTCTACCTGAAAGTATCATATGCAAATCTTGCCAATTCGGTAAGCAAACCAGAGTGAAATTTAATGCCAAGGAAGGATCATCAAGTAAGCCTCTTGAACTCATTCATACTGACATATGTGGACCTGTGAGGAAAAAGTCACCACGTGGTGAACAATACTATATCTTATTTATTGATGATTTCTATAAAATGTGTTGGATTGGGTTGATTAAACACAAAGATGAAGCATTTGATAAATTTCAAATCTTCAAAGCACTAGTTGAAAATGAATCAGATCTAAAAATCAAGTGTCTTAGATCTGATCGAGGAGGAGAATATACATCAGATGAATTCCTTGAATTTTTTGAACAACATGGCATAAAAAGACAGTTTACTGTAGCTGGCACTCCACAACAAAATGGCGTAGTAGAAAGAATGAATAGAACAGTTCAACAAATGGCTAGAGCTATGCTTGATGATTCCAGAACACCTAACACATTTTGGGGAGAAGCAGCACATACAACTGTAAATATTCTTAACAAGGCACATGTTCGTGTAAATAGTGATAAAAATCCATATGAACTCTGGTATGGTAATCCTCCCACTGTGAAGCATTTTAAAGTTTTTGGAAGCAAATGCTTTATCAAAAATAATGATGAAAAACTTGGCAAATTTGAACCCAGAGCAGATGAAGGAATACTTCTTGGTTACTCCTCTAGGAGTAGAGCATTTAAATGTTACAATAATAGACTTTGGAATATTGTTGAATGTATTGATGTTGTTATTGATGAGTCTCCTGCAGCTCCAAAAGAAGAAAAACAAACAACAGATGAAGACAATGGTGACATATATCCTTCTACATCAAATAGAAATGATATAGACAGTGAACCCAATGAATAACCCGAAGATAATTTATCTGAAAAAACTCCATCCAGATATGTTCAAAATAATCATCCAGAATCTCAAATTTTGGGAGATAAGGGATCAGGTGTGCAAACAAGAAGGACTCTTCTAAGATCTTCTATCTATCTGGCATTTCTATCCACTATTGAACCACATGATGTCAATCAAGCTAGCAAAGATGAATGTTGGATTCAAGCCATGAATGAAGAGCTTCATCAAATTGAAAATAATCACACTTGGGACTTAGTACCAAGACCTCATGACAAAAATGTCATTGGAACTAAATGGATATTCAAAAACAAGTTAAATGAGAATGGGGATGTTATTAGAAATAAAGCTAGACTTGTTTACAAAGGGCATGCTCAACAAGAAGGTATAGATTTTGAAGAAACTTTTGCTCCTGTAGCTAGACTTGAAGCCATAAGAATGTTTCTTGCTTTTTCAAGCTTCCAACAAATCAAACTTTATCAAATGGATGTTAAATCTGCTTTTCTCAATGGTGATCTAGAAGAAGAAGTTTATATAGAACAACCAGAAGGATTCATTTTGGGAAATGATGAAAAAATTGTTTGTAGACTTAAAAAGGCTCTATATGGTCTCAAAAAAGCTCCAAGGGCATGGTATTATCATCTTGACAAATATCTTCATCAACAAGGATTTTCAAAGGGATCTGCTGATAGCAACTTGTACACAAAAATTGAAAATGAAAAACTATTGATTGTGGTTGTGTATGTTGATGATATCATTTTTGGAAGTAATGAAGAATCTATGAGTCAGAAATTTGCTTCTGTTATGCAGCAAGAATTTAAAATGTCTTTACTTGGGGAACTAACATTATTTCTTGGCTTGCAAGTGCATCGAACTACAGATGGCATATTCTTATCACAGGAAAAATACCTTAAGCAAATTCTGAAGAAGTATGGCATGGAAGAGTGAAAACCTGTAAGTACACCAATGATAACTGGGTGTAATCTTAGTTCTCATGATGATTCTCCCACGGTGAATCAACCAGAATACAGATCTATGATAGGAAGTCTACTTTATCTCACTGGGACTAGACCAGACATTATGCATGCAGTTGGGATTGTTGGACGATTCCAAGCTAATCCAAAAGAGTCTCACCTTCAAGCTGTCAAAATAATATTAAAATATCTACAAGGAACTCAAGACTTTGGACTATGGTATCCAAAGAATGTTGATCTCACTCTTCATGGTTACATTGATGCAGATTAGGCTGGAAATGTTGATGATCAGAAAAGAACTAGTGGTGGTGCATTCTATATGGGGCCTCAGTTAGTATCTTGGTTCAGCAAGAAGCAAAGCTCTATTGCCTTATCTATAGCAGAAGCAGAATATGTTGCTGCCGCATCATGTTGCACTCAACTTCTTTGGATGATGCAAACCTTACAAGACATTCAAATCAAATGTTCACCTCCTATCTCAATTATGTGTGATAATACAAGTGCCATCAGTATCTCAAAGAATCCTATTATGCATTCCAAGACCAAGCACATTCCCATCAAGTATCACTTCTTACGTGAACAAGTGCTTGAACAAAAGGTGAAGTTGGAGTATGTTCCCTCCAAAGAACATGTTGCTGATATATTTACCAAACCTTTACCCAGGGAAGCGTTCGAATATCTCAGACAGAAGTTGGGAGTTGTCTCTGCCTCTCAGAAGATCAGATCTGCTTAAATTCAGAATATTAAATTGGATACGCGGATTTCCTGAAGGACAGTCGCGTATATACGCGAGTTTATAGACAGAAAACCGCGTATGGGTGTTTGCTGACAAATTTTTTGTGGGTCAACATTCTTCAGCACAGCTGCAGTGCTGTTGGGTATCTCTGGTGATGTTCCAGCTCTCATATTTCTATTTCATTCTGTAATGCTTCTGATGAAGATGCCTTTATTTTTTACTGTTGAAAGTTTTCAGGATGCACAGGCTAAGGGGGAGCATTGGTCATGTGGAAAGGATGCATTGTTGGCATTCTAATTATTTTTTGTAGTCTGATCTCATGCTTGAGAATATTTGATCTTGATTGTATAAGTCATTTCTGTAATTGATGAAAAAGGTCATGTTGAGACCTATGATGTAAAATTGAAATATTCAGTCATGTAAGGACTTGTTCAAATTTGTAAACCCACTTGGTTGGGTACTTGAGTCACATATGTAAATCCACTTGGTTGGATCATTGATGTAAGTATGAGTCCTTGGTGATAGGAAAGGTCATAGAGTCATGTACTTCATTGAAAAATATGTTTGAAGATTCAGCGTGAACTCAGGGGGAGCATGGTCACTTCAGTGCACATCAGATCTATTGAGCTCTTGTTTCTACAAGAGAAGAAAAACCTTGTTTTGGTTTTGATCTTCCCTTTGCCCTTGATGTCAAAGGGGGAGAGTATCATGGTGTTTGAATAATGGTTATATTCAATGTATCTATTTGTTTTTGTGATCAAACACCATCATGGTTGCCATCAAGTCCAAAGGGGGAGATTGTTGGCAATATGATGCAATGTGTTGTCCTTGATGTCAACCTACTTGATGAAGTTGTCTTTAAATAGAAACCTATGTTTTAAAGATGTGAGCATGATGTATCTACAGTTGTGACAGAGAAAAGAATTCCAGTAAGTGCTGGAGAAATGATAAATATAATATATCACAATGTATACGTGAGTTTGTAAAGGCCAAGTCGCGTATGCACATGGATAAGTACGTCCCAAGTCATGTATGCCCTTTTGCGCTCCAATTTTATATTACCAAGGGGCATTACCATGGTTTTGGCACATAGTATTGAGCGTTGTATGGTTTATTTGATTCCGTCCAAGAATACCGTTGGAAGTTGTGTGGTTTTGGCTCATGGTATTGATAAAGGCTAAAACTATATAAGGAGAAGAGGATCATAGTGCAAGGTGTGCATGTGTAAGGGTTGTTGATGAATAAATTCCTCTAAGGAATATATGCATGGTTGAAATTTGTTCTTAATTGATAGATCTGAATCTATGATGCACCTATGGATATGATGAAGGTTCAAGATCTCTAGATCTAGAAATGATGAATCTCTAGGATGATCTGCAAAAGAAATGATGAAGACCTGGCACAAGTCTGATGAAGAAATTGAAGAAATTTGGGTAAGTTTATAGATCTGGTCTGTTCTGCAAAATTTATCCTTTACAGATCTATACGCTAGTTTGTCTCGGCAAAAGCGCGTATATACGCGGGTTCGTTTCATTAAAAGCACGTATGGAAGTTAGGGTTTCTGAAGCTTATTTATAGATATTACTTCTATGATTTCTGTTTTCTCTCTGCTGTCAATCAATGAAGTCTACTTGAAGTTCTGGGTTGATTGAATATGGAGTATGCTGCTAATTTGATAATGAACAAATCTAATCAATGAGTGAGAAAACATGGTTAAATCTGATTGACTGTCTAAAGGTTCTGCTTTGCTGAGAAGGTGTCTGACTGAAAGCCTTAGATCTAAATCTGAGATTGATCACATTCTGAAAATTAGTATTCTCAGAAGTATACGCAGGTTGATACAAAGAAAAGCACGTATACATGCAGCTTCGGTGAATAGAAGTGGCGTATGCATTTCATGTTATGAAAAACAATATGCACAGAGGAATATGTAGGTTGGTGAGCAGGAAAGCGCATATACATGCGGCTTCAGTGAATAAAATTAGCTTATGCTATTTGAATTAATGAATGTTCAGGGTTGAGTTTGTATCTGCATATCTATACTGAAGTCTGGGTTATTTCTGATATTCTAGTTTCAGTGGTCTCACTGGTCTGTTTGAAGTATTGGGCAAAATATATTTGTTGATGTTAAGTGAAGGGTTGTGTTGAAGCTGTTTGATCCAATATGAAAATTGATGAAACATGGTATGCAGTGGGTCTGAAGGCTGAAGCCTTCAGTATGGCAGTAGAAGCTTTCAGCCAGTAGAAGCTGGTGTTGAAATCAGGGGGTTGAATCTCCCTTCCAGGAGAGGTTGGTAAACGAGATCAGGGAGTTGGAGCTCCCTTCCAGTTGTAGCTGGAAAACGAGATAAGGTTGTAGCCTTCTGCAGGCAGAAGCATGTGTACTGGTATAAGTCTGCATCAGTACAATGTTGTAAAAGGTTTTCTATATAATAAAGATTGAAGACAGAGATGACAGCAGCGGTGGTTTTCTCCCGATTTGGGTTTCCACCTTAAATCTTGGTGTTCATGTGTGTGATGCTTTATACTGTTGTTTACTACTCATAACTTCTGATTATATAGCGTTATTCATAACTGATAAATCTATTTAAAAGACTGATTCTCTAAATTTGAAAGATAAATCAGTATATGCTAGTTTCCTTCTATATTTCCACGTGCATACGCTAGTTCAGTTCATAAAAACCGCGTATGGAAATATGCTCAAAGAAAAAGTAAAAAGTTTTCAAATACTGATTCACCCCCCCTCTCAGTATTTTTCCCAACATCTAGAACTGAAGGAACAACTCTTTCTTCCACTGAACGTCGAGGGGAACAAAACTTCTTTCCCCCTTTTGGTAAGGTTGTAAGAAATGGGGAATGAGGAGCATTCTCTTCAATTTCTATCTCAACCATATGTATTTTCTCAGGTTCTTTCCCTTCACCTTATTTTTTTACTGATTGGACCAAGCTTCCTTTGGTATCGTATGATTTTCCAGTAGTCGACACTGGTTCCTGTGGAGAAGTGTCGGCCACAGGACCTGTCTCTTCCATAATTCCATGGCTCGTTTGAGCTAGTGGTGGTTCTTGTGTACCACCACTACTTGCTTCAGGTTCCAAATTTTCTTGGACAAGTGGTGTTGTTTCTTGTGTGACAGCATCACTTACCAATCCTCTGACTGGTGTCGATTCTTTTTGTGCACTATCAGTCGATGTTGATTCCTATGGAATGACATCAACTTCATCCTCTATCTCCATTACTTTTGTACCATTTGAACCCACAAGAGATGCAAGTTCTTTTGTGACAAAATCGACTGTATTTTCTTCTGTGTCCATTGTTTCTACCTCCATTCCTTCTACTTTGTCCTCCTCCCTTGAAGATATTATGGCCTCAAGTTCCTCCTCTGATAATTCAACAATTTGTGACCAAGGCACATGGATTTGAGCCAGCACATGCATTACTAGTAACCAGACCAACCCATGATTTGTAAGGACCACTAATACCTGTCAAGAGTGGTAGGTAGATTGTGCCATCAGCTGAAGACTTTTCCACATGAAGAAATGCATATCTAGCGAGTGAATTTGTGCCTGCCGAAACAGAAGATGAGCCAAGAGCTTGCAATGGTATTTGAACGGAGTGGCGAGTCACCCTTCACAGGTTATATATCTAATCATAGTGTATGCCACCTCACCCGATGGATATGGCAAATATTTACAATCATATCCCTTTCCCTTCTAAGCCGTTGTTTACCCAATTTGTAAAAAAAAAAATCTGGGAATTCTGGCAAAGGAGACTTTCGAGAAAACCATTTATGCCCCTGCTGTGGTAATCCACTAACCACTGATATGACCTCCTCTGTGACAAAAATTTCCAAACCCCACACTTTGGAGTAGTTTCCTTCCAGGTTCAATGCAAATTCAGTTGTAATTTTTTCATCAAATCCTTGCAACCTATCAAAATACACATCCCAACCTGCGTCTACAAAGACCTACCATATGGCTACATTGTTGTGAGCTAGAGTTGTATTTTCTAGTTCGTGTCTCACAGCCAATTCACTCTTTTTGCAAAAGCTCAGTAACAGCACTTTGGAATAGTAGAGGACCATTGGGAGGGAGTATTGGTAGGTAACTCTTATGGTGATAGTATGGTAGAAAATGAAGTATGGTAATAGTAAAATATGGTACGTGATTTTTTGGAAAACGAGAAAAATCATGGTGAGTTATGGTAATGATGGTGGATGATTATGGTAATTATTTTGTAGAATTGGAAAGGAATATTAAATAACAAAACATACTTATGTCTAGTCCCAATGCATCTTAATAATTGTGTGAAATGGGGTGAGAATCGTGGAATGTACTATTGGCACAAGTTTTGATGGTGATGTCAGAAAATCATTATTATGATTTGATTGCGTCGTCATTTCAGTTATGAAAACACCCCCCCAACTAATAAATGACCGTCCATGATCATGTCAATGTCTTTTTAATGGAATATTTAATCAAATCCGCAAAAGTTAATGGGCACGTACCTGCCGACTTATCTCAGCAGAGTATCAACCTCGATAGAGTAACAATAGCAGACACTTAGAAAATTTCCCAGAGTAATAGTATCGGGGGAGTAACAACACCGGGTACATAGAAAATTCTATGGAGGAACAACACTAGAGGAGTAACAGCACCGAAGGAGTAACAACACCGAACACTTAGAAAATTTTCCGGAGTAACAACATCGGATGAGTAACAACATTGGGTACTTGGAAAATTTTACAAAGTAACAAAACTAGACACATAGAAAAATTTTCAGAGTAAAAACATCAGAGGAGTAACAGCACTGGAGGAGTAACAATGCCGAAGGAGTAACAACACCGAAGGAGTAACAACACCGGACACTTAGAAATTTTTCCAGAGTAACAACATCGGAGGAGTAACAACACCTGGTACTTAGAAAATTTTATGTAGTAACAATACCAGAGGAGTAATAGCATCGAAGGAATAACAAAACTAGACACTTCAAAAATTTTCTGGAGTAACAACATTGGAGGAGTAATAGCACCGGGTACTTATAAAATTTTCAATCTCCGCAGAATTGTACACTAGTAATAGTTCCTGCAAAAACAACAATTGAGAAGTAAATATATATATATATATATGGATTTTTTTATTTCTTTAATTCAAGGATGCACAAGAGGAATTATCTGCACTAACAAACTTCAAACCAAATTTATCAGAGAGATGTTTAATGAAGGCATCTTTAGAAGCTAGGCAGTGATACAATCTCAGACGATGTTCATTTACTATGAAAGAGGCACGTGTATCATAAAATGTGGCAACACTGACAATTCCATTGTCAAACACCACATCAACTTCATAAAGTCCCATCCAACGAGAGCAAATATTTCCTTTAAAATCCTTAAAAAGGGAATCATAGAGTAATGCCCAATCTCCTCTATGAAACACCTTATTCTTAATAAATTTATCATGCCATTTTTTTTCTCTATTACTGAATCGCAGCAATTTTATGAATAGCTATTCAACGGATTTCGTCTAATTCATTTATCTATTCCAATCGGTGTTTCTAGGCATCTAGGAAATGAATTCCTACTCCAAGAGCTGTTTTGAGCATACTAATCTCAAATTCTATCGGAAACAAGGGGGATTTCCCATAAACCAACTCGAATGGTGAAAACCCTGTTATATTCTGCCATGTTGTTCTGTATGCCCAGAGAGCTTCAGGAAGTTTTTCAGCCCAATCCCGACGATGTCTTGCCACAGTGTTTGTGAGGATGTTTTCTAACACCTTGTTCATACTTTCCACTTGACCATTCACCTGGGGATGATACAGAGATGTCACCCTGTGTTTAATTCCATACTTCTGCATAAGCCTTTCTATCATATGTGATTTGAATTGTGTGCGTCCATCTGAAAAAATATCTCTTGGAGCACCATATCGAGAAAAAATCTCTTCAAATAGAAAATCTGAAACAACTTGCTTTGTTTCTTTCACAATAGCCTTGGCTTCCACCCACTTGGTTACAAAATTTGTGTAGACCAAAAAATGAACTTTCTGATGTGAAGGCGGGTTAAAAGGACCAACGAAATCAATAGCCCATTTTTTGAAAGGTTCAAGAACTACTTGGGAATGTAATGGCATTTCATCTGATCGACCAGGCTGACCCATCCGTTGGCAACTGTCAGACCTTCGGACATAGTCTCATTCATCCTGGAAGATAGAGGGACAATAATATCCCATCAGTAACACTTTATGCCCTGTCATCTTATCTGCAAAATTCCCTCCACAAGGACCATCATGAGCAACCTTCAAGACTTCATAGATGTCATCCTCTCCTACATATCATCGGATTTTTTGATCGACCCCTGTATGGAAGAGATGTCCTGATATCCAAGAATATCGGGCACTATGAGGAATAATATTCCATTGTTCCCTATATGACAAGTGATGAGGCACCTTTCCTGTAGCAAGATAGTTATAAATATCTGCATACCAAGGAGTATTAGTAGAAATTGAAAAAATATGTTCATCTGGAAAACAATCCTCTATAGGTGTGCCTTCGTCATTAGTATCCAATCTAGAGAGAAAATCATCAACTACATTATCCTTCTCTGGTTGATCTACTATTGTAATCTCAAATTATTGAATCAATAGTAACCATCTTGTAATGAAACCAGGAGTGATAGGTTTATTCATAAAATACCTGATTGCTACATGATCGGTATGCACAAAAGTAAGATATCCAGTAATGTAGTGTCGAAATTTATTGATGGAATAAATAACAACCAGGATTTTTTTTTCAGTTACCATGTAGTTTAATTCAGCAGGAGTCCAATTCTTGCTAACATAATAAACTGCATATGGCTTCTTATTTTCCTTTTGTACTAGAATTACCCCAACTTCTGTCTAAGAGGCATCAGTATGGATGTGAAATGGGAGTGCCCAGTCTGGTCCTCGCAAGGTCGTAGCTCCACAAACAAGTTCCTTGATTTTCATAAAATCCACTTCACAATAATCTGCCCACAAAAATTCGGCATCTTTAGTTAACAACTAAAAGAGTGGAGATGCTATCATAGAAAATTTTTCTATAAAACATCTATAATACCCAACGCAACCAATAAACATACGTACATGTGTGGGTGTCTTAGGTACACGAAAATGTAATATTACCTCTACTTTAGTGTTGGGTGCCAGTTTTGTACACTTTTCCGACACTTGTTTCCCTTATTTTTCCTCGTAACCATAACCAATGGGAGCATATTTGCCTCTTTTTCTTACCTTTCTATCCTAACTTGTGTTGTTTCACCTTGTTTTTATTACTCTGTCAATTCACCAATTATTATGATATATCGTGCCTTTTTATGACTAACTGATGGTGAATGTTTAAATAAGATCAATGGTCTTTTTGTTGTCTTTCAAATTGTCATTTATAACACCAAAGATCATGAGCACGAGGTCCACAAGAGAAGTTAAGAGGGTGTTGTTATAGCAAAGTGATGTTGTTACACCTTCCTGTTATAGACCCACCGACAAACTGCTGTCACGCGATGTTGTTACAAACGCATTGGTGAATCGCTGATACAGTTGTACCGCTGACTGGATCTCGTCGACGCTTATTGTTGATATGTCCTTTAGCTATTACACTATAGCTGTAGTCCTATTACGATAGCTGTATAAGTTGTTTAGCACTGTATTTTTGGGATAACAGCCGAAGGGCAGTTTTGATTGTAATCTTTTATTTTCTAGTCAGAACTTTATTAGGAAGTGGTTATAACTATATGTGATCCATTTCGATCAGCATGAGAATCATAAGATTCTCATGACTGATCTATCCCTTGATTTTTTGATGTAACTACTATATAATTCTCGGCCCTAGAGGTTGAGAGGTTAGCAGAGAAAAAAATTATTTTGTCTCTATAATTGTGTTCAGATTAATACAGATTATCATGTTATTGTTGTTACATTCATTATTCTAATTAGTTTCCGTTAAGTTCTTCCTCTACCTGTGCCCTGTTAGGGAGGAAGGGCCCTCCTTCTTAGTAGGGATTGCAGTGATTAAGGTAGTTGTGTATTTTTAATTGTATTTCATTTTATGTATTAATAGAGTGTTGTTGTTGTTGTTCAGTTGAGAATATATCATCTTCAATTTCAATACTTTATATTTTGTTACACATATGATATTAGAGACACCAGTTGGATACTTATTATGTGGCACACTAGAACAGATTAATTGAAGTGTGATTCCAATCTTGTAGATCCTTTTATTTCTAGAATTTACTTTAGCAACAATTTCTTTTCTTTGGAATTGCTTCTGGTTGGTGTATCGACACATACAGTGCAACTGTCATTGGAATAAATAGACGTCCATGGATTGAAAATTAGATGTGTGATGATTAGTCATTTAACAATGATTTATATAGCCCAACATTCTTGTGTCATTTCTGGGGATGAAAGTGATGATCCAATCAATCATAATTGTTTCTTAGAAGTGCAATTTATGTGTCTTTTCATAGAGTGTTTCCAGCGACACAATTGTCTGGCAGTAAGACGAGAGGTAAGAACCTGTGCAACACTTTAACAAACTTGAGCGGGCTCACCAATGTCTTGTTGGGACACTTAGGAGGTTGAATTTCTGAGCATTTTTTTTTTCTTGGAGTGTCTCCAGTGAAAAAATTTTCGGGAGGTAAGACGAGAGGTAAGAACCTACGCATCCCTCTAACAATCTTGAGCGGGCTCGCCAATGTCTTACTGGGACACTTAGGAATTGAATTTTGGGTGTTTTTTGGAGTGCCTTAAGTTATATAGTCGTTGGGAAGTAAGATGAGAGGTAATAACCTGCACATCTCTCTAACAAACTTGGGCGGTCTCACTGCTGTAGAAACTAAAGCACTTATAGGATGAACTTGTTATGGCCTAAATCTACCTCAGGCTGAGAAAAGCAAAGTATTGTTGAAGTCACCTTTTGAAGGTCTTCCTCAACTCCAAATTGAGCTCATGATAGCTCATTGGAAAGCTCTGTGTGTCTAGTTATCATTTGACTCATCAAAAAAGTCATTTGGCCAACCAATCTAGGAGAAATCTTGATTTTCCCAAGGTCACTTCAGAGGTGCATCAATTCTCCTGAGGCAATGGTATTTTTGACATTTCTCTAAAACCATTACACCTGTGTAAAAAGTGAAGGAGGTTTTTCTACCTTGGCCTATTTTGGACAAAAAAATCTCTCATTTTTACCAAATTCATCTTTTATTTCTCAGAAACATCATTGGAGTGAAACCTATCCCGATGTGTGGAACAAGGGATTTGTCGAAATGAAGCGAAATGAAGGGGATAAGGGGCTTATAAATTCTTGAGAAAATTTTTGGAAGTAGGGAGGGATGTTAGGAAGCACGAGAAAGTGAAATTTCAGAGATTTAGTGAGGGGAAGGGGTCCAAAAGGGCAAAACACAGGCCTAGCCTAGAAAATTTCCAAGTTGTAGCAAGAAACTAGGGTTTGTGCGAAAATGAGGAATTGGGGGATCTCAGTGATGGGAAGTGTTTAATAAGGTAAATTAAGGATAGGAGAAGGTGTATAAACATCAGGATACAAGTTTTTCTGATGATTTGACCATCCAAGAGAAATTACCTCCAAAACCCTAGGAGAGGGAAATGAACCTTACCTAGGCACAACTGAAGCATGAACAAGGTGTAAAATGACTCATTGGAACTTGAAATGATGATGAAAACCCTCTGAATTATGGTACACTCAGTTGAATGGTGACATGGACCGACATTTGGACAACTTTGACAAGAGCAAAAGCAAACCCTAGACCTAATACCTAGTGACCAAATTTTACTTGAAGACTCACTGAAATGACAAAATTTGACCTTGACACCTTAAAATCACTTTGTAAGAGCATGTTTGATCACTGAAGGAAGGATTCAAAGGTTGACACTAACATTGGCTCCAATGGGGATGGTAGCTCCTTGGAGGTGCCAAGAACTACAGATCTTTGGAAAGCAGACAATGCCTTCATCCATTGGGCAATGGAGTAAAAAACTCAAACTGAAATGCATGACTAAAAACTGATGACTTGATGACACAAATTGACTCTCACTTAACTAAAAACTGACTCAATACTTAAACACAATTGACAAACTAGAAATATGCTCAGTATGAAGATTATTCATCAAAACCTACTTTAACAGTTTCATTCATCACCTGATCAAGTGAAATGAAACAACCAATGCAACCATGTAAGCATCCTGGCTACTATTTGAATTCTCCGCAAGTTCTCGCTTATGAACAACAAGAGAGAACTACTGAAAGGCAACTCCCATGAAAACTTGTGAACAGATCCATTGAATACTATGGATTCTCTATCTTCCTCCAAAAACACTGCATAAGGATCTTGAAGTTCATGCACACTAGGACTTAGCTCATCCAATTGATTACTTCTCTTATGTTCATACCATGAATGCAAACTTTGTTTTGAGCTTTGTGATGAGACTCCTGCTAAAAATGACAAAAATATCGGCTGTCAGATCAAGTTTGTATCATTACACGTTTCAAGCTTACATATAGTCAATGGAGAAATAATTTGACTGCAAACATCATCCAACACATCAGCTATTGGATCGTGAAAAACTTGAAAAGACTGATGCAACCCATTTTCTATTGTTTCTGATGAGATTACATGATTTTCTACAAGCTGCTCATTTGAAGATTTACTATGCAATTTACCCTTCAAAAACTGAAATGATTCAAAACATAAAGGTACAGAATCATCTTACATCATTTGATCATATGTGCCAGCTTCCATGGCTTCATCTGCAACTTGAAAATAAATGGCATTCGGGGGCTACAAATCTGGATATGAGAAGTCTTGAACAAGGTTTTTATTGCCCTCAAGATGGTCCAAACAAGACTTGTCAACAGTTGATTTCTGATTGCATGGAAGTTGTCTCTGATGAACTAAAATGAGTCAAAACAAAAAGGCAAAGATCCTTCACTTACTTCAAAATTTGATGCACTTTCCTCGTCATTTCTGTAGCTGATATGCATCGGTTGATCACTATACTCAAGCTGTTGAAAGTGAACTTCCTCCTTCCACAAACTAGCTGTTGATTTGTCTGCAAGATTAGCTTCTATTTGGAGAACGTAATCATCATCATACTGATCAAACTGAGGCAAATAATCAGTATAAAACACATCATCAATCATACATGTCAAATCAACAGATGATCTACAAAGCAATCATTATCAGATCTATGACAACTAGGATAAGAAACAAAATGTTTTGGATCAACAACTTGCTCTTCTTCAATCAGCGAGCCATGGGCTTGAACATTATACTCATTCCTTGTGGTGATATTTTGCATCATCTCTTCCACTGCACTTACCAACATGTCAAGCTTTACCTCTAGAGATGTCGATTTATCCGGATCCATGTTTTTCATCTCTTCTTCCTTCAATCTTGCCCTTCGGATCAGAAAATGAGCCTCTACATTTACTGCATTGTTCTGCATCTCTTCAAGTGTTGCAAGATTCTTTTCTCTCAGCTGAAACTCCATTTCCGGATCAAAGGCACCTGGGTGGTGCAAGAGAGCATAACCAGGAGGAGGCCTTACATCAACTGGCATCGAATAATAAACTTTGTTAAATATGGCAGAAAAATGTTGTACTATCTCCCCTGGCAGTCTTTTCATCTATTTATACTCTTCTATAATCAAGAAAGGGTTCTGTCTGATCACCCACCTGTCGAGGAAAACTTTGACAAACTGCTGGAAATCTAAGATGCTCACATCAAGCAGGGCTTTGAACCAACTCTTGACTTTTCCTTGCAAAGAAAGAGCAAAAAGCCTAATATTGACATCTTCTTCATCAACTTCAAAAAGGTCAAGAAAAGACTCCAAATTCAGAACATGTCTCTCAGCAATGATGTTGTCATGTTCACCATCAAATCTTGGTAGATATAGGTCATGATTTTTAGGGAAAGCATGGGATATAGGAGGTAAAATCAGAGGCTTGTATCGATCTAGAATTTTACAAGGTATAGGGGTATGTACAAAAGGTATAGAATTAGTCGTGGTCTCTTGAGGTTCATCATTTTGAAGACGGTCATCACAAGATTCAGAAGAAAGGTTTTGATCAAGCTCAAAAGCATGCAAATATTTGGTATTTACAATCTTCAAAGGGAAGGAATCAAATGCAGGCCAAGGATCTTTTCTCAAATACAATATACTTTGCAAAGCCTTCTTGACATTCTCAGAAAAAGAGAAGAAATAATTCATGACAAAGAACAAAATGTCTTGGATGAAATTCCAACTTGAATACCTGATCTTTCCATATAGTCCTTTCATGTTTCTGCTGGTCAGGTTCATCCTCCAGTGGAGTCCTTAGATCCGATCTCAAAACTAATTTAGAGTCGCCAGGTGAATGATTTCATCCTTTTGATGTCTGATCGTTTCCCACCATCAACAATCAGATCTGAACTTGATTACATTTTACTGAGGAAACTAGATGTTCAGCTCATAAACTAGACCAGAGATTGACTAAAGCAGCATTCATCTACTTTCGATAATGCAAATCAAGAGCATTTCAAATGCTACCTGGCTAACTTCAGACTCCGTCTGTAGTTTATAAAGCAAACAACAAACTTTCATCTCCCCAGTATGGTCGCCACTATGTTATGGCCTAAATCTACCTCAGGCTGAGAAAGGAAGAGTGTTGTTGCAGTCAAATTTTGAAGGTCTTCCTCAAATCCAAATTGAGCTCATGATAGCTCATTGGAAAGCTCACGATAGCCAACCAAGCTAGGAGAAATCTTGATTTTCCCAAGGTCACTTCAGAGGTGCATCAATTCTCCTGAGGCAACGGTATTTTTGAAATTTCTCTAAAACCATTACACATGTGTAAAAAGTGAAGGAGGTTTTTCTTCCTCGGCCTGTTGTGGAAAAAAACCTCTCTCAATTGTCCCAAATTCATATTTTCTTGGTCAGAAACATCATTGGAGTGAAACCTATCCCGATGTGTGGAACAAGGGATTTGTCGAAATGAAGCGAAATGAAGGGGATAAGGGGATTTTAAATTCTTGAGAAAATTTTGGGAAGTAGGGAGGGATGTTAGGAAGCATGAGAAAGTGAAATTTCAGAGATTGAGTGAGGGGAAGGGGTCCAAAAAGGAAAAACACAGGCCTAGCCTAGTAAATTGCCAAGTTGTAGCAAGAAACTAGGGTTTGTGTGAAAATGAGGAATTGGGGGATCTCAGTGATGGGAAATGTTTAATAAGGTAAATTAAGGATAGGGGAAGGTGTATAAACATCAAGATACACGTTTTGATGATGATTTGACCATCCAAGAGAAACTACCTCCAAAACCCTAGGAGAGGGAAATGAACCTTACCTAGGCACAACTGAAGCATGAACAAGGTGTAAAATGACTCAGTGGAACTTGAAATGATGATGAAAACCCTCTGAATGATGGTACACTCAGTTGAATGGTGACATGGACCGACATTTGGACAACTTTGACAGGAGCAAAAGAAAACCCTAGACCTAATACCTAGTGACCAAATTTTACTTGAAGACTCACTGAAATGACAAAATTTGACCTTGACACCTTAAAATCACTTTGTAAGAGAATGTTTGATCACTGGAGGAAGGTTGCAAAGGCTGAAACTAATAGAATTGATACACATAGGGCCCATGTGTGCCAGTAGGACAACATCAACATCTACAAACACCCCCCACTCTACTGACTACAAGAAAGAGGGTTCATAAGAAGGAAAAGAAGAGTGCAGATTTGGGAAGGAAGAAATTCTTTGGAGATCTGATTGCAAGGGCAGAAAAGGAACAGTCCACGTCATACAGAGATAATAGGAAGACAGGACCATAGAATTCAGTTACCATATCAAGGCTTGGACCATCATTGTCTTCCGTCTCTGGACCTCACCATCCTTCAAACATCATATCCATTCTTGGTACTAAAAATCTAGATTCAAAACAACAGTGGAGAATTATTGATCAAGATCTGAGAATTGAAGGACACAGAGAGACCAGTGGGGATCATCAGGGACCTGAGGAACAACATTCAGTTGATCATCAGTTAGACACTGGTAGAATTTTTAAACATTTTGTCCTAGAACAGCCGAATACTTTTATTTGTCAATCTCCAGTACACTCTGAGGGAAGTTCATCCCATCAAGAATAATCATCCATGGGGGACGATAATGTCAAGACAAATAGCTCTGCTAATTTTGAATTCCCAATAGCAGAAACACGGGATAAGGCTCCTATGAAGAATATCCCTTTATCATCCCTACTATCCTTTCAGGGGATGGCTATTGAAGATCCTGATACCTTTCTATTTGAATTCGATGTGCTGTGTAGAGGTTATGACTACACTTTAGATGCCCAGAAGCTGAAATTATTCCCTACTACTCTAAAAGGATCAACATTAAGATGGTTAATAAGATTGGGTGCTGGCATGATTCGAATCTGGAATGACATGAGAGAGGCCTTCCTCTTTAAGTAACAGGACTACTGTCGAACCAGGGATTTGAAGCACGAAATTTTCAGAATTGCACAGAAGGAGGAGTAGAGCCTGGAAGACTATATGGAGAAATTTCACTACAATTTACAGGTCTAAGTTCAGTACTTAGATCCAAAAATTCTAAAGCCAATATTATTAAGAGGTTTAAGAGATGATTGTTTGGAGCATCTGAACATAATAGGAAAAGGAGATATATCACAAGAAACGTTTGATGAGATAATGAAGCTTTGCCTGCGTAGATGAAGAAGATCAATCAAGGGGAGAGTTCCAGTTAGAGACCCTTCACTTCGGATACAGAAATTAACAAGTGGAGGGGTAACTAGAGCAGAGATCGAGAACTTATTTGAGGATTTTAAAACTGACCTCCTTAGCACTCTCTCTGCCTAGATCACTATGGTACAAGTCAAGAAAATAAAGGAAGAAGCTGAAGCAACCTTAGCAATATTATGTCCCCGATGCAAAAAGAAACATTTGGAAAGAGAATGTGGACATAATAGTGTCAGTCTGTTGAACATTTGTGAGTTGGCACACTCTACAAATCAGTGTCCTAAGTTGCCCAGACTGAAGGTGGTACTTCAAGAATCAAGCAAGGATGTTCAATATTCTTAGTTTATCGGATCAAAGAGACCATGGCAACCATGACCTACAGGTATACCTTTAGATTTTTCCTCTTTTTATCCTTGGAATAATGTTTATAATAGTCAGCAATATCCATGGCAGTATCCTACTCCTTCCTCAACACAATTTTCTTCACCATGGAACCAGTGGCCATCTCCTCCACCAATGCAATATCCTCCATCACAACCCAATGCTTGGGGTCAGAAATAGAGAGGAAATGGCAAAGGTCCAGTACCCCCTCCAATACCAATGCAACAACAGCAGTTACAAATTCCTTCTATTCAAAATCCTACACCTTCTGTCTGACCCCAATTACTTGTGCAACCTAACCCCAATCTAAATAATAAGGCAGCCCAGAGCATGGATGCTCTGGTTACCCTCCGGACTTATCTTATTACTCCTATCGGACTTAATGAGGTTTGGCTTCGATCATGGAAAGTAATCATAGCTTAACATACCCCCATTATTACCGAAGAAAGTGAATCACCCTGGAAGTATATGGACGATTCTGAGGCAGTTGTTACATACAACACCTGATGTTACCTTTGTAACAACCAGCTCAGGAGGGTATGTTGTTCTTACAACAGCCAATTCGAGTAAAGCTGGTACATGTGTGATAGTTGAATTAGCTGTTAGCATTCAGAACCCCCCATACCCTCAAATATTAACTCAAACTGTGTAGAAATTTGAATAACTGATATATTATTCACCGAGATTCTCCTGATCACACACTATTTTAGCTTCATGCATAATACAGAATCTCTTCTACCATTGATCATCACATGCAAAAATAAAATCAATTGCATGCATACATTAAAACCACAAACAATCACACATATGAACACATTATTTAATGGGAAATATTAAAGCTGAAAACCCCAAATATCTATATATTATATGTCATGGAGATCATATAAAAATCATATTACAAAGCTCCTCACAAGCTCTCATGCACACCCTCAATTGCTACACACTGTCAAGCTAGATCTAGCAAAACACATGCTCCAATATTTTGCCACTTGATAGCCAGCCTCTATTGTGTTTTCAATGCTATGGGATGGCTTAATTAAATAGATAAACCACCTCGGCTGTACTACGCAACTCTGCGCTTTCCCACCTATATTGAAAAGTAAATGATAAACACAACTGATAGTTAACCTGCTCTTTCACCTATTTCTGCACTGGTCTCCACTGAAACTGTCCATGCACTAAAGTTGACCGATGCATTCTTTAGTTGATTTATGAGTTTATAATTAGTGAATTAATTAATAATTAATTCACACCACTCACCAATTTTATCAATTAGTTAACCCTAAATATAACCCATCAATCTTCCTCTAACTAACTCCATCAAACTTGGTCACATGAGTTCTAACCGAAGTTTTCATGTAATAGCTCCACACATAACCCTCGTAGTAGCTAATTCCTTCACGCCTCCGTATACATCTATGCACTTAATCAAGTGCCTCCAAGAGAATAAGAGATAATAATGTTTATAGTCCTATTATTAAGAGCTAATAATATTCGACATATCTATTTTTAGACCTGCAATCTAAAAAATAGATTCTACTTAATATGTCTAAAAATAAGTTCCATCTATTTTCCGACTTTTACCAACCATCCACAAATAGCATCCCAACTCATAGAACATGATCCATATGTCTAAAAATAGACATAGTCTAAAAATAGACTTTGCGCCAAAAGGCTTACATGCCCACTTAGTGAAGGTGACTCCTTTCCACTAAGCTCATCATCTTGTTGCAATCTCAACACTCCCTCTCAACAAGATAAGGATTATCTGCAACCCCTATCCTGCCCCTGTGGTATTCGAATTTTCTCTTGGTGAGTGCCTTCATCACGATATCAGCATCCTGATCCTCTGTGGGAATGTATGAAAGTAACATGACCTTCCGCTGCACACAATATCTGATATGATGATACCGGATGTCAATGTGTTTAGATCTATCATGGAATACTGGATTAACTGAGAGTTTGATGCAACTCTGATTATCACAATAAATCACAGTAGGCTCTAAGTGTGAACCGAACAACCTGACCAGGATCTTCCTCATCCATATAGCTTCGCATGCAGCCAAACTTGCTGCCATATACTTGGCCTCTGCTGAACTGAGTGCCACGGATCTCTGCTTCCTGCTGTACCAAGAAACTGTTGTCGACCCGATACTGAAAATCCCTCCAGATGTGCTCTTTCTGTTCATTGGGCTCCTTGCCCAATTCGCATCCGTGAAGCCACATAGCCTCACCTCATCCGACTGTCTGTGCCATAATCCATATCCTGATGTGCCTCTGAGATATCTCAATACATGCTTACCTGCCTTCCAGAAGAGCTTGGTTGGCTTAACCATAGCTTGTGAAAGCTCGTTAATAGCATAGCATATGTCGGGTCCTGTATTGACCAAATACATAAGCGACCCCATCAACTGTCGATAAAAAGTGGCATCCACTACCTCCGCTGAAGTAGCACCCTCCTTCCTCCATCCACTAGGAAGAGGAGTATCAACAGGCTTGCAGCCATGCATGTTGAACTTCTCCAGTATCTCCCAGGCATACTTACCCTGAGAAACAAACATTCCACCACCGTGCTACCAAATTTTCAATCCCAAGAAATAATGAAGGAGGCCCAAGTCCTTCATCTCAAACTCCTTTGCAAGATCATCCTTGCATGAGTGTATCATCAGTTCATCACCTGTCAAAATCAAATCATCTACATAAAGTACAATGATCAGCAACTTACCCTCCACCACAATTTGGTATATGTTAGGATCCGCCTCACTCTTGGAGAATCCAAGTCCAGTGAAATAACTATCTATCCATGTGTACCAAGCACGAGGTGCTTGTTTCAACCCATACAACGCTCTCTTGAACCTGCACACCTGTGAATCGCTGCTGAAGATCTCGAAACCTTCAGGCTGCTCTACGTACACCTCCTCCTCAATGACTCCATTGAGGAACGCAGTCTTTACATCCATCTGATGAATGTTCCACCCCATTTACGCTAATAGAGCAAGAATCGTTCGTACTGATTTCCCCTCCGGCCTCGGGAAAATCTCCCATGCACAGTTTCTAACAATTGAATCATACTCTTCCACCATGGCATCTACCCATGTGGGGTCCTCCACAGCTTCCTCAAAAGAGGATGGCTCTATCACGATACACTTTCTAATAAGAGCCATGTATCTAGTATACCGGTCAGGTGACTGTCTCTATCTGCGCTGTGATGTAGGTGCTCCTACAACCTTCTCTGCATCTTGAGCCAGTCGCTCAGCTTCTGTAGTGCGCTTCTGCCCTCTGATGGTTGGTGCTGCTTGAGTGGTATCTTCCACTCCATGAACCTCCTCTTGTGGCTGATCCACATCCTGAGGCTCATCCTTAGGAACTAATAGCTCCTCATATACATGCAAGTGTGGCTCCCTCTCAAGCGAACGCTTCATGGCTTTCTCCTCTTGAAATTTTATATCCCGTTGCACAATAGTCTTGTGACTTTCTGGAAAATACACATGATAGTTTTGGGGTGTATCAGTGTACCCCACAAATATCCCAACCTCTACGGTCGGCTCTAGCTTCTTCCTGGCATCCTTCGTCACATGAATGTAAATCGGTGAACCAAAAACCCTCAAATGGGAAATATCAAGCCTCTTACTAGAAAACTCCTCCTCGGGTGTACTCATGCCAAGTATCTTGTGAGGACAATGGTTCTGCACATATACTGCAGTATTGCATGCATCCACCCACAAGTGTATGGGTAGGCCCAGATCATGCAACATCGCCCGTGCAACACCCACGATCGTTCTGTTCTTTTGCTCAGAAACCCTGTTCTGCTGTGGGTTATGAGGTGCTATGAGCTCTCTTCGAATTCCTTCTGCACTGCAAAAGTCCTTGAATTTTCCAGAGAAGAATTCACCACCATTGTCGCTCCTTAGAGCCTTCACCTGCTTCCCCGATTCTTTCTCAACTAGTGCCTTGAACTCACAGAACTTTGAGTATGTCTCGCTCTTCTTCTGCATGAAGAAGATCCAACACTTACGAGAAAATTCATCAAAAAATATCACATAATACCTGTGCTTTGCTGTCGAAGCTACTGAGAAAGGTCCACACACGTCTGTGTGAATTCTCTCAGGGATCGTCGTGGCATGACTATCCTTCTCGTGAAAGGTGGCTTTCACAATTTTTCCCAAGGTACATCCCTTGCACTGATCTAACTACGCAAGAGTACCCTTAGGAAGCCCAGTAGAAATCTGTTACAGTATCTTCAAAGCTCCACGGTGAAGGTGGCCCAATCTCCGGTGCCACAACTCGCCATCATCCCGGCTCACCACTCCTTCTACTTTGCCTGCCATTGCTGCATAGCCATCTACCTGCAATTGATAAAGGTTCTTAACTCGAACCCCTATCCTCCGGGTCTCACCAGTTGCCTTACTGCGCAAGAAAGCCTTTCCTTCGCTAAAGACAACATCATATCCCTTGTCTTCTAACATCGCCATAGAGATCAGATTCTTCTTCAATCCTGGAACATGCATCACTTCCTTCAACATGAAGGGTTTACTAAACTCCCTCTCAAAGGAAATGGTACCGATACCAGTCGCACTGTATCTACCATCATCGCCCATCTCAATGTGCACTCCAAGATCTTTCTCATCCAGATCAGTAAACAAATCTCGATCTCCTATCATGTGAAAAGACGCACCACTGTCAAGAAACCACACTGATCCCGTCATACGTGATACCAAGCATGTGATCAGTGAAAAATCCCGCTCAAACTGTGAGGCTAAGGCTTCTCCAGCTGCAGTCCCAGCATCCTGCTTATTTTTCTTCTTTTGAGGACAATTAGTGGCGTAATGTCCGTGTTGGTGACAGTGAAAGCACTTCACCTTGGACATGTCCTACTTCTTGCCTTTCGCACTAGATTGAGAAGCTTTCTTGCTCATCCCCTTCTTTGCTTTGGTAGCCAAAGCACAATTCTCTTCATCAGAGTTCTTTGATGAAGATCCATCCCTAGTACTCTGCCTTGTCTCCTCTTGCACAAGATCCGACCAAAGTCGCTCCCATCCTGGCAATTTCTCCCGACCATTGACAGAGTCCTAATAGGAATGCCAACTCTTTAGAAGCCCGAGGAGAGCCAAGCTCACCAATTTCTCATCATCAAAAGTTACCCCCACACTTCCGAGCTCATCCCTGCATTGGACAAACTTCGTGAGGTACTTGGGCATACTGTCGCCTTTCTCCATTTTTATGTTCTTGAGTTTGTCCTTGAGCGCCAACTTCCTCTGATTTCTCTTGCTTTGAAATAAATCTGTTAAAGCTTTCCACATCAAGAATGGAGAAGCCTTACCATGAAGGCCAGATACTATGTGATCCTTCATGCCCTCCAACAAAATCCTTCGACACTTTTCTGTCTTCTTTTGCCATGCATCAAGTACGGCAGCATCACTAGAAGTAGGCTTTGGAATTTCTGCATCTATGAACTCCTTCAACCCATTTTCATCCAGCACCAACTCCATCCTGTCCTTCCATGCAATATAATTCAAGCTACCCTCAAGGGCATACTCCAATCACAATCCATTGAAATACATCTCAACTTCGACACCAAGAAAACACTACTGCAAATTCGAATTCCACCAGCACAAAACTCAACCACTTCAATGTTTTGCAATTGCTCCAATGATCAATATCGCTCTGATACCATGTAGAAATTTGAATAACTGATATATTATTCACCGAGATTCTCCTGATCACACACTATTTTAGCTTCATGCATAATATAGAATCTCTTCTACCATTGACCATCACATGCAGAAATAAAATCAATTGCATGCATACATTAAAACCACAAACAATCACACATATGAACACAATATTTAATGGGAAAGCTTAAAGCTAAAAACCCCAACTATTTTTATATTATATGTCATGGAGATCATGTAACAATCATAGTACAAAGCTCTTCACAAGCTCTTATGCACACCCTCAATTGCTACACACTATCAAGCTAGATCTAGCAAAACACATGCTCCAATATTTTGCCACTTGATAGCCAGCCTCTATTGCATTTTCAATGCTATGGGATGGCTCATTAAATAACATAAACCACCTGGCTTGTACCGCGCAATCCTCATGGGCTTCTCCACCTATCTGTGTGTTGCAAATAGCAATAGTATAGTCACAACTGATAGCTAACCTGCTCTTTCACCTATTTCTGCACTGGTCTCCACTGAAACTGTCCATGCACTGAAGTTAACTAATGCATTCTTTAGTTGATTAATGAGTTTATAATTAGTGAATTAATTAATAATTAATTTACACCACTCTCACTAATTGTATCAATTAGTTAAACTGAATACAAATAGCTCAACTATGTTTAGATTAGTTAAACTGAATACAACTCCACTAACTTCCTCAATCAACTTCATCAAACTCTGTCACATAACTTATAACTAAATTCTTCATGCAATAGCTCCACATAACCCTCAGGAATAGCGTAATTCTTTCTGTCATCTCTTGTGCCACATCTGTGCACTTAACTAAAGTTCTCCAAGAGAATAAGATAATGTTTATAGTCCAAATATTATTAAGAGCTAATAATATTCGACATATCTATTTTTAGATTGGCAATCTAAAAATAGATTCTGCCCAATATGTCTAAAAATAGAAGTCCATCTATTTTTTCCGACTTGACCAACCATCCACAAATAGCATCCTGCAACTCATAGAACATGTTCCATATGTCTAAAAATAGACTTTGTGCCAAAAATAGCCCATGGGCCCACTTAGTGAAGGCGACTCCTTTCCACTAAGCTCATCATCTTGTTGCAATCTCAATAAACTGGGCTAGTCTCATAACTTGAATCCAAATTCCTCAAGGAGCTGCAAAATTTGTATGTGTGAATTTCGCTGTTACAAGCTCTTAAAGAAGTTCCTATCTATGCTAAAATAGTGAGGTATCTATGCGTCAAAAGACCTAGAAGGAAACCTAAAGACCCTACTACTATCCATTTCATGGGAAAATTGTGCGATCTTATGATTGATCATCCTTTGCTGACTAAATATAATGACTAATGGAACCCTACAATGACTTTCCATATTGGCAATCATCCCATAACCAATACTTTGATTGATCCAGGGGCAGCTATTAATGTCATGACTAAAGAACTCGTCATCTTTCTAGGACTTCATGGACTTAGACCTACACCCACAGTGCTTGAATTATTAGATAGGTCCTGTGTCAAGCCCGAGGGAATGATAAAAGATGTGGTTATCATTGTGGCTTCCTAGAACTATCCAACTGACTTTCTCATTTTACAAACCAAATCCAACCTGGAGGGTTATCCTTTAATCTTGGGAAGACCGTGGTTGGCCACTGCAAATGCATATATCGGATGTAGCTCCACGTCTATGGTGATCTCATATGGATAGGCCACTCAGAACATGAACCTTTATCCTCCAGAAAAACCTCATATGGACTCGAGTAGTCCCTGGTGGGATGAATTTTCACTGAATCTGATCTTTCGCTACCCCTTCTCACACTTGGAAAATAATAATACGTTAAGGATGAAACAGAGGATGATATCATTAATGGTTTTATTAGTAATTCACTCCCTGCTGCCTCCATTAGAGATTTGGGAGAAGAGGATGAGGAAGATGATGTAATTATTGAACATTTGAAAACAACTCCACTTACTATCAGTAGTCCCATTGAAATCAAAACTGGAAATGTTTAAATATCAATCCTAACATGACTATTGAACAAAACAGATTGTTGATACAGCTGTTATAGAAATACAAAAAATCATTTGCATGGGACTATACTGATATGCAAGGGATCCATCTTGGCCTATGCACTCACCACATTTACCTTAAAGAGGATTCCAAACCAGTTAGACAACCTCAACACCAAATTAACCCCACACTTAAGAAGATAATGAAAGAATAATTGCAGAAACTCCTTAATGCTAATTTCATCTACCCATTTCTGGTAGTCAGTGGGTGTCCCCACTTGTCATAGTTCCGAAGAAGAATGGAAAATGGAGAGTCTGTTTTGACTATAGGGAGATTAACAAGGCCACTCAAAAGGACAATTTTCCTTTACCATTCATTGATCAAGTCTTAGATACTCTTTCTGGAAAGAAATTATTTTCATTTCTAGATGGGTTTAGTGGCTATAATAAAATACAGATTTCCCCGGAAGACCAAGACAAGACAACCTTCACTTTCCCATGGGGTACTTTTGCGTATAGAGTCCTTCCCTTTGTCCTCTGTAATGCACCAACAACCTTTCAGATAGAAATATTGGGTATTTTTTCTGATCTTTTGAATGACCGTCTTGAAAAATTTATGGATAATTTTACACCCTTCGAGGATGCCTTTGAGATAGCATTAGCTAACTTGGAAAAAAATTTGGAACGTTGTGAACAAACTAATGTTGCTCTGAGAATGGAAAAATGCCACATGATGATGACCGAGGGAATTGTGTTGGGACATTTCATTTCGGCAGATGGAATCAAGGTAGATCCTGCAAAAATTGAGGTAATCTTGAAAATCCCGACCCATAAGACTCAGAAAGAGGTATGTAATTTTTTGGGATATGCACGATACTATAGGAGTTTTATAGAGAATTTTTCAAATATTGCATCTCCTTTTTTTCATTACTCATGAAAGATGTGTAATTTGTGTGGACAGGGAAGTGTGAGCAAGCCTTTTTAAGGTTGAAAATTTGTGTAATAGCAACACCTGTTTTATGAGGACCAAATTGGGAATTATTGTTTCATATTTCTATAAACGCATCTGACATGGTTGTGGGCATTGTTTTGGGGCAGCTGGAGGAGAAGAAACCTTATGCTATTTATTACATCAGCAAGAACTTAACTCCAGCAGAACTCAACTACACTATTCCTGAGAAGGAATTCCTAGCAGTAGTGCATGCTATCAACAAATTCTGGCACTACATCACCGGGTACCAAGTATTTGTACACACTGACCATGCTGCAATTCAATTTTTAATGAAAAATCCTATTACTAATGGTGGAGTTACATGATGGTTATTGTTGTTAGAATAATTTGATATCACTGTTTTAGATAAACCCGAAAAATATAATGTAGTTTCTGATTTCCTTTCTAGATTAACTATAAGTGATGACTGCACTACCATTGAGGATTATTTTCCACATGAGTATCATTTTTCCATCTCTACTCACTCACCATGGTATGCAGATATATCTAATTACCTTGCTGCAGGAAAATTCCCACACCAATTGTCTTCGAAGGAACGAAGGAGGATTATACAACAGAGTGCTACCTACTCCTTGATAGAAGGAAATCTCTATCACACTGGGCCAGATTTCCAGATTAGGCGATGTGTTAGAGAAGATGAGGTATTTGAGATCTTGAAGGCTTTTCATAAGGAATCCTATGGAGGACACTTCGCTGACAAGAGGACAGGACATAAAGGACTCTCAACGAGGTACTATTGGCCAACTACATTGTAGGATGCCAAGAAGTTTGTGAAAAAGATGTGATAGATGCCAAAGGATGGGTCAGCCTCTGAAATCAAATGAGATGTCATTACAACCTCAAATAGTGATAGATCCATTTGAGAAATGGGCCCTAGACTTTATAGGACCAATTAATCCTTCATCACAAAAAAAATCATACATATTGGTTTGCATCGATTATTTCATGAAATGGGTCGAAGCAAAGGCATTAACTAGAGAAACAAAGCAGGTTGTTTCAGACTTCCTGTTTCAATATATTTGTGTTCGCTTCGGGATACCCAGAGAGATAGTGACAGATGGGGGGCCTTAGTTCATATCTCATTTTACCAAGAAGTTGGTTGAGAAGTATGGAATTCGTCATAGAATCACTACACCATATCATCCACAAGAAAATGGTCAAGTAGAAATCACCAATAAAATCATTGAGGGAATCTTAACAAAGACAGTAGCTAGCCACCTAAGAAACTGGGCCAAGAAAATTCCATTGGTACTGTGGGCTTACAAGAAAACATGGAGGAATACTTCAGGCTTCTCACCATATGAATTGGTGTATGGTAAGAATCCCTTATTCCCCATATAATTTGAAATAAAGACATTAAGAACAACATTGCAAGCTGATCTGGATTTGAGTACAGCACAAACACAAAGACTGAACTAGTTCAATGAGTTGGAAGAGAAACGGTTGGCTGCCATTCAAAAGACAGAGATCATTCAGCAGTAAAGAGCCAAATGGCATGATGGGTTTATAAAGAAGAAAAATTTCCAGAATGGAGATTGGGCTCTTTTGTACGATTCAAGGTTCAAAGATTTCAAAGGCAAACTTTGTGCCAGATGGCTAGGTCCTTACGAAGTGGATACATTTTTTGACAATGGGACTGTACAATTGGTCACCATTGACAGTGCTAAGATGTTGTTACTTATTAATGGGTACTGTCTAAGGTTATATCATCAACTTGCTTCGAAGGAATCATTTTTCAACATTGTCGCGGACTCTGATCTTCCTGTTACGACAGTAGGGGAAAATTCTCCTGTGAAGCCTTAAAAACTGAAATTCCAATAAGTGAAGCACTTGAAAACCACCTTTGTGGCAGTTGTTACACCTATTAAAATAATAAATAAATATATAAATGAAATATTAAAAAAATAAATAAATAACATAAAAATAAAAACAAAAATAAATCTAACTGTGAAAACCCCTTTCCAGGGTGCAGTCAGATAGTCAGTAACAGCTGAAAACCACTCTTGTGGAAACTTTTACATGCATGTTTTTCTTCCTTAAACATCATCTTCCCTTTCCGATCTATATCATAGGATGATGGTCTTCATGTAATTTCCTTTTTTGTACCAATTTATTCTGATTTTTTTTTTTTTAAGAATAATCTAAGGGTTGTCTTGGCTGTTACATGTGTAACAATCAATAGCCATGAATATTGTTATTCATGAGTCATTCCATAAACAGAAATAACTGCACTTACCAAACACAAAAACATGAGCACTGCAAGAAGGACACCGACAATTCAAAGTCTTTTGTAATTTTCCAAAATTTTGACCTCAAAAATAAATGGAACATTAGAGTTTGCAATAGCTCTAGTCGGAAAAATAAATGGGTAGAAAGGCCCATAAGTCTCCTAAGGAGGATAAAAAAACTCCAAGGGTGAAAGGAGACATTCTTTCAAGCACAATAAAACACCTCCATGCGTGAACAAGGATAAAATGAAGCTGCTTTGACTTGGTCAATAGCGCAGTCTTGGAGGAGAAGAAACCCTAGGAAGAATAACGCAATTTTGGAGGGAGGTGCATCTTTGGAAAGAAGAGACCTAAGTAGGTGAGCCCAAGGGCAAGAAAACTCATATTCTATACGAGGAAGAGGATGGGAGCATTTTTCTTTATGTTTGAGATGATTTTTCTTGTCTCCTTAGACATTTGCTCTCTCTTATTGTTTAGCAAAGTAGCAGTGTTGTTTAGCACTTGGGTGTTCCTGAGAGGGAATCCCACCTCTTCCTTTGAGGAAGCCTCATTGAAGAGTTTTTATTCAACATTCCACATCAGGTTTTTAGGCCAAGCTTCAGCCATATTCATTAGCACAGTTTCTGCAGGAGGTTGTGCAGTGTTGCTGGGTGAGTGGTGGAAAGGGATTGGAATCCCACTTTCTGAGCTAGTTTCTTGTTGGAGGGAGGTTTCCTTTCATCAGGAGATATATTTTGAGGGTCTTGGAGCTGATTTCAGATATGTGGTATCATACCACACATTTCCTTGAGTTTCCAGCGCAGTTGTAGCTGGGAACTGCGTTATTTTTTAGGCTCCATTGCAGTGTTTCCTTGTGATAGAGAGGTTCATCCTTTCATGGAAGGAATCCATTGAGGGTTCTACAACAGATCAGAAATCTTTCATAATATTTCACTCATGTACTTTATTTTTGCAGTGATTATTCAGTCATTTTCTGAATATCACATTTTATGTATTGAGTGTTTGACAAGAAACCCTTGCCGAGTTATCTTGTATTTTGTATAGGAGATTAGATATTTGTATTACCACATTATTTATCAATATATGAGTAGATCTATGATTATCCTTTCATTTTATTTGTAAAACCTCTCTTATACTACGCAATCCCTTGAGCAGCTACTCCAGCATTTTGCAGTCTTGAGGTTTTTCACTAGTTTTAGCTACACTGGTGTGGGAGGTCTGTTTAGCCCACCTAGTTTGATTTGTTTCAAATCTATTCTTGGATTTCAATTTTTACTTGTTTTATCTATGGGATCCAAGAGTCCATTTCAGTATTTTATTTCATGCATGGCTGGAAATGCATTTTTTCTTCTTGCTCCCTGATTTTTCCCAAGGAGGATTATTTACATAGCTTTAGACAGAGCCTAAGAAGGGGCCAGATAGCCTCCGGATCTCATCCTCTCTTTAGAGGTGACATATCTAGTAAATTCAAACTCATTCCATCTCTGAAATAGCCTTGTTCATATTTCCGACAAAGGATTTCTTCAGTGGTGTAAAAGCTGTTGATTTCCCATTGGGAATATTATAGTGGTATCAGAGCTTCGAACTTGGCTCAACCTGTGAAGTTTGAAATTTAGAAGCAAAGGGCTCAAGGATGAAGAAGCTGAATTTACTCTCATCCATCTTCAGATCTCAAGAAAAAGAGGAAAAATGCATTGAGATTCCAAGGGGGTTTCAAAGTGGGAAAGGTTGCAATGAGATCTCAAGCCATTACATTTCAGAGAAAGAAGAGGTGGAAAAAAACCAGAAAGCTTCAGTATGTGCAGAAAGAAGGGAAGATTAGCTTACCAAGATTCTTCCACAATCTATGCAGAGCTTTCAGGGAGAGCTGGAGAGAACAATATTGGAGATGGGATCTCCAAAGGAGGAGGAATCTAGAGCAGAATCTAGATTTGCACATGGTGAGGATGAGCATGAAGCTACACACCATAGTGCACAGTGCATTCAAGAGCCCAGGTCTATCTTGAGATGGAGGAATGGAGCTGATATCTTGCATCACACATTGCCGGAGGTAAGACCTTTAGTTCATATTCTTGAACAAGAGGACATGGGGGTCTCTTTTTCACATAGGGATCAAGTTGTTGAAAGGTTTCCCACACACATTACTGAAGAAGAAGGCAACAATGCTGTCATATCTAGAGCACATCCAGTGCCTCATGCAGAGGAGGGAGGATCATATTCTCCCACAGGAGGGATTCTTTCATCTTTGCAAGGAAGTCCCCCAGATCTCATACATGGAGGTCCAAACATAATCAGTGAGCAGCCGGATTGTGTGGCATTACAGCTGGAAGGGGAAGGTAGGGAGGGAGAGCAACATCAGTTGATGAGGAGCAAACACCCTTCTCTATTCCAGAAAGCTAGGGCAAGGATGAGGCAGACTGTACTGTGTTGTGAGAGCAAGGGCAAGGTTGCCCAACCATATGTGCAGTCTACCCTAGACATAGATGTCTCACTGCATTGAGGCATTCCACCAGGAAGGCCACCTGATTTAGACTTGAGGGAAGGCATCTTGTCTTTGGATTCACCACTCTTGGATTGTAGAGGGGTGAAGGCTTTGGGGGAAGGATTTGGCATGAAGAATGTCAAAGTGGTAGATAGCAGCATGAGGAGAGCTCCATTTGCTAGATCACCAGTGTTGTCTCTCAGGAGGTCACAACCATTTCCTTACTCTTTGTAAGTGAGGAAGAATTCTCAGTTGAGCCATCTCAGCTCAAGAGCTCAAGTACATAATGGAGGAGGTATCTTCTCATATTCTGTATTATACTTCTTTCCTTTATTTGAGAAGCATGATATAACAAGAAGGATTTTTTTTTCTTGTATACTGTATAGAGATGTAATTGTAACTATTTGTAGCATTAATCTTGGCTATACTTTTGAGGTGTTGTGGGGGAAGCCACATGTCTCTTGGTGTGCACCATTGACACCATCTTGCACTTTCATATTTGTATCTTTTGAGATATTGGTGGCAAAAAACAAGTGGCTAGAAGAGAACTTGTTATTTTTCTATTCTGATGTAGGCCAAGGGTGCACTGCGCTGGTTCTATGAAGGGAACCATGTTTACTCTCCAGTTGTCACTTGGCGACTTGTTCTCATGATATTTTTCTTCCCTATATTCCTAATATGTATATGCTCATGGGGATATTTGAGTGGAGAGTGGGATTGAGAGGGATGATTCCCATTAGGATCATACTTCTCCCAAATTTTTATGTTGAACATTTCAGGAGGAGCCATGGGCAAACCATGAATGCCACAGCATATCATTTCTGGGAGGGAACACTTGGAGAACCAGAGGAGGCACTTCATGGCTGGTTTGTTTGAGGAGGCATCATACAAGTTAACCTTCATGACCTTACTTCATAGCTTGTATAGGGGAGAGAAGAGGTAGCAGCAAGAGTTGTTGTTGTTGTGGTTGCACTTGGGAGAGTATCGACAGAACTTTTCCCATACTTTTCATAATATTTCAAGAAGGAAGGAAGGCACATTCATGGTGCAAGGAGGCTACCCTTCAATTTTGGAGGATCATGAGAGGCTTCCCTATAGGGAGAAGATCTTCTCACTTATCAGCATGATGGTGGATGACTTTGGCATATGGAATGTCAAAGAGAGATGTCATAGATCCTTATTACAGAGGCCCACAATGTTGTCACATAGGAGCATGATCTTATGGAGGAGATATTCCAAAGGGGGGAGGTATTCTTTCTTCTTGCAGATCTCTATGAGTATATTCTCATGGGAGGACTTAGTGGAGGATCTCACTTTCACCCCACTCACTATGTATGGTAGAGAATGCATTTTTGTACTTGTTGATTGTTCTATTGAGTATTTGTACTTTCTCACCATGATTGCATAGTGCATTGCCCCTCAAAGGAGCAAGAGTATTTTTGGGTTTCATGGTCACTTGAGGGCCAATGTTTATGATGATAGTAGCCCATTTATACATGACTTTGAGCAAGAGTATTGTTATTTTATATATGTACAGCTGATATACATTGATGCTTACTTCCCCATGTTGGGAAAACATACATATCCAGCTTGTAACTTGTTGCAGGAACATTTGCCATATGACATTCTCAAGCAGCAGTTGGGAGGACTACGCTGTATCCACCAGGAGACCATATGTATCATCCAAACTTGCACATAACCTTCAGCCATTTTTTGATTTGGGTGCCATGTGGGAATGATGTGCCATTCATCTTGAATGGAATGGTTTGGGTTGGCATGACTCATGATTTTGGAGGAAGAGTCCTTGGAGGTTCAATCTTCTACTTTCCATTGGAGGGTAATCATGTTGCAGCCCAAGAATAGCATGCCATCTACACTTATCATGAGTTGAGAGGAGGACAGCATGGGATAGGCCCTCTTGCCTATCATGTTCGCTTATTCAGCCCACCTTCATTTCAGGAGCACAAGGTGGAAGAGACTTTTCATGAGTTACCATGTTGGAGGGTGACTCACTTCATTTGGATGATTGCATGGATGAGGGAGGCACTCGTTCACCATGATGATCATCACTCCCATCTTGTGGAGGCCATGAGACATATAGCATGTTTCCACTCACACTTTCCACCTTGGATTGATGCAGACACTTTGGTTTGGCACACTTGGGAGGAAGCATTGGATGATATCTTATTTACAGATTCTCTTGATGCAGTGATGGAGGCTATTGATGGAGGCCACATGAGGAGGATGGGAGGAAAATTTTTCTCTCCTTATGAATTTTCTTGAGGTCAAGAAAATTTTTTGGAGGGGAGAACTGTAATGTTCCAAAATTTTGACCTCAAAAATAAATGGAATTAGAGTTTGTAGCAGCTCTAGTCAGAAAAATAAATGGGTAGAAAGGCCTGTAAGTCTCCTAAGGAGGATAAAAACACTCCAAGGGTGAAAGGATACATTATTTCAAGCACAATAAAACACCTACATGTGTGAACAAGGATAAAATGAAGCTGCTTTGACTTGGTCAACAACGCAATCTTGGAGGAGAAGAAACCCTAGGAAGAATAACGCAATTTTGGAGGGAGATGCATCTTTGGATAGAAGAGACCTAAATGGGTGGGCCCAAGGGAAAGAAAACTTGTATTATATATGAGGAAGAGGATGGGAGTATTGTTCTTTATGTTTGAGATCATTTTTATTGTCTCCTTAGACATTTTCTCTCTCTTGCTGTTTAGCAGAGTAGCAGTGTTGTTTAGCACTTGCGTGTTCCCGAGCGGGAATCCCAGCTCTTCCTTTGAGGAAGCCTCATTGGAGAGTTTTTATTCAGAAATACACATCAGGTTTTTAGGCCAAGCTTCAACCATCTTCATCAGCGCATTTTCTGCAGGAGGTTGTGTAGTGTTGTTGGGTGCAGCAGTGGAAAGGGATTGGAATCCCACTTTCTGAGCTAGTTTCTTGTTAGAGGGAGGTTTCCTTTCATCAGGAGATATATTTGGAGGGTCTTGGAGCTGATTTCAGATATGTGGTATCATACCACACATTTCCTTGAGTTTCTAGCATAGTTGTAGCTGGGAAATGCGTTATTTTTAGGCAGAGTTCATTGCATGGTTTGGTGGCTCCGTTGCAGTGTTTCCTTATGATTGACAGGTTCATCCTTTCATGGGAGTAAGCCCTTGAGGGTTCTACATCAGATAAGAAATATTTCAGCCTATTTAACTCATGTAATTCAGTGTTACAGTGATTATTCAGTCATTTTTTGAATATCACATTTTATGTATTGAGTGTTTGACAAGAAACCCTTGCCAGGTTATCTTGTATTTTGTATAGGAGATTAGATCTTTGTATTACCACATTATTTATCAATATATGAGTAGATATATGATTCTCCTATAATTTTATGTGTAAACCCTCTCTTAGACTGTGCATTCCCTTGAGAAACTACTTCGGCATTTTGTAGTCTTGGGGTTTTTCACTAGTTTTAGCTACACTAGTGTGGGAGGTCTGTTTAGGCCACCTAGTTTGATTTGTTTCAGCTCTATTCTTGGATTTAGATTTTTATTTTCTGTATATATGGGATCCAAGAGTCCATTTTAGTATTTATTCCATGCATGGCTGGAAATGAGTTTTTTCTTCTTGCTCCTTGAGTTTTCCCAAGGAGGAATATTTACATAGCTATAGATAGAGCCTGAGAAGGGGCCAAATAGCCTCAGGATCTCATCCTCTATTTAGAGGTGACATATCCAGTAAATTCCCACTCATTCCATCTTTGAAATAGCTTTGTTCATATTTCCCACAAAGGATTTCTTCAGTGGTGTAAAAGTTGTTGATTTCCCATCGGGAATATTACATCTTCCTCCACGTCACCTCAGGTATGTCATTAAAAGGTAAACATTGGCATTGATGATTCAATGATTAATTAGAAAAGTAATGATACTCCTGTGACAGTCGTGGGAGGCCATCACCATTAAGGTGGGGGAGGGGATTTGAATTTAAATCATTGCAAAAAGGCCTTAATCATAATATCTATTAAATATGCATGCACCTAATTAATAACAGAATTGCCAATGATGACCGAATCTAGTTGTAAAAGTGTGTATATGAAATCCCATTACTTTCCATAATGAGCCATTTATGAATATTAGTGTGAGGTATGATTCGGTAAATCCGTAAAATTCGTCACCTCCCATCAACCTCCTCGACTGAAACCTTGCATCCTTAATGTAAACTCATCGATTGGGATAAGCAGAGATGCCAAGAAGCAACTAATTCAGAAACACAGTGATGTTACAGTGGGGCTGAACAACAAATAATAAAATCTAGAAACAAACATCAGATATGGGTGGAGCAGTGGTCAGGCACGAGCCGGATTCTATGGATGCCCTGCATAATTTTCTAGAAGCCTACCATATATTCAGAGATTCTGGATGGATTGAGTTTTTCTAGAAGCTTGAAGGCTCAGACGAGGTGGTGGAAATTGAATTTGCCCATAACTTGAACAATAATCAAACCCGAGTAAGGGGCAAGCAAGTGGAGGTGACTGAAGAGGTAATTTCCTGGGTAACTTCATTTCCAGTAGAGGGGTGAAGGTGGTTTAAAATAAAATAAATGACCCCTCCTCGAAAGAAGACTTCCTAGTGGGGGAAGAAAAACTAGAGAAGAAAGGGAGAGGAATTGACAGATTTTCACTTCCTCATCCTTGTGAAGATGTTTCCCTGGGCTTGATCAAATATATCACTTGTGATGGAAGATCCACGATAGAGTTCAACTATCACTTTCCTATGCTTAATCACCTTCGGCACCAGTAAAGAATTAATCTTCCATTCTATTTGTTAGGGAACATCAAGCATATGGCAGCAACAGTGGAAACAACAGCACGCCCAGAGGCATGTGTGACTAATCACGGACTCATTAAACTAATTGTGTTGGATGTCCTAGGCCAGCAAGGAAAAACTTGGGAAGAATTCAAGCGAAAGAGGTTGAGGACAAGCCAGGGGAAACACAACTTCAGGAGGAAGTCAGGTAGAGTTGGAAACCCAGACTCGGCCTGTTGTAATTAGGATTTGGAAAAAGCTATTGATGAGCCAATTGGGGATAGAAGACCAAAAAAAAGAATGAAAGTCATCATACCTGCAGAAGCCTTGCCTACGTCCAAAAAGCAAACAGAAGTGGAAGTTTTAGAAGAAGAAAGGCAACCCTCCTCATCAGGTAAGGATGAAACCAATGCCTTCTTTTTAGAAGTTGAAAGTCTAAGAAAGGAAAATGAAGATTTAAAGCATAAATTATCTGAGGGGAAGGAAATCCTGGTGTCGGTATGCATGACATGTTTTCAAAACTTAACAGCAGGGGGATATAAGGCCCGTAGAGAAAATATTAGCCCAATAGAAATAGAAACAGAATAGCAAGAGGCTGTTACACAAGAATCTACTGATGATATTGTTGTTACACAAGAACTAGCAGTTAAAGCATAGCCTCCTATAATAATTGACCTAGAAGCCGACCCACAAGAACCAGTGGAGGCCACTCCTATTGTAGAAGAAACAACAATGGACATAGAGGCTACTCTAGGTGGAAACAAAGGGGCTGACACACAAGAACTCACCGAGGAGGTTGTTTTTACACAACAACCAAAAACAGACATGGAACAACCCCATGTACAAGAGGCTGGTACACCCATTGTTGATGAAGCTATTGAATGCAGGAGAACTCCGAGTCCCATCTCGAGATGGAGTTATGAGAAACTCTTTCTAATTTTAGAATTATAAAAGTGGAAACAAGAAGAAATCTCCCTTCGGGAGGGGACGATTTCGCTAAAGGAACATCAAAGAGAAATAGACACTTTACATGAAATATGGATGAAAGAAAAGTTGAAGGATGGGAGAATTACAAGAAGAAGGAATCTTCGAAGAAAAAGGAAGAACAGTTGCTGCCATTACAGGATCAGATTTGAGACCTCACTATAGATAAGGAGAAACTTCATGACCTTGCCCTCAAATTGTGGGTTGTAGGCAGCCTTTCCCATCCTATCCTATATTTCTATGGGAACATTACTTATTGTTTCAAATGAAATACATTACAGAGGATAGACCTTATTTTTTTTCTTCCACTCATACATTTCTAGATGTTTTCCATGCCTCCGATTTTGATGAGCAAAGCTTGCTGTGTGAGTTATTCTTACACAATATTATTTGTGAGCATGTGAGTATGCAGATGGTTGTGACAATATTCTCCTATATGGGAGAACTTAAATTGAGGGCTTTTGTGTCCTTCATGAAGAATCAGATTGAATGGCATCTGGCCATTAAATCTATGGATACTAATGAGGATAAGATGTTATTGTGGGTTTGGGAAGAACCAGGACGGGCTGCCAAGTTGAGATGAGAATTCAGGAGAATGCTAATTACCCTTGGGATTAAAGAACCCAATACCACTTATAGAAGATGAATTGTGAACTTCTGCCTCAATCAGTTCTCAATGATGAAGAGTCGAGCTTTAACAGGGTGCTTGAAACGCACGGAAGCCAACAGTGCTGAGCTATTGAAGGGGGGTCCATTCTCATTCTAAAATTTCATGGTGGTTGTTACACATGTACTAGCTTATGCACAGATTGTACAATCCCTTGGTGCTTTGTGGATAGGATTTAGATTCAAGTTTCCTTTGATCTCGTTGGCAATTGAGGATTACCAAACCAATAATGAATTGAGTAATTATGAGTCAGAGTCTTGGGTATGAAAATTGATGGCTAATTAGGGATATAGATCTGCAGACGAAGATATAGATGATGCTTGTGATCTCACCAACCTGCACCGAAGATATTCTCATGAGAGATTAGTTTGCATGAGGACATGCAATTATTTCAGTTGGGGGGAGATGTTGGGTGCCAATTTTGTACACTTTTCCTACACTTGTTTCCCTTATTTTGCCTCATAACCATAACTAATGGGAGTATCTTTGCCTCTTTTTCTTACCTTTCTATCCTAACTTGTGCTATTTCACCTTGTTTTTATTACTTTGTCAATTCGCCAATTTTTATGATATATCATGCCTTTTTATGACTAACTGATGGTGAATGTTTAGAGAAGATCGATGGTCTTTGTGTTGTCTTTCTAGAGTCATTTATAACACCAAAGATCCTGGCACAAGGTCCACAGGAGCAGTAAAAAGTGTTATGTTACAGTAAAGCGATGTTGTTACACCTTGTTGTTACAAACCTGTCGGCAAACTAATGTTACACACTATTGTTACAAACCCATTGGAGAACCACTGATACAGTTGTACTGCTGACTAGATCTCATCGACACTTGTTGCTGATCTTTCCTTTAGTTGTTACACTATGGCTGCGGTCCTATTACAATAGCTGTAGAAGTTGTTTATTGGGATAACAGCCTAAGGGAGGTTTTTATTGTAATATTTTATTTCTAGTCGGAACTTTATTAGGAATTGGTTATAACTATATGTGTTCTATTTCGATCAGCATGAGAATCATAAGATTCTCATGACCGATCTATCCCTTTATTTTTTGATGTAACCTGTTGGAATAGGGTCTCCCACAAAGCTACGAATCTGGTCCATTTTGTATAGTTTTGATTATTTTTAGTCTAGCACAGGGGTTTTGGGGTGGGTCAAAGCCCCTAATGCATCGTAAGAGGGTCAAGGGTAGACCAAGATTCCGCAAACCATAGTTTGTGGACCATTGGATGCGTAGGCTAAAGTAGTATAAATATTTGAAACTTTTTGAGTCAATAGGTAGGAATGAGTAGAGATTGATGCTAAGTGCGAACTGTTAGATCTGGGATTGGGTTGTTGGGTATTGGGTTAGGACTCTTGTTGGCTATGTGTGCAAAGATCCTTTGTCCTGCTATGTGTGGACCCTGCTGGCTATGTGCGCAGGGGGAATTTTGGGGTATGTAAGAGGTTTTTTGATAAGTAATATATTCGAAGTATAGCGGATATCTGATACTGTTGATATGTCTGGTTATGATTAATGTCGATCTGAATTATATGTTGATTATGTTGCAAGCTACAGACTATATATGTTTATAAGTTGCGAAGTATCTGTGTTATGTTATTGTATCTGTGATTTGATTAAGTTTTTTGCGAATATATTGTTCTATGATTTTACTTGGCTATCAACACGTGGATGTGAGCCTATTATTTAGATCTGGTAAATTTGTGCTCTAATTAGTCATTGGAAGTCCTATGAACCATCTCTGACTGCATAGATCTAATAAGTGCCAAAATGTTTGACTTATCTACTCTCTCTCAGGGTGCGGAAACTTGGTTCCAGCACCCTCCCATACTGCTTCAGGTGAGACTTTGGCCTGCGCAAGTGGGTCACTACCGAAAGGGCTAGTAGTATAGGGGTTTGTTGGCAAACCTTAACCTCTAAACCTGTGTCAGGACCCCTTGAGCCAACAAATGGTTTTTTTGTCAGGACCGGGAGCATTTTGAGAGATATCGGGTAATGGCAAGGCCAGATTAAAAACCTAAGAAAATAAATGACTGAGACCTCAAGGGTGATATGTATTTACTCTTGAAGCTACCTACTTTCAAGGGCATGAGTGACGAATACATGGATCGATTTTTGTTCGTAACAGAATCATTATGGATGGCCCAAAATGTAGTGAGTGATGCGATGAAATAAGCACAGTTGTCCCTTGCTTTTGAGGGGAGAGCTCTGGATTGGTATATGGGATACATTAACCAAAATGTGAAAGAAACTATAGATGAGATTAAGTTTGTGTTTAAACTGTAGTTCAAAAAACCTAAGTCCTATTCTCAGGTGGTAAACAACTTGAAAGATATCAAACATGGACCATCTGAATCTGTATGGGAAGCGGATCAGTGGTTAAAGAAAGAAATCAGAGAAGGAGGATTTTAGTATGATGACAAGCAACATACAGATTGGCTCATTGCTATGTTGCTACCACACTTGCGGGTACCTATGGGTCACCAAGACATTGACACACAAGAGAAAACATTTGAGGTTGCCATGAAATTGGAAGCTGTGCCAAGGGATGATACTCATTTGGGCGTATAGCAGATACAAGGACAGCTAGAAGAAATGCACGTCGAGATCCATAATCTATGCAAGGAACAAGAAGCAGGGCCTAACTCACTGCGGCACCAAGAATATGGGGGACTGAATGGACCGATGCTATGGTGCGATGACTACCGTGTTTCCGAATTGCACGATACCAACCACTGGCCCCGCCTTGCCGCTTACATCCCTGATGTGAAACAACAGTGGTGTGGGTTTTGCAGATCTATAGGACATGATGAGTAGAACTGCCAGACGTATGATTTGATAATTGACCGAGGAAGCATATATCGAATATAGTCGGATCTGGTGTCACTGAGATCTACTGCAGGTATCGAAGGCTCCCCGACTAGAAGCAGGAGTGGGGGGCGAGGAGGAAGTGTAGGCAGGGGTCAAGGGAAGCTAGTCTGCTACAACTGTGGGTAAGTAGGTCACTTTGCGAGGGACTGTGCGAAACCAACTCGATTATGCTACAGATATTGCAGACAGCGGGACCATGTGGTCGAAGACTGTCCGATTCTTATAGCAAGAATATAGGAGAAGCAATAGACTTCTACATATAATGTACAAAGGGTCAAGGCCGAACTCTGAAGAAAAAGGTGAATTATTAATGTTATAAAATGCAGCGGTATGGCCATGGGTGGGAGTGCAGAGAAAGCAAAGACAAAAATTCTGATCCAAAAAGCACCTGTCAAGCAAGAGGGGTTGGACTTACCTAAAGAAAAGGACACTTTTTTCATGGCTCACTAAGGGATTGCTAACGTAGAAGTATCTACCCTCCAACAACCTGCGCACATGAAAGGGGATGGCAAAGTTAAGTCGTTCCTACAAGCATGTATGAAGTTACTCCGCAGCCAACGAGCTGTAGAAACCCTCTAGGCCTTGATAGATAACTACGCAGGCAAGACAATTCCAGTTATGAAAATTAAGGAAGTCCATAAGTTGTGTAAACACACAAGGCACACTGGTCAGGAGATGCAGTTGACTACGCAAATTGGAGAATATGAGATGAATTAGGTTATTCTTAACATAGGATCCGATGCGAATGTATAGCCTAAACAGACTTGGCAGCGAATGGGTGAACCTAAGCTCAAATGGTCTGATATTCAGCTGCACATGGCCAACCAGCATAAGATAGTACCATTAGGAATATTATCAAAGGTGGTTGTCGATATCACTGGAGTTAAGGTACAGGCTAACTTTGAAGTCATTCAGATCGAAGAGGACACAGACCCCTACCCGGCACTCCTAGGGTTGGATTGGGCCATTGACATGGTCGACATCATTAATTTAAAGAAGCGCAGCATGATGTTCGAAGTTGAAGGAATGCAGGTGGTCATACCATTAGATCTGTCAGAAGGGGAATGATATACTGATCCATCACGGGCGAAAGAAGAAATTGACCATATCTATAACCTGATAGCAAAAGATCAAGACTAGGTCAATCCTATGGCTGAGGGTATGCTCTATTGGGAAAAGGAGAGTGAATGCTTATCCGACTCCGATTAAGAAATAGACAACTGGTAAAACCGATTGCACGATGTATCTACATTTCACTGCATATCCACTGAGGTAAGAGAGCTACCCTACTTTGATGGTTCCATGAATATAAGGGAATTTATGTGTAAATTTGAAGCTAAGGTTCCAAAAGAATGGAGGTTGTGGGCCCTTAATCTGGCCCTGTGAGCAACACCGGCGAGATGGTGGGAAACACATAGGAAAACATTCCCAGACTGGGAGAGATGTCGGGACCTGATGGTCTTACGATTAAAATCCCTGGCTCAGGTGTGAATTATAAAATTCCTTGGTCCAGGAAATCTGCGCGAACACTTGCTTGCTTGGATGGAGAAATGGTAGGATCAGACTCCTAAGGAATGGGTTCACTCGTTTATTCATGCATTAGGGCCGATCCCAATTGCATGGTACTTGGACGCAGAGCTACATCAACGTACCTGTCACTGGAAAAACTTGCAGGATGACTTCATTAGGACCTTCAGACTAATAGGGGGCTCAGACGCGCTAGATGAGGCTTTGCAGGATATTGATTCCTACATGTTTAGTGAATCTATTTCCTCCGCAGAAATTGGGGGGCCCATGTGGGACATGCAGATGTAGGACATTTTTGATTGCCGCAATATCGCTATCGAAGAAGGTGAAGATAATCCGCGTAGTATCTCTATTCTAGAGATAGAGGGTGAATGCACCATTGCAGAACCTTCACTATAAGCAATAGATGTAATGAAACCGCTGAAGCTATGGGAAGTCAATATTGGCACGGTAGAACAACCTAAATTGGCTAAGATTGGTGACTATTGGGATAGTGACATTGTCAGTAGGGTGGCCGAATTGCTCACTGAATACCAGGAATTATTCCCAACCAAATTTTCGAAGCTCAAAGGGATCACTGGGGACCTCGAAGTTATGCACATCACACTCAAACCAGATGTGCGACCTATAAAGCAATGACCTTATCAGTTCAATGCCAAGTATAAAAAAAAATTTAGGGAGGAATTGGATAAGATGCTCGCCGTAGGTATCATTGAGCCGGTGGAATAGTCGGATTGGGTAATTCCGATGGTCGTCCAGAAAAGAAAACTAAAGGAGAAATTCAGATATGTGTGGAGCTGCACAAATTAAACGACGCTTGTGTATATGACCCTTCTTGACACCATTTTCTGATGAAATAATGGATAGTGTAGGCAGCCAGGAGGTATATTCGTTTACAGAAGAGTTCTCCAGATATCATCAAATCTGAATTTCCCTAGAGGACCACAGCAAGACCACCTTTGCCACAGAATGGAGATCTTTCTAGTATACTATGATGCCATTTGGACTAAAAAATGCTTCTGCTATTTTCTCGCGTCGTTGTTTCCATATTCAGGGAATTCATCCACAATTTTCTTGAAGTATACTTCGATGACTGGATTGTCTTTGGCTTAGTAAAAACGCACATATCGAATTTGCGCCTAATGTTGGACACCTGCCACAAGCACCAAATTTCCCTGAATATCAAAAAATGTATCTTCTGCGACCCATTGGGATTTTGCTTGGGCATATAGTTTGCCAGTAGGGACTGATGGTCGACCTAGCAAATATTGTCGTTATCATCAACCTGGCTATCCCAACGACTGAAAAACAATTGCGTTCAATCCTGGGACACACATGCTACTACATAAAATACATTCACTGATACGCACTAATCACAACACCTTTGGAGAAGCTGCTTAAGAAGGATGTATAATTTTTTTCGGATGATGAATGTCATAAGAGCTTTGAGCTACTCAAAGAAAATATGGTCTCTGCACCTATTCTTATCTTTCCTGATTGGGCGAAGGAATTCCATGTTCACATAGATGCTTCCGGGATAACCTTGGGAGCAGTCCTTACACAGACTGGTGCTAGAGATATTGATCATCCGATCACATTCACTAGCCGGAAACTCTCGAGTGCGGAACGCAATTATGCCACTATGGAACGAGAAGGGTTGGCCATGGTCTACACACTGCAAAAATATCGGCACTACCCATTAGGAGGACACTTTAAAATTTTTACTGACCATTCAGCTTTAAAATACTTGGTGAACAAGCCTGTGTTGGGGGGGAAGGTCTACAGATGGTTGTTGTTGTTCCAGGAATACAATTTCTAGATCATAGTCAAACCAGGGAAGATAAACACTGGACCAGATCACTTATCTCGCATCGAAATAGATGAAGAAACTACTAGCTTGGAGGATGGACTACTAGACGGGAAATTGTTCATTATTAAGGTCATTGATGCGCACTTCACTGATATCATCCAGTTCCTAACTACCAGCATGGCATTTACATACTACTCAGTACAACAAAAGAAGGAGCTAGTCACCCGGGCGACAGATTTTACCATCATCACAGGTCACTTGTATAAAGTAGGTGTTGATGAAGTGTTGTGCAGGTATGTTCTGGAGCATGAACGACAAGCCATATTGGTAGAAGCTCATGATGGAATCGTAGGAGGCCACTATGTAGGCAAGGCAACAACGCACAAGATTTTACAGGCCGGGCTATGGTGGCCTACCATCCATAGTGACTCTTGTGACTATTGTAGGGATTGCGATACGTGTCAATGAATAGGAAGGCCATCATGAAGAGTGTTGGCTTCAGGGGTCCTGAGCCAGGTTTGAATGTTAAGGTTTTCCAACAAACCCCTATACTACTAGCCCTTTCGACAGTGGCCTGCTTGCGCAAGTCAAAGTCTCACCTGAAGCAGTATGGGAGGGTGCTAGAACCCGGTTGCTGCACCTAGAAAGAGAGCAGGTAAGCCAAGCCATGTGTTGTGCATAGATCTACGAATGTAGATCTAGTTCACAGCCTTGAAAAAATATATAATTCACAGAATATTACAGATTTAGTAAATAAGGCTATTCCGCAGTGTAATATTCCTAACTTAGCGCACAGCTAAGTGGAATATTAATTTTGCTAATAAACTCAAGTGCATGAATAATTAAGAAAAGAGGCTGATAAAACCTCTCAAGCATAAATAAAATTCCCTCAAAATGTGAAAAGGGACCATGAAATAACCATCTCAAGTATCCGCATGTTTGTACAAGGTTAAGTTGACCAAATCAACACAAATCATCTACAAAGAGTGGATCCATAAATAATACAGCTCAATGTGAATGGAGACCATTTCAGCAAATCAATTTGAAGATCCCTTGAGTGTGAAAGGGGACAAGGCATGGAGACTCAATCAATGGTGATCCTAAGACGATGAACTTAGTCAAGTTTGACTAAATCCAACTGCGTTGTATCTATATGATCTTCACATAATGGGGCAGCGTAATCCTAGATGAGGAAGCTTGGCATGGAAGCAGCCCCTTAGTGGAGTGGGACCCTTGTTGGAGAAGCTCATTTTATATATAATAGAGAGACGGAACCATTTGAGGATCAGACTGGATATTATATTTTCAAGTGGTTTATTCAGACACACTGCATTCCTTAGCTGTTTAGCTAATATTTTTGCACTGTTTAGTGCTAGGGTTTCCTCTTGTGGGGATTTCCCTACTCTTTCTTGGAGAGCTTGTTAAAGGGATATAAGGAGAGTTCATGAGCAGAAATTTCCACATTCTAGTGTTTTTCCAAGCACTGGTATTTAGTATCTTCACATTCCCTTCAGGAAACTGTGTTATTTTGCAGGAGGTGTAGTGGAAGGGGGTGAAACCCCATTGTTTTGAGCTAGTTTCCGAAGAGGAAGCCCAATATTTCTCCCAAGAGTATAGAAAAGGAGTCTACAGAAATTTATCTATATGATCAGATATTTTATGTTGAGATACATCCATACAGTGTTATTTCAGTCATATATTTGCAGCTTCTCTTCTTGTATATCATTATCTGTGGGTAAACCCTTTCCCGGTGATCTTAAGATCCATGTAAAAGAGATTAGATCTCTGCTTCTATCCCTCATTGAGAAATATAATATGATTATCATATATATTTCTCTATTTTCTGATTTAACCTCCCTTAGACTGTGCAGTCTCTTATGCAGCAGCTTTGACATTTTGCAGTTTTGGGGTTTTGTCGATTTTAAATTGTTTTGAGCATGAGAGGCCTATTTAACTAGGCTAGAGGAACTTGTTTCTAAAACCCTTTTTCATGCAGATCCTATATTGTCTAATATAAGGGACACAACCATTATTTGTCACTATTATAACTCAATACTCATAAAATAACGTTTTTGGGCCAATAATAGTGTTTTTTCCCCATTTGGTGGTACTTCTGAAGTAATGATTGTTGTAATGTTTATCAAATGGTGAGCTATAAATATGAAACACTCCATAAGATGATATTTTTCTGATCCCCCCCCCCTAAATATCTGATAAAACTGTGCAGTTTCTGGAGTAGGGTTTTCATTTAGCTGCAGCCTCCCTCTTTGGGTGCTTTTCAGCTAGTCTAGTTTGTGGGAGATCTGTTTAGTATATCTAAACTGATTTTTTTTTATGAAACGTCATATATAAGTCCCACATAGCTTATATAAGATGATCCAAGCCCTAATCTGTGTTTCTGTTGCACATTTTTTCTTATACAACGTTTCTCTTGAGAAGATTGTTGATATTCCCAGAAAAGGAATATCACAGTGGTATCAAAGCATGATCTCTAGCACTGCCTATGAGATCAAGATTTCAGAAAATTAAATAAAAGGATCAGAGGTCGGAAACATGGAGAGGATGAGATTACTCTCATCAATATTCAGATCTAAGAAGAGCCTCTCCAAGGAGGAGGAGCAGACAAAGAAGGAAATATGCAATGAAACTCTGAGAGGGTTTCGAGAAAAGGGATGCTGAAATGAGACCATTATCAGGTTTCAAGAGAAAGAAGAAGACCCATGCACTTCTTGCTCTCATATAGGGAGTGAAGAGCAAGAAGATCACCTAGAACACAAGATTCTGAGTGGGTATTTGTCAGAGTACAAGTGCCAACCTAGAGCTTGCAAAGAGACTTATATCAGCACTGTCATAACCTTGGAGGAAGCCAATACAGTGAAAGGAAGAACTCTTGCAGACATGCAAGGTGTTCCTAAGCTCTCGTAAGTTATGATTGCATTTCCACTTTCTATTATTTCAGCAAATATTTCGGATGGTTGTGGAAATATGTTGTTGTATGACCCAGGATCTTAACTTACTTCTCCTTTAAAGTAGAAAGGTTGCACTGCACTGTCCAAGAACAACACTGAAGAAAGAGGGACCCATTCCTCATGTGAGTATTTAGATATTAACTTCATCCAAGAGAAAATGGAGGGAGAGAGGACAAGGGGTAGACATCTTGAGATGAGAGACATTTTCTCCTCTCTAGATGACACTCTCTCAATGAGCATGCCTCAGCTCAAAGAGAGACTCCTACTAACAAAGGGTCCAAGGCATCATTGGTTTTGGGGGACCATGCACAAGGAAGAGGTCTCATCAAGAGATCCCATGAGAGATGTGCTTCAGCAATTCATGAGGTGCAAGGTTATTCAAAGACTTGAGGAGATTGGTGTCCTACAATGGGAGGATATCAAGTATTTGTAGAATGAGATCCATCACCCACATTGGGATGAATGGATGATAGTTTGTAGCAAGAGGTTTCAAAAACCTTTGCAGATTTGTGATACTGGCCAACAAGAAGCATGGCTTCATTGGTTGCTTGGGGGTAATTTTGGCTACTACCCAAATAATCCTATTCTCTCATCTCAAGTTTTATGTCTCATTGATAGGATGCATGAGAATAAGGCATGGTTTTTGTGGCTGTCAAAAAGAGAGTTTTGACACCATATGTTGAATCTTGTGTCCATGTATTTACCCATGTTTGAGGTATGTCTCATATATTCACACGTATTTTTGTTTGAGATGTATTTCAAGTATGTATCTTGGTTTGGGGGGAGGAATGACTCCCACATGATGTGGAATGGAAGAGCTAGCTTGTACTATGTTTATGAGGCATCCCACATGTCCATCATTACATCATTTCTCCATGATCCACATGTTGATAATGTAAGAAGGAAACAAGAGTCCTTGTTGCTATGGTTACTTTTGGGAGAGTATGGGCTGAAATCTCTCCATACTCATCACAAAATTTCAAGTGGAATGTATGGCACATCCAAAGTGAAAAGAGGCTACCTTTCAGCAATAAAGGAAGGGGGGGGGATCCTCTCACATAGCAGCATGAAGGTGGATGGTTTTTGCATATGGAATGTCAAAAGGAGAAGTCAAGAAGTGACAAGATAATTGTTACTAAAGCCTACAACATTGTCATTTGAGAGCATGTTTCTGTTGATGGAGTGTTCCCAAAGAAGTATGCATCCTCTTTCCTTGTAGAAGTTTATGAGGATATTCTTATGGGAGGGCTCACTCATGGACCTCACCTTCAGCTCACACATGATGGATGGTCAGAAATACATCTATATGCTTATCGTTTACTCTATTAATAATTTTTATTTTCTCACCATTCTTAAACAATGCATTGCTCCACAAGAGGGCAAGATTATTCATGGGTTTCATGGTCACTTTAGGACCAATTTTTTTAATGATGATAACCCATCTCTAAATGACTTTGGAAAAGTGATTTATTTTTCTTGATTTTATGCTGCTGATATACATTGTTTCTTACTACTTTATAGTAGATGAGCTGACATGCATAGCTGAAAATTATTTGGAGGGAAACTTGCCACTTGATGTTCTAAATCAGCAGTTGGAGAAACTGTGTTGTACCCACCATAGAGACCATATGTATCATCCTCAATTCAATATAACCTTCAACAACTTTCTGATTTGGATGAAATATGGTAATTATGTGCCATTCACCTTGAATGGAATGATTTGGGCCAACAGGATCCATGACTTTGGAGAAAGTATCTTTGGAGATCCAATCTTTGTTTTTCCACTGAAGGGCAACCTTATTGCAGCCCAAGATTAGAATGTACTCTAAACTTTCCATAAGTGGAGAGGGAGAAAATGTGGGCAAGGCTATTTTTTCTATCATGTTCAGCCATTTAGCCCACCTTATTTGCATGAGCTTAAGGTGGAGGAGATATATCATATGTTACCATCTTGGAGGGAAACAATTTTTTCTTGGATGATAGCATGGAGAGGGGAGTCTTTCATTGATGATGAAGTGCTCCATGATTGTCACCACTCCTATCTTGAGGAGGCCATGGATTAGCAAGGAGGTCTCCCCATCAACCTTCCAATCTTTCATGATGAGAGCCCTTGGGTTTATTCACCAAAGGCCAACTTGTACACTTGGGAGGAACCATTGGAAGACAAACATTTTTGCAGAAAATCTGAAGCAATGATGGAGACTTTGGATGGAAGGGCCACAAGAGAAGGAAGGAAAATTTGTAGTACCCTTGTAGTTGCTTGAGGACAAGTAACATTTGGGAGGGGGAGACTGTAATATTCCTAACTTAGCTCACAACTAAGTGGAATAATAATTTTTCCAATAAACTCAAGTGCATGAATAATTGAGCAAAGAGGCTCCTAAACCTCTCAAGCATAAATAAAATTCCCTCAAAATGTGAAAAGGGACCACAAAATAACCAGCTCAAGCATCCACATGTGTGTACAAGGTTAAGTTGACCAAATCAACACAAATCATCTTCAAAGAGTGGATCCATAAATAATACATCTCAATGTGAATGGAGACCAATTCAACAAATCAATTTGAAGATACCTTGAGTGTGAAAGGGGACAAGGCATGGAGACTCAATCAATGGTGATCCTAAGAGGATGAACTTAGTCAAGTTTGAATAAATCCAACTGTGTTGTATCTATATGATCTTCACTTAATGGGGCACCGTAATCCTAGATGAGGAAGCTTATCATGAAAGCAACCCCTTAGTGGAGTGGGACCTTGGAGGAGAAGCTCATTTTCTATATAATAGAGAGATGGAAACCATTTAAGGATCAGATTGGATATTATATTTTCAAGTGGTCTATTTAGACACATTGCAAGCCTTATCTGTTTAGCTAAGATTGTTGCACTGCTTAGTGTTAGGGTTTCCTCTTGTGGGGATTTCCCTACTCTTTCTTGGAGAGCTTGTTCAAGGGATCTAAGGAGAGTTCATGAGCAAAATTTTCCACATTCTGGTGTTGGGCCAAGCACTTTTATTCAGTATCTATGTATTCCCTTCAGAAAACTATGTTATTTTGTAGGAGGTGTAGTTGAAGGAGGTGAAATCCCATTATTTTGAGCTAGTTTCCCAAGAGGAAGCCAAATATTTCTCCTGGGAGTATATTAAAGGAGTCTACATCCATTTCTCTGTATGATCAGCTATTTTATGGTGAGCTACAGCCATACAACATTATTTCAATCATAGATTTGCAGTTGCTCTTCTTGTATATCATTATCTGTGGGTAAACCCTTGCCGGGTGATCTTAAGATCCATGTAAATGAGATTAGATCTCTGTTTCCATGCCTTATTGAGAAATATAATATGATTATCAGATATATTTCTCTATTTTCTAAGTTAACCTCTCTTAGACTACGTAGTCTCTTATGCAGCAGCTCCGACATTTTGCAGTTTTGGTGTTTTGTCGATTTTAAGCTGTTTTGAGCATGGGAGGCATGTTTAACTAGGCTATAGGAATTTTTTTCTGAAACCTTTTGCATGCAGATCCTATATTGTCTAATATAAGGGACACAACTATTATTTTTTACTGTTATAACTCAATACTTATAAAATAACGTTTTTGGGCCAATAATAGTGCTTTTTCCCCATTTGGTGGTACTTCTGAAGTAATGATTGTTGTAATGTTTATCAAATAGTGAGATATACATCTGAAACACTCCATAAGATGATATTTTTTTTATCCCCCCCTGAATATATAATAAAAATATGCAATTTCTAGAGTAGGGTTTGCATTTAGCTGCGACCTCCCTCTTTGGGTGCTTTTCAGCTAGTCTAGTTTGTGGGAGATCTGTTTAGTATATCTAAACTGATTTTATTTTGATGAAAATTCATATATAAGTCCCACATAGCTTATATAAGACGATCCAAGCCCTAATATGTGTTTTTTTTTCACATTTTTTCTTATACATGAGCAGATTGTTGATATTCCCAAAAAAGGAATATCACACACAGATAGAAACAAATTTACCATATCACAGATCTAGATCAGAGATCCGCATCCACGTGCGTTGACCCATAAAAGATAGAAATTAAAGTGTGCACAATAGATCCAATATTATAAGAAAATAAAACATTCAACACATATCATTCATACCTTATTACAGATTCACATAGAACGCAAATGCATAACAGATAGATCTAGAGTCAAATACCAGCAATACTTCTCATATATTATCTGCAAACTCTTACATAAACCCCAAATCCCACCTGTGCACATATCCATCAGGGTCTGCACACAGCAGGACAAAGAATCTCCATGCACACAGCCAGTAGGATTCCAACCCAAACACCCAAACCTAGAGCTAACAATCCACACTTAGCACTTACTTCTATTTACCATCATCTACCTATCGACTCAAAAAGACTTACTATTTATACCAATTTAGCCTAGAATTAACATGGTTCGCAAACTATGGTTTGCGGGCTCCTGGTTTTACCTATTTACCCGCTTTACAACAAATTGGGGCTTTGACTCGCCCTATTACCCCTGCGCTAGACTAAATATAACCAAAGAAATACAAAACTGGACCAGTTTGCATCGATGTGGGAGACCTTGCTCCAACAAAGAGATGAAATGCCCTTACAACCATAAATGGCCTTACAAGCCTTTGATAAATGAGTCATCGATTTCATAGGACCCATTAATCCCCCAGGGAAAAAAATGGGTGCACGCTACATAATCACGGCCACAGATTATATGACTAGATGGGATGAAGAACAATCAGTAAAGGATTGCACTGCAGATACTGTTGCGCACGTCATCTTTGAACTAGTTCTAACCCGGTTTGGGTGCCCAAAGATCCTTATGAGCAATCGGGGCACGCACTTAGTTAATGAAACTATCCAAGCATTGACTCAAGAGTTCTGAATGCACCATGCAAAAAGAACTCCCTATCACCCACAGGTAAAAGAGGCTGTAGAATCCTTTAATAAAATCCTGGAACAGGCACTGACGAAGGTCTGCAACACTAACTGTAGTGATTAGGACGTGCACATCCCATCGGTCCTATGGGACTATTGTACAACTTGCAAGAAACTAACAGGAAAAACCCCCTTTAGATCGGTCTACGGCAAGGAGGCTATTATGCCAATGGAGTACATTGTACCTAGTCTAGGTATCACAACATTCATAAACATGGCCGAATCTGATATCATGGAAGAATGATTAATGCAACTTACAGCCTTAGAAGAAGAATGGTTCATTGCTAACTTTCACCAGCAAGTTCAAAAGACCCACGATAAGGCCTGGCATGATTGACATATCCGCCAGAAGAAATTTATAGAAGATGACCTGGTACTCCTCTATGATAGCTAGTTTGTGAAACACCCAGGAAAGTTCTGACAGCACTGTCTAGGCCCCTATACAGTCAAGGAAATCATGAATGGAGGAGTTTTCAAGTTGGCCACCCTACACAGCGATCTGCTTCCGGGATACATCAATGGTAGTAGGCTCAAACCATATCGCATCAAATGACTATATGACCAGAGTAGTTGGAATCTATCTACCATAACACAGGAGTAAAATCAGGCTATGTGAGGAACATGGCCATAATTGGAAGTACTGGGAACGACGTACCTGGAATACCATAGAGATGACATAGAAGCCTCACGACAGCAGAGGCAGACACTTGAAAATATCATAGCTGCTACAGACGGTCCTACTGCGCAGCTGTTGGTAGCGATAGCTCAGGAGGCCTCGGCGCAAGGAGAATAGGTACTTTCACCACTAAGCAAAGGCATTGCGCAGCTTCAGATGAAGATGGAAGACCTCCAACCACTGTGACTCGGGACGAGTCACAAGATTGTGTTTGGGGACTGTTGGAACAAGGTCTCCCACAAAGCTACGAATCTGGTCCATTTTTTATAGTTCTGATTATATTTAGTCTAGCGCAGGGGTTTTAGGGCAGGTCAAAGCCCCTAATGCATTGTAAGCGGGTCAAGTGTAGACCAAGAGTCCGCAAACCACAGTTTTCAGACCATTGTATGTGTAGTCTAAAGTATTATAAATAGTTGAACCTTTTTGAGTCGATAGGTAAGAATGAATAGAAATTGATGCTAAGTGCGAACAGTTAGATCTGGGATTGGGTTGTTCGGTGTTGGGTTAGGAATCCTGCTGGCTGTGTGCACGGGGATCCTTTGTCCTGCTATGTGTGGACCCTACTGGCTATTTACGCAGATGGGATTTTGGGGTATGTGAGAGGCTTTTTGATAAGTAATATATGTGAATTATTGCAGATATCTGATATTGTTGATATGTTTGGCTATGATTAATGTGGATCTGAATTATATGTTGATTCTATTGCAAGCTGCGGACTATCCATACTGCTTTGGGTGAGACTTTGGCTTGCGCAAGTGGTTCACTGCTAAAAGGGCCAGTAGTATAGGGATTTTTTCACATACCTTAACCTCCAAACCTAGGTTAGGACCCCTTGAGCCAACATAACCACTATATAATTCTCAACCCTAGAGGTCGAGAGGTTAATGGAGAACAACATTATTTTGGCTCTGTAATTGTGTTCAGATTAATACAAATTATCATTTTATTGTTGTTACATGCATTATTCTAATTATTTTTCGTTACGTTCTTCCTCTACCTATGCCTTGCTAAGGAGGAAGGGCCCTCCTTCTTAGCAAGGATTGCAGTGATTAAAGTAGTTGTGTGTATGTAATTGTATTTCAGTTTATGCATCAATAGAGTGTTGTTGTTTTTGTTCAGCTAAGAATATATCCGCTTCAATTTCAATAATTTATATGTTGTTACATATTTGATATTAGAGACACCAGATGAATACTTACTATGTGGCATGCTAGAACAAATTAATTGAAGTATGATCCAATCTTGTAGATCCTTTTATTTCTGCACGAGTGATTTATTTCCAGCATTTACTTCAGCAATGATTTATTTTCTTTAGAATTGCTTCTGGTTGGTGTATCAGCACAGATAGTGCAACTGTCATTGAAATAAAAAGGCATCCCTGGATTGATAATTAAATGTGTGTTGTTTATTCATTTAACAGTGATTTATATATCCCAACACTTGGCAAGATCAACTTGAATTCCAACAGCTAAGAGAAAGTGTCATAGAACTATTCCCTCTTCCCTCATCATGTGACATTTGACTGTACTCGGAGAAAAATGGGTTTGATTGCATCTCTTTGCTAATTTTGCTAAGTTTTCCTATCCTTCTTCAAATGAGTCCCCGTATGGAGTAAAATCATCCATATAAATCTCGACACTATCATCAACTAGATCAGAAAAATTTCCTAGTATTTCCCTCTAAAATCTTGTTGGTGCATTACAAAGACCGAATGGAAGGACTCGGTATGCGAAATTTCCCCAAGGGCATGTAAAGGTTGTTTTATCTTGATCCTTAGGGGCTATTTGGATATGATTATACCCACTAAACCCATCCAAGAAGGAGAATAACTTCTTCCCGGCCAAGTTATCTAGGGCTTGGTCAATGAATTGCAAAGGGAAATGATATTTATGAGTTCCTTTATTTAATTACCTATATTCCATGTAGATATTCCACTTACCATTATTTTTAGGAATGATAACCAGTGTGGAAACCCATTGGCTATTCGAGATGGGGTAAATAAATCCTACATCTAGTAACTTTTGAAGCTTGTCTTTGACAGTGTTTTTTAAGGCGGGGTTCATTCTTCTGTGCAGTTGTCTCATGGGTCGGAAATCTTATTTAATATATATATATATGTGTGTGTGTGTGTGTGTGTGTGTGTGTGTGTGATGAGTGCATAAATCGGCAGAGATCCCCGTCATATCTGTATAATCCTAGGCGAAGGCTTCCTTATGGTCTTTAAGAACTTTTAGGAGCTGATTTTTCTGGGATTCTCAAAGATGCAGGTCATTGTTCAATGTTTTCCCTGGTTCAATTTCAATGGGGATACTATCATGAGACGAAGTTGTAGGTATATTCTCAATTTTGTTTTCTTGTTCAATATTTTCCTGTGTTTTACATCTCATGAAAGATTCCAAGATCTGGCGAGTTGAGTCAGAAATAGAACAGGGATCATTGATGAAAGTGTTAATGGTGTCATCCTCTGTTTCTACTTTAAATTAAAGAGCCTACCCAATGGTAAGGATTGGCCCAAGTTCTTCAGTTTCAGGTTCTGATCCTTCCATTGGTAGGGGTTTTCGTCTGAATGATGGTTTCCCTGATGGGCTTGGTTCTATAGGAGGATAAAGGAAGAGATTCTTTGTGACCTTCTGATTAGATATAACCAAATTTCTGGACCAACACCCAATATAGGCATCTATGGTTGCAGGCCAAGGTCTCCCTAAAATCAAGGGGTGGCCACCAGTTGGGGGCTGCGTTTGTAATATTAAGAGATAAATGGGGTAGTTCCATGAGCTGATTGAAAGAGTGATATCCTCCAGCTTCCCTACTAGCCTCACTGTAGACCTATTTGTCAGTTCTAAGATAGTAGGGGTTTGTTTAATATTCCGAAGACCCAATGTGTGCATAGTTTTAGAGGTGATAACATTTATTGCAGAACCCAAATCTACCATTACATTTGGGATTTCAATCCCATTGATTTGTACTATTAGGATTGGGTTCCCTAGATCCCCATATTTGACAAGCATAGACTTTCCCATCATGATGTTGGACAGCTTTCCCATAACATGGATGGTGAGAGGGTCCCTTGATTTCTTTCCAGGATTTTTAGAACAATATTTTTGATTTTTTTTGTGTAAACTGGTACATCCCTCATGCTTGAAGTAGGGAAATTTTGACAAAAAAAAAAATTAGTTCACCTAAAAATTCAAAACCTGTTTGAGGGTCTTGTTTACTTAGGGTCAGTCTTTCAAGATAGGGTGGATTAGCTTGACGTCCCTGGATAACAGTCAGTTGAGGAATGTCTTGGTTTGGATTTTTTATCTCTCTGTAATGCTAGCAGATTGGTGAGACCAGAATTGCAGAGAGGACACTTGAACCACTTCGGGATTCTAGGATCTAGCCCTCTTGAATCCAGAGAGGGATCTCTCTATAAGTGAAAAGATTGATTTATCTTTAAGGCTTTTTTATGTCTGATATTAGTCTAGTTATTAAGGGCAAGGGTTTTTATTTATTTTTGGATGGTTGAGCATGATTTTTAGTTGAGTGGAAAGTCCTAAAATGAAATATTTTCAAAGGTGTGAAGTTGCAAGCAATCAGAACAAGCTTTGGCTGATAGGATAGATATGTTGCTGGTTTTTAGTCCATTGGGCTATGGAGTCATAAAAGGGTTTAATTGTGTAACAATTTCAAGAGTGGTCCAAGGGGCAAGTCATTTATATCACAAGATATTTTGAGATTAAATGATGGAATGGAACAATAAAAGTGTTGAAGGGGTGGAAACCGACAATAATTTCAACTAGGATTTATCAATCTGTCCAAACAAGAAAAACCTTTTAAGTAACTATTTAAAACTGACCAAAGGACATGGATAACCATAAACTTCTTTGGACAAGTTTGTATTAAAGCTAACTCAATAGACAAACAATCCAGTAATCCACATAATTACTTTCAGAAGGGATGAAAACAGATAAGAAAAAGAAAGTGTAGCCTATGATCAGATAAGATACTTTTAAATCTAAACTACTTTCAGCATACTCTTAGGGAAAATTTCAGAATTACCTTTGGAGAAAGAAGCTAGAAAACAGGGCAAACCATCACTTTTCTAGTCTAACTTTACTGAGTATATACTAAAAATAACATTCAAGAACAATGTTTAGAGTAAAAAGTAGGACGAGGGAACACCAACATTCCTAACTGCTTGAACTGTATTGAATCATTCTTAAATACACGATTTGGAGGAAAATATTGAGATAAAGCTTATCAGTCAGAGAAGGGTACTGTAAACAGTAAATCCTAACTCTATGCTTGCTTTCATTTATTAGAGAATAATGGACAAAATGGCATACATGAAAGGAAAAAAATAACATAGAAAGGATCACTTCACCAGTGATATAGACTAGGATCCCAAGAATCAGCTTGTATATTGATGTCAATCCAGTTACATTCTTCAAGTCCAATGTTTCAGTTCAGCAATCATCTTCAATTCTCAGCCAAAATTATTTGATTACAAACAGAGCTTCAAGAGCCTCTGAACACTATTTACATGTAGAAAGTTTCGAGCACAAGTATATTTCAAAGTTCTGCAACCAACCTTTTACAGTGAGCTCCTCAAGAATATTTTATAGAAAGAATGAGGAGGTCGAAAGAGAGAAAATATCTACAGGCTCAATTAAAATGTTTTAATGCTTCTCAGCCTTTGAGGGGCTCAATGGAGAATTTTACAGATATTTCTTTGTATTAATGGGATTTAAATTAAGTATTAAGCTCGCTAGGGATATTTTGTTGACTTTAAGGCTCTGTGTCATCATTGTAATAACTCTGCTGATATTTTTTCAATAAGTCTCTTTCGCTTGGAATAATTGTTCGGCTGTATTAAGGCAGATATGCTCTATTCTAGTAATAAATCAACCTTTTTTGAATGCTTTGAGGCTACAAGTGGCTTCTGGTCATTGAGAGGATTCAATTGGCCTCTAATGTGGCAGTGGAGGCTTTCTCAGTCTAGTAGATATTTTTGTTTTGACTTAAATCAGGACTAATTTGCTTCTGATCTGTGTGATAGACATAATTAGGCCTAATTTCCTGTCTTCTATTCTTTAAATGTGTTTAATTGAGTGGATTAGGTGTTTGATTATCGATTTAGGCCATAATCCCTCAAACTGTGTAAACCATCTTTGATCCTTAATCTCTGCTCTGACTGGATCTTTTAATACTAATGCTCTTTGATTTATTTAAACTTTGTTGTGTCTTGTTGATGTGTAGGTGCGCAGAGGGTTTCTAATGGCATCAGTGCTCATGAGGCATGGATGAAACATGATATGGAACCCTGCGGGAAGATCTCTTTCATGAATAAAGGTCCGAGGGATCGTCATCCCCGGCCTTCAACTTTTCTTTAAAATAATTGAAAATCCATTAAAACTTGAAAAATACACAAAAAGTTATAAAAATCTTGCGTGGCTGGGTAAAACTACTTTGGAGGCTTAGGTTTAGGACGCAACCGTTGGATGAAAGCATCCAACGGTGGAGATTGCTCGCGATGGTTAAAAAGGAGGCAGTTGATGAAATGGTGGAGAAATTAAGTCAAATCCATCAATCTTGCAAAGATCAACGGTCAAGAGCAACCGAGGAAACATAATGTAGAAGGGCTACTTTATCGTGAAATGGAAGAAAATGTGAAGAACATAAGTGAAAAACCTTTGGCAGAGGAAAATTGGGGTTTCCAAACGATCCTGGGCCATTGGATTAGATTAATCCAAGGAGATCAATGGTCGAGATTGATCGAAGAAGGCCCTTGGAGGATGGGCGGAGGGTTACTAAGAAATTCAAGATCGAATGTGAGCCGTTGATCTGCAGATATCAATGGTGGAGATCAAATGCAATGGAATGTAGTGTAAATGGGAAGAGTAGTTTCGGTAAAAGAAACCAGCGGTATTGTGTAGCGAAAAGGCGGATAGGTGGTTTCACCTTTTTTAACGCGATATGCATAAGAGGCTGACACGTGGCATTTCAAAACTGTCTATATCACGTAACTTTTGAGAATTAACGTTCGGGCTAAAAATCACACGATATGGAGCATCTGCCGTCAAATCAGGGGTCTTAGATCAGACGGCTGAGGGAGGAGCACAATGGCGATGGGATGCTCGGGTGATAAGATGTGGGACAGGGTCTAAGCAGTTTTTATCTGGACCGTCAGATCAAGGAATGAACGGCAGAAATTAAATCTGGGATGGGTAGGACCCAAGAGAGTTAGGCCTGTCGGATTTATTATGGACCGTTGGATTGAAATAGATCAACGGCGGAGAATTAATATCGGGTTAATATAATAAAATATGAGGTGGAGAAAGGGTTAGTGTGGGTCGTTGATCTATAGAGATCAACAGTGGAGATTTGCCGAAAAAGAATTATACAGGGGGTTTCATGAGTTTAACAAAGGTTGGAGAAATGATCTGGACCGTCGGATCTTATGCAATGGACGGCCCAGATGTAATCGGAGATTTGCGATCGGAGGAGGCAAGGGTTAAGAAGCGCCAATGCGATTGAATGAGAGCCATCGATCTGAGGATCAGATCGATGGCGGAGAATGTATCGGAGGAGGTCATGGTGGGGGAAAGGGCTTTAGGATGGAGCGATAAGGGTCGTCGGATCTGGATCTGGCGGGGAGATCAATGGCTGAGGATCCATCGGGAGAGGCCAATCGGGAAGGGGGAATAAAATATTACAACACGCCCAATGGAAATCTCCGATGCGAGATTGCATTGGCCATTGATTGGTTCAAGATCAACGGTGGGGAAGGGCTCCAACCAATGAACTGGTGGGCCTAGTTATAATATATAAAAAAAGTGAATTTTTATGAAATACAAAGAGAAAATCAGATCGGGAAGGGTTTATATAAAGTTTTTAGCACCCGACTGCGGGCTCTTGGGTTATATGAAGGGAAGTGGAGGTCGGGGGTTTATAACAAAGGGGCTTATCGGCATCGGGGGTTTTATAAAACAAAAATACTTGCACCCATTGAAAGTTTCCAACGTTATAAGCACAGATCGTTTTGATTTTTTCGGATCAACGGTTGAGAATGGTTTAATCAATGAACTGGCAGGTTCCCTTTATAACAAGAAAAATGGGTTCTTATGATTTTACAAAGGAAAATTGCATCGGGGAAGGGTTCATTTATGAGTTTTAGTGCCCGATTGTGGGGCTGTTGGGTATATGAAAAGATGAAAGGATCAGGGGTTTATATCAAAGGAGCCCAACAAATCGGGGCTTTCCATTTAAACAAAGAAACGTGCCCATCGAAAGTTTCCGATTGCGATAAGCATTTCGGGACTTAGCGTTTGGTTCCAGCGCTAGGGTATATGGTGGGGAAGTGGTTTGGGGGGCTTAGCCGAAGGGGGCTAAAGCTTTAGTCCAAAAGGCTCATTTTTATGATTTTTCAAGGATTTTCAAGGCATTTTTTAGGGTTTCAGATAAGGTAAAAAGGATTTTTCAACCTTATAAAAGGGATTTTAATGAAGGGAAGAAGGGAAATAAGGGAAAAAAGAGGAAATTTATGGGAAAAAGGGGATAAAATGGAGGTTAATCATGAGTGAAAACAAGGATAAAATGGAGGTTTTTGCAGCAGTCTTTTCATCATAAAAACATCAGATTTTCAGAATTAAAAGGGAAACAATAGTGAAGATTAATCAAAAGACAAGTCATCTTCACAAGACTTCAAGAATTAACAATTTGGCAATAAAACTTATTTCTTGAAGGCTTCAAAAATGCTTTAGCCACCATTTGATATGACAAATTTTATAGGTGGCTAACAGTGGCTCCACATGGGGATGGTGCCTTCTTGAAGGCATCAAGAACTTCAGACTTGTATTCTCTGGGGGGCTGATCAGTGCCTTATCCATTGGGCTGCAACTTTCTTCCCTTGGATGATCTTCTTTTGCTCTGAAAATGTTAGCAGCCATGAAAGACAATGGAATACTATCAAACCAAGATTCCTACCTACCCAGTCCTACTGATCTAACATTTTTTCTTCTTTCAGAGTGCACTTGGATTGGCAAACTCTTTTACAAACATTTTATTCTTTTGAAAGAAAAACAATAATCTAAGTCTACTTCTTATTTCTCCATGAACTTAGATTAAATAGTTCAGTTCATATGCTTCTCTACCTAACTACTATCTGTTAGGATTAAACATTCTAACAGATTTTTATTCACTAACTTCTAAAACAGAAATTTTAAAAGCATACAAGTCAGGATTGAACAGTCTAACTTGTTGCTGATTTATGGCATCAAAACAAGCTGCACATAGATGATATTTGCAGAAAATTAAATCAAAATGTTGAAGGCTTAAGATCTGAAAGTTTTCAGCACATCCTTCTCTTTTCTTTGGCTCTGTTTTTGAGTTTATTTGAGTTGTTTTTCCTTGTTATCTGGTTCAGATTTTGAGCATATCAGAACCAGTTTACTTCTGTCTTTTGACTCGAATTTAAAATAGATTAGATTCATTCTTATTTTGAAAACTGAGGTTCAGATTTTGGTCTGGTTTGAACCTTTATTTTCTATCCTAATCTACCTACTGATAAGCCAAGATTAAGCTATTTGGAAAATCTAATTCACTAACCTATCAGCAGTAAATTTAAAACTAATTAGTCATGATTAGGCTGTATGACTAATTAGAAGTGTGTTTTTCAGGAGTGGCATTTAAGTTTGCACACTTTCAGATTTTGTTTCTCTTTTTTGGTATGGGGTTGTACCTTTCTTATTTTTACAATCTGCCCTCTTTTCTTTCTTTTACTGTTTTTTTATTTTTTATTTTTTTCTAATTTTGAATGCAATGGTGAATGGAATATTTTTAATTAGAAAAATATAAAAATGCTCTCAAACATGATACGATCAAGAGAAGTAATGTTTGAGCATCCTACCATTGACAGGACCCCCAAACAGTTCAACTCCATTCAATTCCTGCAAGAAAAAGGTATTGTTACTAGCAGCAGAATGAACGAGATAAGGGCTGAGCCATAAGCTGTCAAATTTCCCATGCTTGCCCTTGTCTTCTCTCCTTGAGCCCCACTTTAACACTTTGTCCCCAACATTGAAATTGTTGGCCTTTGTTCTTCTATCAAAGAGCTTCTTGATGTTCTCTTGCTTTTGTAATGCTCTATTGTAGACCTCCTCTCTGGTTTGCTAAAGGTGAATGGTTTGATTTATTCTTCTGATCATGTCATTATCTTCGGACTGCACTTCTTGAATCAACTTCATAACTGGTACACCAAGGCTGGTTGGAAAAAATTTCATATGTACCATACACAAGCTGGTAGGGTGACATCCCAATAGATTTCTTAAGAGTCAATTTGTCAGCCCATAGTGCATGCACTAGCTTTGTGTGCCAAGACTTCTTGTTGTACTCCAACAACTTCTTGATTATGTTCACCAAACTCTTGTTTGAGGATTCTGCCAGCCCATTACCATGAGGGTAATAAGCAGTAGAATGTCCCAATGTAATCTGATATTTGTGATAGAATTCAACCATCTTCTTGGATCCAAATGCAGCTGCATTATCAGTTATGATATTCCTAAGATAGCCAAATCTAGAGAGAATATGAGTCTCCATGAATTTGATGATGACAGAGTCATTGGCTTGCCTAGAAGGGATGGCTTCTATTCATTTGGTGAAGTAGTCTGTTGCAGTGAGAATCCATTTATGTTGGGCAGATGAGGGTGGATGGATTTATCCTATGAAGTCAAGTCCCCACTGTTGAAAAGGAGCTTCAACAGTGATTGGATGAAAAGGTAAGGGCATCAACTTTTTTTTTTTCCTTCAAAGAGTTGGCATTTATGATAAGCAATTATCATCTTATGTACATCTAGAAAGAGTGTGGGCCAATATTAATCAGCTCTAAGGATTTTGTTTGCTGTTGTCTTCCAATAGAGGTGGCCTCCACATTCTCTTTCATGGAACTCGTGCTTAACCTTCTTTGCATCATTCTCAGGCAAACATTTAAGCAATATTCCACTTGCATTTTTCCAATAAAGACATTTATCTATAATGTAGTAGTTTACAGCTTTTAACTTTAAAAACCTTGCCTTTGTTTTTGATAAACCAGGAGGTGTATTCAAATTAAGCAAAACATATATAATATCAACATACCAAGAGGAATTCATAAAATGATCTTCAACAATGGAAGCTGACAATTCCTCTTGTTCATCTAAAGCATTTATCATGTTTATATCAAGAACTTCAAAATTTGATTCACCCATTAATCTAGCTAGAACTTGGCCTTTGATGAGTTTAGTGGGCTTGATTTCTAAATCATATTCAAGTATCATAGCTATCCACTTACCTCTCTTACCATCTGGGTCCTGTATTAGAATGTCTTTCACAACTGAATTTGGGACAAAGGCAATGATGTGGGAGTGCAAAATGTACACTCTGAAGTCTTTTAAAACTTTGACTAAGGCAAAGGCTTGTTTTTCCATAATGTTGTACTTCAGGGGTGCATCTCTCAATGCCTTGCTAAAGAATGCAATAGGCTGCTCTTGTCCTTGTGGATTTTTCTGCAATAGGACAACAACTATTGTATCTTCTGATTCAAATGAAAAAATGTAAAAATATTTTTAAAAATTAGGACTTATTAGAACTGGTGTTTTGGTCAATGCTTGTTTTACCAGTTCAAAGGACTTCTTTTATTTCAAGGTCCATTTAACTCCTTGCTCCTTTTTCAGCATGTTTGTAATGTTTCTAAGGATTTCATCCAAGTTAGGTATGAACCTTCTCAAGAAATTAATCTTTCCAATGAAATATTGAAGTTCATTGATGTTTCGAGGATGAGTGATTTGAAATATAACCTTGATCCTCTTTGGGTCTATCTTTATCCCCTCTTCTAAAATGATGTGCCCAAGAAGTTTACCTTCTTAGAGACCAAATAGTGTTTTCTTTGGATTTAAAGATATCCCAAACTTTCTGCATTTCTCGAATACTTTTCTCAAGTGTTCTAAGTGCTCTTCATCTGTCTTTGAAAAAACAGTGACATCATCAAGGTAAATAATTATGAATTAGCCCAATTCTTCCAAGAATGAAATGTCCATGGCTCTCTGAAAAGTAGCACCAGCATTCATTAGACAAAAGGGAATTTTCACATACACGAAAGTGACCCAAGGTGTAGTAAAATTTGTCTTTAATTGATCATCAGGATGTACTAAAATATGATTGTATCCTAAGTAGCCATCTAGCAAAGAAATTATTTTAGAACCAACTACCCTTTGTAAAATATGATCCATATTAGGTAAAGGGTAGTTTTCCTTTAATGAAGCTTTGTTTAAATCTCTAAATTCTATACAAAGTCTAATCTCTCCTATTTTCTTCCTAACTGACACCAGATTAGACACCCACTCAAAATATCTAATAGGGACAATAATACTAGCTTCATATATTTTCTTGATCTCCTTCTCAACCAAAGGTAACTGAACAGGGTTTATTATGCACAATTTTTGTTTAAATGGCTTTTGGTTTTCCTTGAGAGGTATCTTTTGTGTCGACTATTTCAACAACGGAAATCGGTAAACTTAGACAATTCAATCATTTTTGGTTTTAGTATACTGCCTATATTACACTCTTTGACTTCAGTTTCCATAGGCTCTAGCTTTGGTTTCTTAGCCACATCATTGAAATCAAAAAAATCTTCTAAAGGGGCCAGACCTTTTGGCAAACTTTGATTTTTAGACTGCAAAGTTTCTAAGTCTTATGTTTCTAATTCTGCAATCATTTCTATTGTGTTTTCAAGTTTGCTAGATAACAGGTTTACATCAGCCATCTCACGAGACTTTTCTTCTTCATCAAGTAGATTTTCTTCACTGGGACAGTTTGTTTCATAGTCTGAATCTGAACTTGGTAGTTCGAATTCATTTCTGGATTGCAGGAAGTCTTCTATTTGTTTGTCTCCATCAAACACTTGCCAATATTTTTCGTTATCAGGGACAGCTAGTCTGAATTTAATTTGAGTTGTACATTTTTTGTTTTCATAAGGCTTTAAGCATGTTCTAGAAGAAAAGGCTAAACTGTGGGCCACGATATTCTTTTGTCTTGGGACAAAAATTAGTTTGGATTCGTCAAAAGTTTTCAATAAATACATGACATCATTTCGATAGGCTCTATGTCTGGGGTGTTTGGCATTGTATTCCCCATTCACTTGCCTAATGATTAACTCTGAATCCCCATGAAATTTAATTCTTTCAGCTCCTAATTTTTTCAACAAATGTAAGCCTAAAAGAAGGGATTCATATTCCGCTATGTTATTCGAACACTGAAAATTTAATCTGTAGGAATGGCCTTCCGTGTGGTTGTTCTCAGTGTTACGTATCCAGACACCTGCACCAACGTTGCTCCTAGTGCAGGACCCATCAAAGTTCATACTCCAAAGAGGACTAGTTTCGGGTTCATCAGTTTGGTTACTATCCTCTTCAACAAGTGTGCTTTTGGATTATTCTTGAAGTTCAGCACTTCATTGAATTTGTTTTAATTCCTCTGGTTTTTCATTTCATTGAGGACTGCTTTCTTGACTCTCAAGGTTTAAAAGCAAAGGATGGATGATTTTTAGCTCTAGACCTATGTTTGGTTTGCTGTAGTTCCAAGTGTAGAAAATTGTTTTGACACTTTTGCATTGTTTTCCTCCTCCTCTCTATCTGCCATTAATTCAGTTGTTCATTGAATGTTTCATCGTTAAAAAGGATAAATGAATCAAGGCCTGTGTTTACAGAATAAAGGGGAGATTTTTGTGGTCTTTATTGGTTAGTAACCATGTACTGCATATGGGACTCCCTGTAAAGTCTTCTTGTCTGATTGAAAACAGGGATCGTTGCATATGTCATGTACATTTGCATAGTTACTTGTAACTTAGCTCCCGAAGACCTTGCTAACAACATACCATATTTTGGGGGCACATTAGCCACAAAAATATCCATTACTAAACATTTGGCTTGGATTTATGCTAAGTTAACACAGAGATCTTTGATTAAACCTAAACATTTTACTCTACTTGAGTCAAAGGAGTAAAGATCTTTATAAGGTCTGGTGATTTCAAGGCTTGGGCTCTCCATTATAGCTTTGGGCATTAAATTGTGAGAGGCCCCTGAATCATGCATACCGTTGTGCAAAATTTTGTCATGAGCATTTAAAATAACATAAAAAGGAGGAATTGGTCCCTCTTGATATCTACCTTCAATCTTAGGACCAAAAATGAGCTCTGGTTGGTCATCGTTAAGATTGAAAGTGTCATTATTCTCCTCTATGTTTAAAGCCTTCAAAATTTGGGTTCTATATACATTTTGGGGAGCTAATTCAGTAAGAGGAACAGAGATTTTGATTCTGGAAATTTCCTGCTCCAAACTAAAAGGCATCTGATTCTTTGAAGTGCTTGTTTTAGCCTTATTAACTGCCACTCTATCAGCAAAATCAGTTTGCTGATTTCCTCTATTTACATTTGTTAAAATTGTTTTAACAGGAGTATTAGCTGAGGTACTAGTACTACTAAGATCTTCACTCTATTTTTCAGTACTTTGAGTGCCCTTTTCTTTGTTTCTATCAGAATTTACAGCCACTATCTTGTCCTTCTGTTTTACAATTTTGGGTTTATTTACAGTGCTATTTTGTGAAGAATTGTCAAAGGTTTTGTTGTTGGGAGTTTCCAGATTCTTTTTACTTCTAAAGTCATATTCCTTTGTGGTCTTTATGATGAAATTTTCCATTTCTTGATAGTAATATTCATCTTCTAGAATCTTGTCATCATAGGGTGTATACAGACCTTGCTTTCTATTGTAATGTACTTCAAAGTCATCATTATCTACTCCCAACATATTTATGTTATCTTCCTTTATTTGATCTATAGTTTCTTCAACCTCAATTACATAATTTTGATGAAAAGGAGGAGTGATCTATTGATCATCCTCCCTTGGTATATTTTGAGGTTGGTTTCTCGTAAAATTCTGATTTTGGTTTTGATTTCTGTTTTGAGGAGCTGTTTGGTTTTGACTAACTTTTGCTCTCTCAAGTATGCACATATTTTTCATCATCTCCTCCATCATTCTTTCCATCTTTGAGCTTGATGTGGAAGGTATAGATTCCTCTCTAAGTGACACTCTCTTCTCATTCTTCATTCTTACTCTTTTCTCCATTAAGTTAACTTCCATAGCAAGAGCTCCCTTTTGCATATCTTCAAGGGTTAAAGGGTCTCTCAGCTGATAGGCCATTTCAGGATCAAATCCTTCAGGAAACTTGTTTAAAGCTGAGCCTTGTGGAGGTTTTATGTCTGGGGGAAGGGCATTTTAAATTCTGTTAAACCTAGTGCAATAGGCTTGTACATTTTCCCCAGTGTTTCTTTGGAGATTCTTGTAATCAGAAAGTATTTGGAGAGGGTTTTTTCTGAATTCCCATTTGTTTAGGAATATCTGATGGAAGGCTTGGAGATCATTAATACTCTGAGGGGTTAAGCCTTTGAACCATTTTATTACTTCTCCCCCTAAACTCTGAGCAAATAGTCTAAGTTTGACAGTTTCATCATCAATTTCATTTCTGTCAAAGTAGTCATTCATCTTATCCACATGTTGTGAAGCAGTAGTAGCATTATTGGCATCATACAATGGTATTTTGGACTGATAGTCTTGTGGAAGATTTACTAATGGTAAAGGAAGGACTAAGGGAGCATATCATGTTGCCACGATAGGAGGTGGAGGTGGATTTACAAGAGGTGGATTAACAAGAGGGAAAGTGGGCTAGAGTGGAGTGGTTTGGATAGTGGATGTATGAAGAATAGATGTGGATGGACCAGGAATAGATTGTTGAGATGATCTTGGATGAGAGACACCTAAATTGTAAAGGAAATGTAAATCAGGTGGTGTTGTTTCTCTACTACCAGGATGTTCACTTCTGTCTGGGGATGAAAGTGAAGACTCTAAATCTAGTTGATCTAAATCATCAAGCGACCTAGTTCTAAATGGATTTCTTAAGTCAACTTGTGATTGTTGTAGAGCTGCAAGATTTTCAGGAACATAATTAGCTCTCAAGGGTGATCTGAAAACAGTTGAAGATTTAACCTCAGGAGACTTCCTAAGGATTCTTTCAGGGTTATCAACTATCTCAGGAGGGTTTGGGTCAGCGTAGGCTCTAGTATAAATCTTTCTAGGAGCCACTATGCTGTATTTTTCAGACCCAACTAAACAAGAAAAATTTAACCAAATATGACAATCTTTAACTAAGTCTATATGCTATTACAATTAAAATGGGTCTTACTAGTGGAGTCTTAAGGTCTGTTTAGGATTGTGGAGTCACCAAGTAGAAATTTTTAGCTCTTTTGGAGGTAAAAGATTTTATGGTCCACCACCATGTTTATTTAATACCAATCTGAAATATTTTTTGGGTTTTCTGAGTTTATTCAATCCTATGGGTTCTAAGAATGTCCTAAATCCGTTTCAACACTTAGCTATGGTGATGAGATAGAGAAAGTCTACTCTTATCGCTAAGCTAGATGATCCTTCAAGGTTTGATAAGCTCTTATGAGAATCCTAAGGTTTCCTTAGTTTGTCACTGATTCAAACAAGTTTTATCATGATTACCATTTTCTTGGTAGTGCTTGAAGAGGGCTACTTGTACTCACTGAACATTGAGTGTTTGGCCAGAAATGTTATTCCTGGTGGGTTAACTGGATAATATACCAAATGTTCTTGTTCAAAGGGTAATTTGGATCTTAAAGGTGTCTAGGATAAAAAATACTCAAAATCCCCAACGGAGTCGCCAGAAATGTTATCTCTCCATAATTCTAGTAGATTAATGAGACTGGAACCACGGAGAGGACACTTGAACCACTTTGGGATTATAGGATATAGCCCTCCTGAATCCAGAGAGGGATATCTCTATAAGTGCAAATATTGATTTATCTTTAAGGATTTTTTATGTGTGATATTAGGCTAGTTATTGAGGGCAAGGGTTTTTGTTTTTTTTTGGATGATTGAGCATGATTTTTAGTTGAGTGGAAAGTCCTAAAATGAAAGAGTTTCAAAGATGTGAAGTTGCAAGAAATCAGAACAAGATTTGGCAGATAGGATAGGTATGACACTGGTTTTTAGTCCATTGGGCTATGGAGTCATAAAAGGGTTTAATTGTGCAAAAATTTCAAGATTGGTCCAAGGGGCAAGTCATCTATATCACAAGATCTTTTGAGATTAAATGATGGAATGAAACAATAAAAGTATTGAAGGGGTGGAAACAAACAATAATTTCAACTAGGATTTATCAGTCTGTCCAAACAAGAAAGGCCTTTTAAGTAACTGTTTAAAACTGACCAAAGGACAGGGCTAACCATAGACTTCTTTGGACAAGTTCGTATTAAAGCTAACTCAATAGACAAACAATCCAGTAATTTGCATAATTACTTTCAAAAGGGATGAAAACAGATAAGAGAAACAAAGTGTAGCCTAAGATAAGATAAGATACTTTTAAATCTAAACTACTTTCAACATACTCTTAGGGAAACTTTCAGAATTACCTTTGGAGAAAGAAGTTAGAAAACAGGGAAAACCATCACTTTTCTAGTCTAACTTTACTGAGTATATAATGAAAATAACATTCAAGAACAATGTTTAGAGTAAACAGTAGGACGAGGGAATGCCAACATTCCTAACTACTTGAACTGTATTGAATCATTCTTAAATACACGATTTGGAGGAAAACATTGAGATAAATCTTATCAATCAGAGAATGGTACTGTAAACAATAAATCCTAACTCTATGCATGTTGTTATTTATCAAAGAATAATGAAAAAAATGGCATACATGAAAGGAAAACAATAACATAGAAAGGAACACTTCACCAGTGATATAGACCAGGATCCCGAGGATCAGCTTGTATATTGATGTCAATCCAGTTACATTATTCAAGTCCAATGTTTCAGTTCAGCAATCATCTTCACTTCTCAGCCTAACTTATTTGATTACAAATAGAGCTTCAAGAGCCTCCAAACACTATTTACATGTAGAAAGTTTCGAGCACAAGTATATTTCAAAGTTCTGCAACTAACCTTTTACAATGAGCTCCTCAAGAAGATTTTATAGAAAGAATGAGGAGGTCGAAAGAGAGAAAAGATCTATAGGCTCAATTAATACATTTAATGCTTCTCGGCCTTTGAGGGGCTCAATGGAAAAGTTTACAGATATTTCTCTGTATTAATGGGCTTTACATTAAGTATTAAGCTCGATGGGGAGATTTTGTTGACTTTAAGGCTCTGTGTCATTGTTGTAATAACTCTGCTGATATTTTTGCAATAAGTCTCTTTGGCTTGGAATAACTGTTCTGTTGTATTAAGGTAGATATGCTCTATTCTGGTAATAACTCGGTCACTTTTGAATGCTTTGAGGCTACAAGTGGCTTCTGGTAGCTGAAAGGATTCAATTGGCCTCTGATGTGGCAATGGAGGCTTTCTTAGTCTAGTAGATATTTTTGCTTTGACCTAAAACATGACTAATTTTCTTCTGATCTATGTGTTAGGCATAATTAGGCATAATTTCCTATCTTCTATTCTTTAAATATGTTTAATTGAGTGGATTAGAATTTTATTATCAATTTAGGCCATAATCCCTCAAACTGTGTAAACCATCTTTGATCCTTCATCTCTGCTGTGACTAGATCTTTTAATACTGATACTCTTTGATTTATTTAAACTTTGCTATGTCTTGTTGATGTGCAGGTGCGCAGAGGGTTTCTAATGGCATCAGTGCTCATGAGGCACGGATGAAATGTGATATGGAACCCTGCGGGAAGATCTCTTTCATGAATAAAGGTCCGAGGGATCGTCATCCTCGACCTTCAACTTTTCTTTAAAATAATTGAAAATCCATTAAAACCTGTAAAATACACAAAATTTATAAAAATCCTGTGTGGCTGGGTAAAACTGCTTTGGAGGCTTAGGTTTCGGACGCAACCGTTGGATGAAAGCATCCAACGGTGGAGATTGCTTGCGGTGGTTAAAAGGGAGGCAGTTGATGAAATGGTGGAGAAATTAAGTCAGATCCGTCGATCTTGCAAAGATCAACGGTTGAGAGCGACTGAAAAACATAATGTAGAAAGGCCGCTTTATCGTGAAATGGAAGAAAATGTGAAGAACATAAGTGAAAAACCTTTGGCGGAGGAAAATTGCATTGAAAGGAAAATTGGGGTTTCCAAACGATCCTGGGCCATTGTATTAGATTAACCCAAGGAGATCAATGGTCGGGATTGATCGATGAAGACTCTTGGAGGATGGGCGGAGGGTGATTAAGAAATGCAAGATCGAATGTGAGTCATTGATCTGTAGAGATCAATGACAGAGATCGAGTGCGACGGAATGTAGTGTAAATGGGAAGGGTAGTTTCGATCAAAGAAACTAGTTGTATCACGTAGCAAAAAGGTGGATAGGCAGTTTCACCTTTTTGAATGTGATATGCGTCAGAGGCCGAAATGTGGCATTTCAAAACCACCTATATCGCGTAACTTTGGATAATTAACGTTTGGGCTAAAAATCACGCGATATGGAGCGTCTGCCGTCAGATCAGGGGTCTTAGATCGGACGGCTAAGGGAGGAGCGTGATGGCGATGGGATGCTCGGGTGATAAGATGTGGGATAGGGTCTGAGTGGTTTTGATCTAGACCGTCAGATCAAGGAAAGAATGGAAAAAATTAAATCTGGGACGGGTAGGACCCAAGAGAGTCGGGCTTGTCAGATTTATTATGGACCGTTGGATTGAAACAGATCAACGACAGAGATTTAATCTTGAGTTAATATAATAAAATATGAGGCAGAGAAAGGGTCGGTGTGGGCCATTGATCTATAGAGATCAACGACATAAATTGGCCGAAAAAACATTATACAGGGGGTTTCATGATTTTAACAAAGGTTGGAGAAATGATCTGGACTGTCGAATCTTATGCAATGGATGGCCCAGATGCAATCGGAGATTTGCGATCGGAGGAGGCAAGGGGTAAGCGGTGCCGATGCGATTGAACAAGATTCGTCGATCTGAGGATCAGATCGACGTCAGAGAATGTATCGGAGGAGGTCACGGCGGGGGAAGAGGCTTTAGGATGGAGCGATAAGGGCCGTCAGATTTGGATCTGGCGGGGGAGATCAACGACTGAGGATCCATCGGGAGAAGCCAATCAGGAAGGGGGAATAAAATATTACAATGCGCCCAATGGAAATCTCTGATGTGAGATTGCGTTGGCCATTGATTGGTTCAAGATCAACGGTGGGGAAGGGCTCCAACCAATGAACCGGAGGGCCTAGTTATAATATGAAAAAAGCGAATTTTTATGAAATACAAAGGGAAAATCGGAACGGTAAGGGTTTATATAAAGTTTTTAGCACCCGATTGTGGGCTCTTGGGTTATATGAAGGGAAGTGGAGCTCGGGGGTTTATAAAAAAGGGGCTCATTGGCATCGGGGGTTTTATAAAACAAAAAGACTTGCACCCATCAAAAGTTTCTGATTCGATAAGCGCAGATCGTTTTGATTGTTTCAGATCAACTGTTGAGAATGGTTTAATCAATGAATCGGCGAGTTCCCTTTATAACATAGAAAAATGGGTTTTTATGATTTTACAAAGGAAAATTGCATCGGAGAAGGGTTCATTTATGATTTTTAGTGCCCGATTGCGGGGTTGTTGGGTATATGAAAAGATGAAAGGATCGGGGGTTTATATCAAAGGAGCCCATTACATCGGGGCTTTCCATGTAAACAAAGAAACGTGCCCATCGAAAGTTTCCGATTGCGATAAGCACTTCGGGACTTAGCGCTTGGTGCCAGCGCTAGGGTATATGGTGGGGAAGTGGTTTGGGGGGCTTAGCTGAAGGGGGCTTAAGCCTTAGTACAAAAGGCTCATTTTTATGATTTTTCAAGGATTTTCAAGGCATTTTTTAGGGTTTCAGATAAGGTAAAAAGGATTTTTCAACCTTATAAAAAGGATTTTAATGAAGGGAAGAAGGGAAATAAGGGAAAAAAGAGGAAATTTATGGGAAAAAGGGGATAAAATGGAGGTTAATAATGAGTGAAAATAGGGTTAAAATGAAGGTTTTTGCAGCAGTCTTTTCATCATAAAAACAACAAATTTTCAGAATTAAAAGGGAAACAACAGTGAAGATTAATCAAAAGACAAGTCATCTTCACAGGACTTCAAGAATTAATAATTTGGCAATAAAACTTGTTTCTTGAAGGCTTAAAAAATGATTTAGCCACCATTTGATATGACAAATTTTATAGGTGGCTAATAGGTTTATCCCAAACTACCCTTGGTTCTAGTTCCGTGAATTCATCACCAACTTGTTCAATAATGATAGGTGAAGTCTGAGCATTCATTACTAGACTAGATCCCAAATTTATCTCGTTACATTCTACAGTAGACATGCCATACGAAGGAAGGTTGAGAGTGTCAGCTTGTTGAACTCCCTTATTGTTAGGATTTGGATTAGGTTGGATGGGAAGCTAAGGACGAAGCGGTGGATTACTAGAAGTAATATTGGAAGGTAGCTACAACTGTTGTTGTGGCATAGGTTGGGGAAATTTTCCTGTAGGAGAAGGTTAACCCCAATTTTGGGACGACGAAGGTTTGAACTGGTTTGAGGGAACCATGGTTTCCAAGGTGGATATTGACAATATTGGGGCCATGCAGGTGAAAAAGGTACTTACTAAGGACCAATATTCAAATTATTGAAATACTGAGAAGGATCCTAAGGCATACCTTGATTCATATTTGGTGGTTGTGGCTACCATGGCTTCTTGGATCCCATGAAATAAATTTGGTCCACCTCTTCATTCGCTCTCTGAAAGAATGCCTTCAATCCTAGAAGAGAAGGGCATGAGCTGGTTGAATGACTTTGTTTACAGATTTCACAAGCTTCTACCCTATTTAATAGACATTCCTTTAGTGGATGTTTCTTCCTCCATTATGGGCCGAATATGGCCATGGTATTATCCAATTCCATTTTCTTCTGCTTTGCCTGCAACGTGTCCATATGAGCAAATAATGTACTCAAGATATGAGTCCTCAAATTGTCCAGCATATTTCCGATTTCTGCCTTCGTGACCCCCCCACTAGATGTCTTCAAAGCTCAAATTCCTTGTTTATTTTTTTTTTTATCCTTGTGAACACTAAATGAAAAACTCGTAGATAATAGAAAAATCTTATTTCGATATATCCTCTTTTCATACTATGTTAAAAATATCCAGAGATTATTCCCTTAATGCCCAGAGAAGGATGATTTTTAGAATGTCCTTATCCAAGCTACTATGGCCTAACCTCTGTAGAGTATATTTGAAGTGCTCCACACAATATTCCATATTCTCATCTTCCTTCTACATGAATTTAAATATTTATTCCTTGATATCATGGGAAAATATTTCTCATGTCACCCCATGAGGAGATAGCTTTCAGCCCTAAACCCATGAACCATCGCAAGGATGTTCCCTTTAAGGTAGAATGGAATATCTTCAATTTCTGAGCATCAGCTATAATATCGTACCCCAGACAGACGATTTTGAATTTAAAAAGGAATGTATCTGGATCTTCAAAGGAAATCCCATGAAAATTAAGCAATGTTGTCAAAGGAATGGGCTTCATCGGTGCATCACCTATAATGTCCCCAATTGGGAAATCGATCGAGGAAGTTGTAGGTGCCATGAATATTTTCCAATATTCACTCTGGATCTCAATGGGTTCTACCGCAGATGATTGAATTTGTTCTTCAATAGAGGGTTGAGTCTGTTTAACAACTCTTCCCCGATCGCGTGGTGACGCATATTCCTTTAAAAAAATTTCTTCTTCACTAGAAATGCTTAATTCCTCTGATCCCATACCTGCGAATTCCTCTCCCTATTCCATCAACATGAGTATTACTTCTTCTGGTACCTTGCTTTCTACTTCTTCTTCTACCATTGAATGGGGTTCTTCTAATACTGTGGGCAGCACTAGTTTCACAACAGACTACCCTTCGGATTTCATCTGAGTTCTTACCCTAATAGCGGCTCGCGAAGATGCTTCTGATTTATACTTTGTGATGAGTTCTTGGATATAGTTAATCCTCCTTGAATCCTTCCTTCCTCTCTTTTGGGTCCTCCTATACCCCTTTTATTCAGATATTTGTTCATACAATTGATGAGAAGAAAAACATTTAAAAGAAATATCTACACTTAGGACCTGGAGCAGGGAAAAATAAATTCCCTCCCTGGGACGAGAGATTGAGTATTGAAACAAAGAAAGAAACAAACAAACAAAATCAAGAGATATTAATCTCGGAACCTGGAGCAGGGCAAGAGAAACTCCCTCCCCAAGACGAGAGATTAGCCCCTAAGAAATCAACAAAAAGAAAATAAAAAAAAACAACTAACGCTCAATACCTGGAGCAGGGTAACACTTACCTGCTCAGGACGATAGATTGGTTCCTAAGAAATTAGCCAAACGAAAAGAAACAAAAACAACTAATGCTCAAGAACTGGAGCAGGGTAACACTTCCCTCCCTAGGATGATAGATTGGTCTCTAGGAAATCAATCAAAAGAAAAGAGACAGAAAAACTATGCTCAGGACCTGGAGTAGGGTGGCACTTCCCTCCCCAGGACGAGAGATTGATCCTTAGACCAATACGAATTGTGTTCTTGCACCTTTTCTAGCCTCCCTAGCAATGGCACTAAAATGTTGGTGTCCAAGTGTGAATGATTTATTCAAACCCTTTCCCACAGTAATTATCAATCTAGGATGCGTTGGTTATTGCAAGGCTAGCGTGCAAAATATATGCAGATGACAATTGCACAGTTAGGTATTAATCGTGGATTCGATAAACTATATAAAGCAAAAAACCATTGTAATAGCAATGAGAGAACATCAAAAATTAATTTTAAACTTGCAATACATTCACAGCAAGTAAGAATTACAGTAATTACATTAACTGTCACAACAATTAATGAAATAAACAAAACAGGAAAAGAAATTAAACACACACGGAAGTTATGTAGCACCTGGTCAGGAGAGTGGGTCCAACTCCCTGATCAGGGTTGCGATATAATAAAAAGCTCATGAAAAGGACAAAAAGATAACTTGCATTAATATTACTAAAAACTTATGTTACAGATCTCAATTCCCTGCATAGACAACCCCCGATTCACAGCTTTAGAGCACTTCTTATACAAATTATTACAACGGTAGTTCCTGAAATCCTAGAAACTAGTGCCTACAATTATACAATCGTTATGATAGACAAAACTAAATGTGAAAGATAGAAAAGGAAAGGTTATGAAGTTTTGTGTCATTGCAGCTGTTATCAAAAAATTGCACCTGATAGGATGCTAATCAGAAAATCTCATGTAATTGTTTCAAACCAATCTTGTGGCTGAAGCTTAGCCTCTTCAGTCTGAGAGGGCTCTCTCAAAGGGTTAATGGTATTGAATAAAGATTTATTTAGATGGCTAACTCTACTTGGAAAACAACTTGTTTAATGATGAGTATAGGTTGAAAATAGTATCATTGTGCAAACATTGGGCTTATGGAGTCAACACTTTTAGTGATTCAATAGTAATTTCACTTGACATGGAAGTTGAGGAAGGTAAGAGTTTTTAGCAGTAGTACACACACATGAAATATGAAAAACACAGTCAATTCATCTATAAAGGAAGTCAAATCATTACATGAATGAATGATTATTAAAGATGAAAACCACTACAATAGTACACAAAGAAAATATAGGTAAGGTAGGCATTAAAAACTCAATCAGAATCTTAGGTTTGTCAAGAAACAAGTCTCTGTATTACTAAAAACAGTCAATTTACAATAAGCTGCCGTTTTTCCAAAAAATCCCCAACCCTTGACAAATTCAACTCTATTTCCTTTAATAGACTTTTTACATCATGAGTTGATCTACCTCCTCGCTAGATTCATCGAATTTTTGCCTAATGACAGCTTTCATAACCATAAAAAAACTATTTAATGACAAAATGACAATCATCCTACTTGACAATCCTTTTCCTAATAGGACTAAGAATGTTCATTATTACATTTAACAACATTATCTTCTAAAGAAATTACATCTTTTACATGTATGGTTTCACATGTTCGAATTGGGGTGATGGGACTCATCACTACATGACCTCTTGAATGATCTCCTCTAAAACTGGAAACAAAACCCTGTTTTTTAGGGAAACTAGTCTTCATCTTCAACGAATGCTTGAGCTGGTAATTTGTCTTCATTTCGTGGTATTTAAGTGTTGAATAACTGCTTTCATGGTCCTCTAATACTTACATAGTATCCAGCTATCCAAAGATGCTCCAAAACCTGGTAAAAAAGCTCCAACATAGTATGCTACAAAAGTAAGACAATTTCATAGTGCTACAAAAATTCCATTTACCATCAATGTTTTTGATTCTTTCTTTTGGTACAGCCTTAATCATCCTTAGACACATCTCCCATACAAATTTCATCTCCTGAAAGCTTCCAAAACTAGTTCAAAAATGAAAAAGAAAGCTACAGTTGTTTCGTAGCGTTTTGTTGTTTTTCAAGCCCAGGCATGCTACAAAACTGCTAAAAACAGTAAAAAATCCAGAATTTTTGTATAACTTCAAAACTATGCCTTATAAGTGAAAAAACACAGTTTCTAATCATGTCATTATTCTTCAAAACCATAAACTATCTCACACTATGATTCTTTAGGCATTTCTTCCTCATTTATGATGGGGGTAGATATTGGCTCTTCAAGTACTGTCATTTTTAGACCTTTGTTCTGCAATTCATCATGGATTAATTCAAGCTGCTCCTAGAGGTCCTTAACCTGATCTTTCAACCTTGTATTGGTGGCTTTCAAATGTGTGTTCATCCTCCTGACATGTTTGGTCTCTTTCCTCAATGGAATGGTACATTTTATATGTCGTAGTGTATTATCTAGAGTCTTGGAAACACTGTCAACCTGCTCTTCCCAAATAGCCTTCATCTTTTCAAACTGAATCTTCTCTACACTGTGTTTCCTTGCTTCTCTTTTCATAACAACAATTTCATGATTGGCCAATTTCAATTTTTCTTCGAGTTGTAAATCTTTTTTTCCCATCACCTTCTCTTTTCCTTTCTCTGATTTGCTAGTTGTATCTTTCTCTGCAGGTGATGAAAGGTCAATGATCTCTTGTGATGGCTGAACTATGTCAGTAGGTGGTTGAACCTCTTTACTGCTCTCTAATATTTTCCTAGCACGCCTTTTCATAGGATTTCTTGCTTGGAACATAAAACATGCATCTTCTCCTTCAAATTCTAATTTCTTAGCAGATTTTGCCTTTCTAAATTTTTTCCACCTTCCTCTATGTCCTCAGCCTGGACTATAGGAGTTTATTCTATGTCAATGGCATGTAAAATATATTATATATTTACCTTAGCCAGTGCTCTATCTTCTACAGCCACTGTCTTCTCTTCTAAACCCACTGTTTGGCTCCTTGTCATTATTTTGGTTCCTTGTTTACTAACAGCTTGTTTTTGTTTTGCAGGCTTAGCCACTTTTGATTTATGTTTTGCAGGTGGGAAATTTGGTGTTTCAAAACTCTGCAATTGCTTTGTTTCCATCATGATAGGTTCAATTGGTTCTACTCTTGCAGTTTCACTTGGTTTTGCTACCAATGGTTCATTCTGTTCTGCTACTACTGGTGATGGAATTTTCCTAGGTTTAGGAGTTCTTGAAGGAGTAATAACATCCAACTAAAAACCACTAACAAACAAAAATTGTTGGGAAAATTTATGTACTACGGATAGAAAATGCATCTCATGATAGGTGAAAGTCAAAAACAATAGATTAAAGACTACACAGTTGTCTTTCCTAATTACGAAGAGATACACAGAGAGGATTAGAAACTTACCTGGTTTAGTCGCTTCTAAATGATTCCTTTCTGTCGCTCCTGTAGAAGTTTCAAATTCAAGCGGTTGTTTGCTGAAAGCTTCCTACAAGAAAGAACACTAAAACAACAGAAGATGCAATAATATAGATATCTAAAAAAATTAGTTAGCCAAATCAGTTAAGCATAAAACTAAATACATGAACAACTAAGATCTTATACAAGAGAAAACCATAGTTAAAACATGAACATGTAGGGAAAAACGAACTGCATTCTTTATTATAGTAGAAGGAGAGGTTACAACCTAGACACTGATCTGAAGCAACCTTCCAGCATGATCCCACAGCCAACCACAAATTCAGCAATCTCCAATCAGATGTTACACAAAATAGAACTCTATAGAAATATCTCCAGCATTTCACTACTCAAATTTTCCTCTCCATTCCTTGAGATTTGTCCTCAATTTATAGATAATTCAAGGTAGTTGATCAGTTAAGGACTTTCCAATAATAGGCAAGACATGTTTCCCTCCATGTAGATGTCAAATGGACACTTGGATCCGAAGCTTGACACATGTGAACCCTTCTAGAAGGCACTGGCCATGTGGAGATTCCGAAACAAGGAGAATTTCGCTCCCAATTTGACCAATGCACCCTAGAGTGTTGGGAAGTGCTTTGTAAAGCAGGTTTAAATGGATCTGCCTACATATGCAACGCACTTAGTCCCTTTAGAGGCTACGTTGATGAGCTCCCACATGCTAATTATAATCTTCAAACCTTTGGAAACATTTGCTTGATGAAAGTCCTTTTACATTTGTCTTCTTCTTGACTTAGGGCATATAGAAATTTGTATTGATATTTTGGAGATGATGTCTATTTAATCATGTCACTGGGATTGGTGCCCAATTTGACCTATAATAGAGCTGTTAACAAACGCAAAAGAACCACCATTAATGTTAATGGCCCTCAAGGTACTGCAGTACATTTCGTAAGGTGAGAATAGATGATCTGATGTCGAACGCCAAACAAAATATTTCGGTCAATGGTCCAGAAGCAAGGATCTTGTCGATGCTGTAACAAGCCTCATGGTACTGGAATCTGATGTTTCTAAGTGAAATTCCTGGATATTGATTTGTCATCTACAGGAAGTCTGCACCTTATTGCAAAACATGGAGTTACTGATTTCAGAGACAAGGGTATGACTTGATGTAGCAATTTTCAGGGATGACGGTCATGAAAATGAAGGATTATGAGTATTTTAGAAGGATGAGGTATGTCTCTGGATGACTTCTCTTGAACATATCAATAACACTGAGATGAGTTGGCAGCATTGACCCAAAACCGAAGTGAAGGTATAATGAACCATAGGTGTGAATGAACTGTCAAGATGATTACCCAACCCAAACAGTCACGGACATGGAGTGAAGGAAGTGTCATGTTCAAGGGCAACTTGCTACCAAAAGAAAATATTGTTCGTTTTTCCCAAATTTTTCCCCAATCATTTTTCAACCAGTACCTCATTATTTTTTAACAAGCTTGAGGAGGATAACATTTGCTTGATCTATAATTCAACCCTTCGAGCAAATAAAGAATGAAGTATTGCTATTTAATAATTTAACGAGTATAGCGATGAATGAGACTCGATTCTTGCCATGATCGACAAGTCCGTCACTATTTTATGATTTAATGAGCTTAACGACAGTGATAGCCCGGTCCTTTTTCATGTTTAGAGAGTCTGAAAAAGAGGACGAAAGCAAACTCCATAATGAAATTTTTCGTAAATTTTTCTCTCAGATCCAAAAAAGTATAAAATAATATCTAAAAGAACCTCTTTGGTCATGTTTAACCAAGGTATTCCTTTTTCGTAAATAATCTATCTCAGTCCAGAAAAGGGTTAAAATTATACTGAGTAGATATTAATTCATTTAATTGAATGAACTCGAAAAGACAAGTGCTCGGCAATCTTTTCACATTATCGGAGTCTGAAAAAAGCTGAAAGAAAACTCCAGTTTATCCTTTTTCATTGTTATCGAAGATCTAAAAAGAGATAAAAGTGTGCTTCAAATCCTTTTTTGTTTTTAACAAAGCTCAAAAAATAAGGAGAAAAATCATGCTTTGTGGTATTTCCTGTTCAGATGAACATCAAACAGATTAAAAATACCTGTTTCATGATAAAAACATAATAAAAATATAGTCACAACAATATATTTAACTTGCAAATAATTAAATGACTATATAAAAGTAGTTTCACTATTTACTTTTACCATTCCATAGTTACCATTTGCATTTTGGAGCTATGAACCTTATTTTACCCCCGAACTTCAGCGGTCGATTGTGTGCAATAGGTAAGAATGTTTGAATGCCCCCTGCAAGAGTACATGTCGAATGCCCCCTGCAAGAGAATATGCCCCCAAGCTTCATTTCATTCACTTAAGTAAACTACTAGTTACTAATAGTTGGATGGAATGAAGGTTCATTTACGAGATCAGATGGAAGACTCGTCGTAATTAGGAGAGGATTTGTTTCATTTTTTAACGAGCTTGAAATAGGAAAATAACTATGCTCATGACCTGTTTCATTTTTTAATGAGGTTGACACAATAAAAGAACTTTCCTCAAAGGCACTTGTTTAATTTTTTAACGAGGTTGACACAAGAAAAAATAAATTTCCTCATGGGAACATGTTTCATTTATCGAAGTTGACACAGGGAAATAACTATCGTCAACACCTGTTTCATTTTTTAACAAGGTTGACACAGGAAAAAAGAACCATCCTCATTAATCTGTTTCATTTTTAACGAGGTTGACACAGAAAAAGAACCATCCTCATAGTGCAGTTGGACTAGTGAGTGTGTGCTGGAGAAGACGTAGTCTAATGGAGTGATCATTTAAGGAGTTTGATGAACACCACAAATTATAATTTATAACATGCATTGACGAGTCTTCTCCAGGGTTTTCATTGAATTTTGGAATCTCTGAGGGTAATTTTTGTGAAATCACTAGCCACCAAGGAGAATAACTGATGGGACCAGCTTGATAGTGTATTGAGGATGTGAATAAAGGATTAAGCTATTCAGTACTCATAAAAGAGGAACTAGATAGGATTCCAGATGATGACATGGGTGAATTCAATGGACAAAACATTGAATATGAAGCAACAATAGATGTTATCGCAGCTAAAACAGATGGTTCAGTCTTGGATGCTATCTTAGCTATGGTCAAATGACTCAATGTATACCCTATAAAATATATGGGAACTCGAAATGAAACAAGATCAACAAAAGCAGAGGAATGTGATTGAAGAAAAGATTCATACAAGTAAAGCACCTACCGAAAAATGGGTTGGAGTTAAAGGTGTCTCATCTTGTGATATTTATTCAATTGAAATCAAACTAAGGTGGAAGAACTTCACCGTCAGGCCCGAAGTATATTTCAAGGGGTTGAATGTGTGATATCAGTGACTCAATAGCTAAATTGATTGTGGAGTGACCAATACAGGAACAACTTCCAGTTGTTCAAATTCGGGATCAAGATTTTCTCCACTTAGGGAATATAGCAACTAAAATATAAGGGGATGATAGACCCTATTTCATTGGTCCTGGGGATGATGTCCAGTTTGACCAATAAAAATTGCCCCTTAAATCACTATGGGATCCAGATCAACTTCCAGTTGAACAAAGTTGGGTTCGAGAAGGTATGGTCTCACTGATTGAATTTATTGTGACCATAAGTAGCTGTGAAGACTCCGTTTCGACAAAAATAGATGAACTAGGTTATGTAGAAATAACTTGAGCTAACTCTGGTTGAAGTGATGATGTTTTAGCAGAGGCTGGATTGTACTTGATTCGGTAGATCGTGATCGCCTTCGCCTACCAGCAGTAACTTCTGGTGGTAAAGGTAGTTTTAAAGTTAATCTACGCGAACGAAAGGGGGTAGGACTATGTTCTTCCACAATTTCTGATTAATTTTAACCAAAAATAAATAAACAAAAAGAGGGTAATGCTAGGCAAAAGGGTTTACTAGTAAACTGTGAACTGCAAAATACCTCCTGGCAAGCTAAGAAGTATGGGTAGGAAATCTCCCCGAATGTTGTGTTCAGTGTATCACAATTTAAAGGTGGCCGACTTGGTTCACTATGGATGGATAGCACCTAAAAGTTTTCCTCCCAAATATACCCAAAGGTACGTGGAGGCCCAAGTCCGTATTAGCACTATCTGATGCGAAACCACATAGTGAGGGCACCCCTTTATACTTATCGTACTGTAATGCTGCTCCAAGGGACGTGCTATGATATACTTACGTACGTGGAGTGAGGTATCACACTCAGAATGTATCGCAGACATGTTAACGACAGCTGCTATGTTTTACGATGCCAGAACACGTCTCTAGCCTAGACCTTCTAAATGTTATCATTATGGTTCCAATGTGTTTTTAGGTAAATTGAGATTAATTTTATGTTGATCTTGCTTAAAAATTTGCCTTTCAATGGTACCGCGATGATGTATGTAGAAATTCCTAAATGCAAACTAAGAATGATAAGAACACTTTTCACTTTTTAGTTTTTCAATGAAATACCTAGCTACAAAGGGAAGAGAGCAAATAATTTTGTGAGCAAACAAATCAATGAGTAAAAGAAAACATTGAGCACAAAACTAAATGCAGATTTCCTAATGTTCCTTTTTGAAAAAAACACACAATCCTACATGCAAATGCAAGTTTTTATTTTCAGTTTCTTTAATGTTATGAATGCAGAAAAGAAACTAAGTGCACCAAACAATAAAAAAATGCTTTTTACTTTTCGAGAAATGAAGAATATGAATGACAATTTCTCTTTTTGAAGGAAAAATGATGATTTCAACAATAATTTCTCCTATCAAGGAAATGAAGAATTTACGACAATTTCCTATTTCGAAAGCAAATGATTTCAATGCGCCTATAAAAATACTTTGAAATAAACTTTGCCAATGATAAATGAAAAACTTTTTAAAACAACATTGAACAAATTTTACTCAAAGGAAAGAGAAATATATAGGAACTACTAGTCAAAAGAGGATCAAAATTTTCAAAACACAGCAGCAAACATAACTGAAGTAGATTGCAAAGACAATTTCAATGGAAACAGTCACTTTTAGGAGCCAATGCAGTCTATCAAGGGGGAGAGTGCTCTACATATGCAGGCCTGAAAGGGAGACAATGCTATGCAACACACTATCTGCCTTCTGAGGGTGCATTGGGCGCAGTATACAAACAAAAAGATCAAGGAATACTACTGTTTAACACACCTTCTTTGCAAAATAAGTTCTGAAAAGGCTTAATCTTTTGATGTAACATCTACTGGGTGGATATACAAAGCAATTCAGTGGCTGTATTCACCTAGATCTATGAGAAAAAATCAAATTTATCCCTAGCAGAGTTGCCAATTTGTTGGGAAGATTTATGTACTACGGATAGAACATGCATCTCATGACAGGTGAAAGTCAAGAACAACAAATTAAATACTACACAGTTGTCTTTCCTAATTCCAAAGAGATACACAAAGAGGATTAGAAACTTACTTGGTTCAGTCGCTTCTAAATGATTCCTTTCTGTCACTCCTATAGTAGTTTCAAATTCAAGTGGTTGTTTGCTGAAAGCTTCCTGCAAGAAAGAACATTGAAACAACAGAAGATGCAATAATATAGATATCTAAACAAATTAGTCAGCCAAATCAATTAAGCATAAAACTACATACATGAACAACTATGATCTTATACAAGAGAAAACCATAGTTAAAACATGAACATGTAGGGAAAAATGAACTGCATTCTTTATTATAGTAGAAGGAGAGGTTACAACCCAGAGACTGATCTGAAGCAACCTTCCAGCATGATCCCACAGCCAACCACAGCTTTAGCAATCTCCAATCAGATGTTGCACAAAACATAACTCTATAGAAATTTCTCCAGCATTTCACTACTCAAATTCTCCTCTCCATTCCTTGAGATTTGTCCTCAATTTATAGATAATTCAAGGTAGTTGATCAGTTAAGGACTTTCCAATAATAGGCAAGACATGTTTCCCTCCATGTAGATGTCAAATGGACACTTCGATCCGAAGCTTGGCACATGTGAACCCTTCTAGAAGACACTGGCCATGTGGAGATTCCGGAACAAGGAGAATTTCACTCCCAATTTGACCAATGCACCCTAGAGTGTCGGGAAGTGCTTTGAAAAGCCGGTTTACATGGAGCTGCCTACATATGTAATGTACTTAGTCCCTTTAGAGGCTGCGTTGATGAGCTCCCACAAGTTAATTATAAGCTTCAAACCTTTGGAAACCTTTTCTTTATGAAAGTCCTTTTACATTTGTCTTCTTCTTGACTTAAGGCATATAGAAATTTGTATTGATATTTTGGAGATGATGTCCAGTTAATCAGGTCACTGGGATTGGTGCCCAGTTTGACCTATAACAAAAATGATGAACAATCTCTACCTAACCTTTGGAGTTCATCTAAAACAAGAATTTTCATTAAACCATGATGAAACAATGAAGTCTCACTCCCTTCAAATTTTGCTTGGACCTTATCTGCCATTTTTGACAAACTTCTGTGCCAATAGAAAGGCAGATCAAGGGCAATCTTACCAATAAAGTGTAGAAGTAGCTTGAAATGATATGAGTAGACTTTGTGGTATCTCCCTTCACAAGTAAAGTACTTTTGGATGATGAGCAGCATTTTGAGTAGTTTTCCTTTATGCAGCTTCTTGGTATGGCATTGGTGAGATCCATTTCACTATTTTCAGGATTCATAAATTTTTTTCACTGCTCCATGTTAAACTTGAAACCTTTGAACCACTTCTCATGTCCTCTTGTAATCCCTGTAGCAGTTGCAATAACCTATGGTGTGATGGACAGATTGAGCATTCCCACTTTGGTGGTTGTTCCACTGAAATTTAAAGCAAACTCTTTGGACATCTGTACATGGAAGCCGTGTAATTTCTCACAAAACTGTAAGCAACCTCTCCTTTTGAAGAGTTCAACGGTTGTTGGGTCTTCATTGATCTGTTTCATATCTCAGACATTGTCCACCTTTATTTGTCCTTATTTTCTCTGCCATGGTCTCTTTATGTATTCACAACCTCGCTTGATGATTTGTAACCTCGCTTAATAGTTTGAAGCCTCGCTTGATATTGCTTAATGTAAACCTTTGAAAACACCAGCCACAGCTTTGGCTTAATACAATAGCTCTCCAGAGCTCAATATCATGTAAAGAAGGAAAGAGAAATGAGAAATGACTGAATCGAGAAAGATTTTGAAGTTTTGATGTCTTCTCATGACACAATGATGACTCATACATACCTACACTGGTGATGATGACTTCAGACCTGACCATGTACCTTGGTTTTATCCCTCCCTGACTCGAATGGCATCTAACTTACCCGTTCCCAATGATATTTTGACACTTAACTGCTAATCTGATAGGAAAAATAAGAAACCATGCTTTCGTAGCATATCTAGTATAAATTTGATTGTTTTCACTACAAAAATATCAACAGTTTCATAGCAAAAAGTGACTTTTCTCATTGTATCTTGCTACGAAACTCTGGTTTCTTTGCTAAAAATAAATTTTCGGTAAAGAAACCTTGGGAATTGAAATATGCCAGAATATGATGAGCGATGTGACATGAGGGGGTTTGAAAATAAGTGGGTTTAGACCTTAGGGTAATCTTAAACAAGAAAATTTTAAAATTTTCCTTGACCAAGAATATAAAAATGAATCCTACAACCCTACTTTTGACACATGAACCTATTTAACTTGGTTAAATGATGCTTCATTTTTGGGTGATAACAGTAGCACTTCCCAAGATAGCGATGCCAGATCAGGAGCTCTTCCTAGAATTGTGAATATGGTCATCCGACCATCGAATCTACAAAAATAGCTAAATTAGTAAATCTCTTAGGTAATAATCCCCGTGACTATTCTTCATTGACTAAATACACCAAAAAGACATGACAAGGGGTTTACATGTACACTTTAGAACATGAATTGAATGTTAATGGTACAAATGGATAAAGGGAATATGATAAAATGGAAAGAAAAGATGTGCAGAGTTGGCTTCCAACAATCCCAACCACAAAATAGGACTGCAAACTTTACCCACAAGACTCCTAGGGTTGCGCCCTATTTATTAAAGGAAGATCAGTCCTTAAGACACCCAAAAATTCCCTCCATAATAGTCCTCTCCTATCGGCCCACCTATAGGAATAAACCAGCCCTCAAATAGTCATGTAAAGGCTCAAATATAGCCTCTCCTTATTTGCTTAGTGCTTCCTAACCTGCGTCCAATCTGAGGTAAGTATGTTGAGTTCCCTCACTCCTCCGATGAGCTTCTTGATGTCCTTATTTTTCACAAAAATGGATGATCAAATGAACAAAACTCACCTCTTATATATAATAAACAAGAGGGCTTATTCTAACGTCATTCTAGGGCTTTAAAATTTGTCACAAGGCTAAATAACATTAAGCCAACCTTAACACTTCTTGTGCAAACCCACACATAACCATCAAAAAATAATATCTTCATTTCTAGAGCTCTGATTTGAGTGATCTTCGAAGCACTGGAATCTCCACAGCAAGCTCTATCATCTCAAATTTTTTCATGCTCATATTATTCATGGTTTTGGCCCAAATCGTGATGCGTAAAAAACTGCAAGCTTGGGTTTCAAGCCCACAAGTGACTCTTGTGGCACTTTTCCCTCCAAAACCCGAACCCTAGGGCTTGGAGTACCTCCCAAGCTACACAAAAATCAACACTTCCTCTTACTAAGGGAGGTTCTTCCAAGAATAGGATGTTACCATCATGATCCGGCGACGCCAGCCCATCCAACATGCATCACTACAACATACCATGTAGAATGAATCTGTCAATCTCGATAGTGTCTCTACCTCATTACATATGAACCTGAAAATCCAAAACCTCCATATGGTTTGTCCCTTTGAGGCTAGACTCTCTCTGAGACTACATAATCTCCACTGACTTAGTCCTGAAAGCACTCATCCTCTAGGATAAAATACTACTTGTGAAAATCCCTCCAATATTGGATATGCAACATCACAATCTAATGAAGACTCTAGCCTGCCAATATAAAGTCCATCACATGAATCCATCTCAATCAACCTGATCTCATCCAAGCCAAAGAAACCCTCGAGCTATCCCAACCATCCATGAAAAATCAATGAAATTCCATGATCAACAATCTTCCCTACAACAAACTATTGTTCATGAGGCACACCACCAATCTCACTACTAAGCTAGTCATGACCACATCTCCATGTCTTCAACTGAACCCTCTGTTCCATTATCTAGATACCCAAAAATCCCTTTGAGTTGCTTCATTGTGCACACTTTGATTCACTATCCCTCAAAGTAGCTCAAACATGCTCTGATACCATGTTGATTTTCCACAATCTTGGGTCTAGGATATAATCTTAAAATCTTTGACGCTACCAAACCAAGAATCTCAACAAAACTAATTTTCACAATGGAATATAAACATCATTAAATCACACATGCATAGAATATAGACAACCTTTTACATTTTTCAATAGAACTTTTTTATATTAAACAACATGTAATACAACATTCTGGGGCTCCCATACCCAGGATAATGGCCCTCAATCAGCCACTAGTACAAGATACAAATTGGGGCTTGGTGTTAGTACATTGATGACTAATCTATCAACAACAAAATACTTTGATCATCTGGATGATGTAGTCAATTCTCTGAGCTCCTCTCAGTCGTACCCTATACCTGCCTAGTCCTTCAGCTCCTGATCTACAACTCCTACCTCTATCAATGCTCCAATTCCATTTGGCCACTAAACCTCGACTATCAATATGCTCACTAGTTGATCATTATTCCACCAATGCATCAACACATAAAGACTCCTATCGAGTTGTTCACAGCTCCACTTATGAACAAATCTCAATCTGTGCACTCCCGCTCCTCAGTTGTTCAAGTACTTCATCAAACTATGGTCTTCTTGTGTTGCTCTGATGAAGAAAAACATAGGGCACAGAGGGCTGCCACCTATCACTTCAATATTTCCATTTCCCACAATGAAAACAGGTTAAGAGGACTGCCCATCATTTTTCGTAGAAGTCCTTCTCCACACAAAATTTTCAGGCTACTCAAAACTTCTCTTGGTTGATCAACCCCTTGAGCTCAAAAACTTCCACTCTAGCAAAAATTTCAGTCAATGAAGACAGTGCACACCGGGCTCCAACCTAGGAAATATCACATTGTACTCAAGCAGACCATAAACTCCTAATCATGTCCACACTTGGTCCACTCTCACACTGCCCTCCAATATTCCATGAGTGACCAAGCCTTGTTGAAGCATATGCTCCTACTTAGGGCATCCAATCACCTAGGAGACCCTTACACATGGTTGCCAACAAAATTCTCATCGGACACTCATCCACCTACAAATTACATCAGATAAAGAGGACATACATAAAAAATTAATCTTCTCCTCTTGATAGAACATCCAAACAACCGGTGATACAATTTTCTCATAGGATGATCAACAAACTATCCAATACTCCACCCATCAAACTAGTCCAAAACTCGAACCAACACAAGACACTTTCACATCAAACATACCTCTTGTTTGGTGATTATACTACTATTATCAGTGTGATCTGGTTAGTTCTTCCTACAACTCCATGTCATTCCTACACAAAAACCCACAACATCATATTCAGTTGTGGCCTTCCTTTACCACACTCATTTGTCCACACTCCACTTGCTGCAATTATGGGCACAAAATAACCCTCTACAAGACCATGTTGCCACCTTTATAGGGATATAAGGGTTGTGACCTTTTTTATCCCCATAAAAACCTCTCAGCCCCTTTTCCCAACGACAAATAGGTTTGTTTCATTTACCCACAGGACTCGTAGGGCTACAACATGTTTATTACAAGAAGACCACTCCTTAAGACACCCAAAACTGCCCTCCACAAGAGACCTCCCCTCTCGACCCACATGTAGGAATAAACCAGCCCTCAAAAAATCACATAAAGGTTCAAATATAGCCTCTCCTTCGTTGAGTGTTGGGAAAAATACTGAGAAGGGGGTGGGGGGGTGAATAAATATTGGCAATAATCAAAATATTTACTTTTATCTTACTAATTTCTATATGCGACTTTGATTATCCCAACTAGCGTATGCATGCAACAATCCCTACAAAAACTTGCATATACTTAGATAAATTTATTGTTTAGATGAACATTCAGAAACATTATTTAACCCAGATCATCAGTTATGCATTAGATATTTAAGTAGTAAATATGTGCAGTAATAACAGAATAAATCATCACACATGAACACCAATATTTAAGGTGGAAACCCAATTCGGGAGAAAACCACCAATGTTGTTCTCTCTGTATTCAATATTTATTGTATAGAAAACTGCTTACAATGTTGTATTGATGCAGACTCATATCAGTACACAAGCATCTACCTACAGAAGGCCACAACCTTCTCTCGTTTTCCAGCTACTACTAGAAGGGAGCTCTAACCCCTAATCTCGTTACCAGCCACTACTTGAAGGGAGCTACAACCCCCTGACCATAACACCAACTTCTACTGGCGGGAAGCTTCTACTTCCAGACTGAATTATTCAACCCTCAGACCCACTACAAACCACGTTTCATAAATTTTCACACTCAATCCAACAACTTAACACAAATCAAAATATAGATCAACCGCAATAGACTTAACCCAAACTTCAAACATAACAGTGAGATCACTGTAAATAGGGAAACAGTAATAAACCTAGATTTCATAATCAATTTCAACCCTGATCATTCATTGTCTTAAATGCATACGCTACTTCACTTTACTGAACCTGCATGTATACGAACTTTCCTGCACACCAACTTGCATTTAGATCTGTGAATATAGACTTTCTAGAATGTGGTCAGACTCAAGAATAGATCTAAGGCTTTCAGTCATATATATTTTCAGATTTGCAGAACCCTTATTCACTCAGCATCATTGATCATATTTAATCACTCATTGATCAGATTTGTACATATTCATCTAGCAGCATTTACAACATTCAAACAACCCAGATCTACATGAACCCTTCATTGACAGACAACAGAAATATAACAACAATAAACAAATAACCTCTCCATCAAGCTTCAAAAAACCCTGACTTCCAAATGCGCTTTTGCTGAAACAAACTTGCATATATACGCACTTTTGTAGAGATGAACCAACATGTATATATGCAACTATTTCAGGACTGCGCAACTCTTCAGAATAAATAATCAGCTTAGATCTTACCCTTCACTTCAGCAAATTTTCGCCAGATCACATATATAAAAATTCCATAAACAGATATAGCAAATACATAGTCATTTGAGGTCTAGAGATCCTGATCCATCATTGTATCCATGGGTGCATCATAATTTCATATCTACCAATAAACAAAACCCACTTTATGCAGATATACTTCAAAGAGAAGTATTGAGTTAAAAACTATTACTCTTGCACAACTTTTCACTATGATATTCTTCTCATTATATAAGTTTATATTGGAAATACTAAGGGGGGGTGGGGGGTGTGAATCAGTATTTCTTTCAATTAGAGCATTAGTTAATCTTCAATTATTATCAGTGTTGGAGCAGGGTCTCCCACACCGATGTAAACTGGTCCATTTTTGGTATTATTTTGATTATATTTAGTCTAGCGTAGGGGTCAAGGGGCAGGTCAAATCCAAGATGGTTGTAAAGCGGATAATTAGGTAAAACCAGGGGTCCGCAAACCATGGGTTGCGGACCATGGTAAATTTAAGCTAGAATGATATAAATAGAGGTCTTGTTGAGTCGGTAGATAGCGATGATAAGAATTGAATGTAAGTGCTAAGTGTGGATTATAGCTGTGGGTTTGGGTGTTTTGGGGAGGACTCCTGCTGCCTGTGTGTGCAGAGCTCCTAGTCTAGCTGTGTGCAAACTCCTGCAGGCTGTGTGCGCAGGCGGGTTTAGGATTTTATATAAGAATCTGAGAATAATATATGAGAAGCATTGTCGGTATTTGAATCTGGATCTATCTGTTGTGTATCTATGATATATTTGCTTTCTGTGTTAAGGTATGAATGTCATATGTTGTTTACTATAAATACTGATAACTGCGAACCTGTTGTATTCTTTGTCGTTGGGTCCAAGCACATGGATACGGACCTCTGTGTTATGTTTATGGTAAGATAAGGCTGTTATTTCTTGCGATCTGTGTTCTACTTCTAGGATCTTTATTATTCGGTGCATCTGTTAACTATTGAGGCTGCGAACCTGGGTGCGGAAACCTAGTTCTAGCACCCTTCCATACTGCTTCGGGTGAGACTTTGACCTGCGAAAGTAGGTCACTGCCGAAAGGGCCAGTAGTACTAGGGGTTTTTTGGCAAACCTTAACGTTCGAACCTGGGTCTGGACCCCGAAGGCCAAAAAATGGTTTCGTTGCCGAGACTAGGAGCATTTTGAAAGAGTAGTCAGGTAACGTTAGAGCACCGAAAGGAAGGATACAAAGTTAATATGGATACAAATCTGAAATTACCCACCTTTAAGGGTGCGGGTGATGAAGATTTGGAGAGATTTTGGTTTGTTGTTGAATCTGTATGGACAACTCAAAATATCATGAGTGATTCAATGAACCAAGCCCAACTATCGCTGGATTTCCAAGGGAGAGCCCTAGATTGGTATATGGGACACATTGGGCAACATGTGAATGCAACTATTGATGAAATCAAGAAAGCCCTAAAATAACAATTCAAGAAGCCTAAGTCTTATTCGCAAATTGTTAATGAGCTGAAAGATATCAAACAAGGAGTGAACAAATCTGTGTGGGAAGTAGATCAGCGATTAAAGAAGGCGATCCAAGAAGGCAGATTTAATTATGATGATAAACAACATACATAATGGTTTATTGCTGCGCTCTTGCCTCATCTGCGGATGCCAATGGGTCACGAAACCGTTGATACGTAGGAGAAAGCATTAGAAGTAGCCATGAAGCTAGAAGCAGTGCCTAGAGACGAGACTCAGCTGGGTGTATAACAGATACAAGGGCAGTTAGAGGCTATGCAAATTGAGATCCAGAACATGCACAAGGAACCAGGGCTTAGCCTACTACAAACGCTAGACACCAGGAGGCACAGGGAACCGCTATTATGGTGCAATGACTATCAAATGGAAGGTTCGCATGATACTGATCACTGTCCCTACCTAGCCTCATATGTTACGAAAGTGAAGCAGTAATGGCGTGGATTTTGCAGATCTGTGGGCCACGGTGAGCAAAACTGCCAAACATATCAATTGATGAAGGACCGAGGGAGGATATACCAAGTAAGATTAGATTCCACATCACCTTGATCATCCATCAATAGAAAAATTTACCCTATAAGAAGAGGAGTAGGAAGCCCTGGGAGTAGCGCAGGTCGGAGTCGAGGTCAGTTGACTTGCTACAACTGTGGAAGGTTGGGCCATTTTGCACGTGACTGTCTAAATCCTACTTGGCAGAACTATAAATATGGTTGATAGTGGGATCACTTGATTGAGGATTGTTCGATCTTAGTAGCAAAAGTTCAAGAAAAGTGGCAAACACCTACATAGAATGTGCAGAGGATGAAAATAGAAACTCTTAAGCCTAGTACCACTTAAGAAGGATCAATGGTAGGAGTTGTGAAGGAGGGAAGACCTCTCCTTGAGAAATTTAATTCCTTGATCGAGATGACTTCTAAGCGCGGCCAATAAGAGATGGACGGGAACAAGCTCAAGCTATTTTTACAAGCATGTATACAGCTGCCATGTAACCAATAGGCCGGGGCAAGTATTCGGAGTTGGTGGATGGCTACACAGAAAAGAACCCACTCGTCGCTCGGGTGCGAAACATACACAAGTTGTACAAGAACCGAACAGGTCGAGAAATGCAAATGACAGTACAGATTGGGGATTTTGAGATCAGGCAAGTTGTTCTCAACCTAGGATCCGATGCGATCGTACTTCCCCAAAAAACTTGGGAGCGAATGGGCATACCTTAGCTTGAAAATTCTGTTGTACAACTATGCATGGCTTATCAACAAAAGATTGTGCCCTTAGGAAAATTATCAAACATAATGGTGAGCGTTGCAAGGGTTAAAGTACGCCCTGACTTTGAAGTTATCCAGACAGTGGATGATGCAAACCCCTATCCAGCACTTCTGGGCTTAGACTGGGCAATTGAAATGGGAGGTGTCATCAATCTAATGGCAAGAAGTATGATATTCAAAAATAATGAGCTATGGGTAATTATCCAATTAGACATGGTGGAAGGGCAGGGATACACTGAACCAGTTTGAAGACGCGAACAAGGGGATCACTTATATAAGGTATCTATACGGAAGGACAATACTCCTGTGGAAGAGGGAAATGGGTACCTATCAGGCCTAGAGGAGGAACTGGAATGTTGAAAAATAAGTTGAAGAGCATATCTATGTTGCAATGCCTACGTATTATCCGAGATATTCAAGGTCAGACGACAGAGGTAAGAGAACTGACCTAGTTGAAAGGTGAGGTAAGCACCGACGTCATGGTAGGAAGCCCCTCGCTACGAAAGATCACACCGAACTTGCTTCAGTGGAGGGTTTTTTCAGGATGTACGGCTCACTACCACAACGACACCCCAACACACGAGATTGTGTTGGGGGAGGATGCACCTCTACTTTGACAAATCAGGGCAACGGTACCCGATACAAAGGAAGTATGAAAAGGAGCCGTTGGCCACATGCTAACTAGTAAAAGACTAGAGCTACCGCTGGCAGGGATGATTAGACGGCAATTAGTGAAGCCGATCTTGCAGATTTTTAGCTGTTGGGAGGATGGTAAGTTCTGCGTAAGACCCACACAACCATTAACGGAAAAAGGAGGCTATAAAATAACTCTGGTAACCTCACTTGCCACTGTTGATCCCTCCTCCTCCAACACTGTGATTCCTTTGTCTAAAGAAATCACCATGACTCGAAAAAACACCCCTCCCTCCACAAGTGGCCCTCCAGAGGAATAATTTGTATTTCGGGCTCGAACAGTGGCTGTCCGCCCTTCTACAACCCCAGATGTCATGGAAATTGAGTCAGAAGATGAGGATGTACCCATAACTACACTCGCTGACAAAGGCAAGGGACCAGCTCCAAAAGGGATAGCTGGTCAATATAGAACATCTCCTCGGATACCAAAAAATGCTCAGGCTAAATCTGTACCTGAAGAAGCCTTGCCCGCCAACCCAATTAACTGGTTGCCTCCATCCAAGCGACCACGGAGGTCGACCACACGGACACTGTCGAACATGGATAGGTTGGTTACCTATCTGCAGTCTCCCTTGACGCCCAGTGAGATCCCTGTCATTGAAGATCCCTATGGGAAGCTCCACAAAATCAAGTTCGAGGATCACGATTTGGCGAACCAGGCAGCATTCCCCGAATTGGCTCCTGCACTATACTTTGAAACAATACATACGAATAGTGGAACCATGGTCATACCCCAGTAATGGGCAGCTGGATTGGTCGATTATGGAATCCTAAACCTATGCTGGATGCCCCATTTTGGCCATTATAATGTCACGGATCGATTGTCTAGGCAGCTACTCGCTTTAATCCATGATGAATGCTTCTGGATCTGAGACAGGGTCCCGATTGATGTTGCATTAATCAATAAAATCACGGGTCTACCTATGAAAGGGCCACACCCCCAAGAAAGGGTGGGAAACAAATATGAGGCAGACACTGCTGCTATGGTGCGAGATGAATATCAAGTGCAAAAAAATCAAAGAGGCTTCACTATCGATTCTATTAGCGATCCTGCTACAAGAATTGATACCCAGATGCTCGCATGCAAGTTGATGAGAAAGTGCCAAGCTGCCATAGTCCCCGCATACGTGATCCAGGAAGCAGGGCAATGTGCTCAAGGAATCTGTTTTAACTGGGCTCAACATCTAAGGGGTGAGTTTTTGTCCAACATACGTGAATCACAGGAACAAGGCAAGGTCTTTTGCTACTCCTGGTTATTACTCCTTATAGCTCTCGTTGTTTGGTAATCTCTGCCAAAAGAAGCCGTCCCTAAGTTTGACCCTAGTATGTGCGAAGAGGCATGGTATGCTCATTTATGGGACTCTAAGGACAAGCAGTGCATCAAATCTAATCAGGTCTTCTCGGTACTATTTCAGAGCAGTGTGGTCGAAACTATTAGTTCTTGACCTCGGCTATCTCCTATTGTATATGACAAATATAAGGCAATTGCGAAGTTCCAGGTTACGATGCACCACATTCAAATCGACAGTCACTTGGGCAAGAATTGGAAAAATCTTCCCTATATGGTTACAGAGCAGGAAATCGATGAAGTGATTGACCAATGGCCACTCGCTGAGAAGGTCGGCCCCAAAATCCCATCGAAAACCACAGGCGCCACAAGCAGAGCCACTAAGGGCACGGATGAGAGTATTGGACCAGAGGTAGCTACAACAATGAATACAGATGTTAACCTTGGGGGCACCAAGTGAGCTGGCGAACCTAGGGAAGGAGCCCGAAAGAAACACCGATCACTAAGACCTAGAAGGGATGAGACGGTCACCCTCACTGATGGAGATCTAGAGCAGATAGCTGACGCTATTACAATGGAAACAGAAGAAAGATGGGAAAATATGAAAAAATAGCAAAAGTGTGCAGTCAAAACTCTTCAGGCTGACCTGCGTACCCTATAGATAAAGACAGACACTTTGCAATCAAGCCTTCTACAAAGAGATTCCCCTCTGACTTCTGTGGAACTAGCAAGAGTAACGGAAGAAACATGCCTATGTTTGCTCTCTAGTGACGCCCTCATCATATCATCAGATTTTGTGGAGCGACTTCCTGCAGGTTCTATAGTCTAGGCCAACCTTGCCCAGCTTCCTCACAAGATAGTTCGGGACCTCCACATTATGGTTGGCTAGGAGATTAAACATCAGGAACACCAAGCACATCATCTTATTAGCGAGTCTGAGCAAATGATAGCACGATAAAGCGAAGAAGCACGTCTAGCTATATTGCACCAAACCAAGCTTGAAACAGTAATAGTGTAGCAATATAGGGAAGCAACCGGCGAAGCACCATCTGAAGCTTCCCCAAGGACCCACATAGAAGCATTAGCAGCCACTCTGAACGCTGCTAAGACTGAAAAACAGACCGTCAAAGCACAAATGGAGCTGCAAATTAATAATCTCCACGCTAAATTACAACCAGAGACACCCCCGGAAGTACGCGCCCAGCGAGATGCAGTGATAACTGCTGCCACTAGCACCATCACAGGATAGATCACCCAGGGTGCTCAACTAGCAGAGACCATCGTGCAGCTTTGGACAAAGATTCAGCAAGATCCGATCTTGCGCCAAATAAATCAGGAGCTCCATCAAAAAGAAATAGAATGTGAACAAATCGAAGCCACCATAACCACTCTGGTCCCGGCCCAGCGCATCACTCGACTGAAGACTAGCAAGACCCTCCAGGCTGAGATCAAGGTACTATGATGCAAGAAGGAAGCTCTCGGAAAAATGTTGAAGCCCTAGTCTGCTACGGCCCTTCAACTATCTCAAGAAACAGACACTGCAGTAAAACAACTCAATCAGACATTGGACAATGTCATTGTCGCAACAGAAGGTCCCACTTCGTAGAAGTTAGTGGACATCGCGCAGACTGTGGCAAATCAGAGCTTGGAAGTACTACCTCAGCTAGTTGCAGCTATGGAGATGTTACGTGCGCAGGTGGAGGACACACCAGCAACATGACTCGGGACGAGTCACAATATTGTGTTGGGGAACTGTTGGAGTAGGGTCTCCCACACCAATGTAAACTGGTCCATTTTTGGTATTATTTTGATTATATTTAGTCTAGTGTAGAGGTCAAAGGGTGGGTCAAAGCCCAGATGGTTGTAAAGTGGATAATTAGGTAAAACCAGGGGTCCTCAAACCATGGGTTGCAGACCATGGCAAAGTTAAGCTAGAATGATATAAATAGAGGTCTTATTGAGTCGGTATATAGCGATGATAAGAATTGAATGTAAGTGCTAAGTATGGATTATAGTTGTGGGTTTGGGTGTTTTAGGGAGGACTTGTGCTAGTTGTGTGCGTGGAGCTCCTAGTCCAGCTGTGTGCGGACTCCTGCAGGTTGTGTGCGTAGGCGGGTTTTGGGTTTTATGTAAGAATCTGAGAATAATATATGAGAAGCATTGTTGGTATTTGAATCTGGGTCTATCTTTTGTGCATCTGCGATCTATTTGCTTTATGTTTTAAGGTATGAATGTTATATACTGTTTACTATAAATACTGATAACTGCGAACCTATTGTATTCTCGGTTGTTGGGTCCAAGCACGTGGATACAGACCTCTATGTTATGTTTATGTTAAGATAAGGCTGTTATTTCCTGCGATCTGTGTTCTACTTCTGGGATCTGTATTATTCGATGCATCTGTTAACTGTTGAGGCTACGAACCATATCTACCTTGGTAGATCTACGCATGGTGAGTGATCTGGCTTACCTGCTCTCTTTCTAGGTTCGGAAACCTAGTTCTAGCACCCTCCCATACTACTTCGGGTGAGACTTTGACCTGCGAAAGCAGGTCACTGCCGAAAGGGCCAGTAGTACTGGGGGTTTGTTGGCAAACCTTAACGTTCGAACCTTGGTCTGGACCCCGAAGGCCAACAATCAGTGTTTGTACAATGATAGCAGCAAACAAAAGAAACAAAAATGTACACAGTTTTTAAGGTGGAAACCCACTCCGAGACAAAAACCACCTAATGCTTTTCTAATATTTCTTTAATATTCAACTCCAATTGAAAATAAAGCTCAAACTTCCTAGAATCTAGAAAAGAATTTTTCTCCAGCTCCCACTAGATGGGCTCTCCAATGCCTGAGATTCTTCAGTAGTCAACTGAATGGATGCCCCAACACCCAATGAGCTACAACTCACCCTAGCACCACCCTACCACCCTATAGAAGAATAAAAGAAGAATGGATTCCCGTACCAGGGAAAATGGTCCACTTTACAATGATATAGAATGATGTAGAAGAAGAAGACACACTAGACCATAACCCCAACTATGACACAACCACCTAATGATGATCCTAGACCTCTCGACACTACCTCTTCAACTCTTGGCAGATAGACTGTCTAGTCAATTTAGCTTCCTAAATTGCTAACATAAATTATCGACCAGGGCTAGTAAACTGATGAAGTGTGGTGCACTATATGTGCTTAAGAAACCTACTTCTTACTTCGTTGTTTTGATATTTTACTGTTGTTTTGGGGCTTTTATGTTTTGATTCTTAGTGTTCTACTTTAAAGTAGAAAGATAAGATTAAATCTAATTAAAAGGAAGGAAAATGAAATGTTGTCAAATGAATTAAAGCAGAATTTTATTTGCAAGTTTTGTTCCTAACTAGGAAATGATGAAAACGGAGAGTCCTAATCCATGGATATTACAGCTTCTAAATGAACATTCATGAAATGACAAGTAACTCAAAACACTACAACTTAATCTGTTTCATTTAGTTAGAGAGTTGTTGGAAGAGCTTGTGAAAAAGATTAAATTTAATGCAATGAAGATCTCCTAAAACATAAAAGGAAATGCTGAAACAAACAGTAACTTAAAACACTATAGTGAAATCTCATTCATTTGATAGAAGTTTATTGGAAGAGCTTGAGAAAAAAATTACTATAATGTAGTAAGGATCTCCTATGAAATGCTGAAACAACTTATAACATTACAACTAAATCTCATTCATGAGTTAGAGGTTTATTGGAAGAGCTTGTGAAAGAAATTAATCATAATGTGATAAGGATATTCAATGAAGCAAAACAATCCATAACTCACAATACTACAACTTAGTCCCATTTGTGAATTACAGGTTTATTGGAAAAGTTTTTGAAAGAGACTAACTACAGTATAATGAGGAATCTGATTTAAAATTGTGTGAACAAAATATTTCTTATACAGAGATTAACAGTAGGGGCTTTTACTGTTTATTTCACCTTTACTAGAAAGGATGAAAACAGAAGCTTTTGGCCCTCTTACTAACTCTGCCTAAAGAAATATAATGTAAACACTAAATAGATTTGACAAATGAGGATCTTCTTTTTAACTAAATAACAGAAAACGAAATGCTAATAACTCAAAATATCACAATTGAATCCCATTCATTTAATAGAGATGTATTGGAAGAGCTTGAGAAAGAGACTAACTTCAATATCATGAGAATCCTTTATCTAAGCAAATGATATGAAAAATAATGCTAAAAGCTATGATTTCAGAAAGCAATCTAAGTAAGGAAATATGACAAAATAGAATTGAAAACAACTTATCTAGAAAACATGTAAAACCTCCTTGAATAGCAGGGGCCCTCTGCTACCAATTTGGTGTAATCCTTCTTTATCTCCTTAAAATTGTAATCAAAACACCATCAAGGAACTTCTTTATTGAAAAACTCACAAATCTACATCCCATTCCATCTTAAGATTTCTTACAAAAGACTCTCTATTCTTTTCTCTCCTTCTCCTATTTTTAACTATTTTTTCACTACCCATGATAGGAGAAAGCTTCTCCTATTTATAAAAAATATGAGAAGTTATCTCATTAATGGGAGTCCATGAATCTCTCCCTCCATCTCTAGAGTTACAATCAAAATAGGAAATGATAAGACACATGTCTTTCTAGAGTTTCAATACAACTAAGAAATAAGACACATATCCTCTTAGAGTTTCAATACAACAAGGAAATGAGACACATATCCTCTTGATCCCATGATCTTCTCCACCCAAATTCGAATTTGTCCTTAGAGTGCCACATAAAGGTCTTCTACAAGTCTCATTTTGATCTACACATGTCAACAATCTCAACCCACTTGTTAGGTATAAGCATATGCACATTATTTTCTAATTTTTAACCAAAAATTCACTTAAAAAGGCTAAGAATTAATAAAGTTTGGAAAAACATAAATGTGGCCCAATGATATGAAAGTAGGATGAATGTAGTGACATATTAGTGAAATGGAGGTGAAATGGAAGTGATGTAATGGACATAATAGTGAAAGTGTAATGGAAATGAATGACATTTTTCAAGACCTAACATACCCCCCAACTGAAATTATTGCATGTCCTCATGCAATATATATTACATTAACTCTTTTGATCTTTGAGCTTTGGCTTAACTTTGCATGATATCATCTGATAACTTCATATTTCTGCAAAGTGTTTTACTTGAATTGCAACATGGTTGGTTCTTGTGTTACAACCATGATTTTGTTTGTATCCAATTTATCCTTTAAGCATTTTTTTGAAAAGCCATTGTATGCTCATAATAACAATGTAATAGTTAATATATGTTGGAAGTATGTGGGCTCTTGAGTATGATATGGACATGGTAAAATATGAAGATGAATGTATTCCCCCCCCAACTGATGGTATTGACAATTTTATGAAATGATGAAGAGAAATGTTTTTCCAACAATTATCATTCTAGCTTTTTATGGAATTCTATGGTCAAAAGTTAGAAAATGACGTACTCTAACTTACCCTTTGGAATGGATGAGTTGTATGTGTGGTGGCTGCAAAATTCTGATCATATTCTTCTTCAAGTGGCTGAACAAGAGGATTCATGGATAAAGGGATAAGATGACTTTTTATTGCTCCTACTAAAACTTGCTGAATCTGCTCCAAAATGCTGAAAATAATAGTCTTCATGTCTTTAAAACTCATTGGCACAATTCCTACTATGTGAAAAGATGTTCTGATGTCGAACATAGTAGGAAATTGTTGACTTAGTGGCCATTAATGGATGCCACTAGTCAACACGAGAACTCTCACCATTAATGACGATGAGAGTCAAGATGCCCAAACACATCTTGCTAGGTACGAATGATTTTTCCGATGTCGAGTCACCTAGAAGATCTAACGAAAAAAGGACATTAATGTATTCCCATTGTTTGTCAGCATGAGAACTTGCCATTAAGGCATGGAAGCCTCAAGGTGTTTTTACAAAGAACTTAGACTCAAAGGACTATGGACTCAATAATTTGCATTGAAGCAGGGCTTATTTGCGGAATGAAAATGACAAGAAATGGAAGATGAAAATGGAAGATGGCAATGGAGAGTAGAAATAGAAATGGGCAATAAGGATGTGAATGAGCCTCTTGCTTTTATTTTTGGGTTATGAATGGACAAAAAGAAATGGGAAGTGGATGTGAATGTAAATGGAAAATATGAAGTGAAATGAGGTGAATGGTTTATTATGAGGTATGGATGTGATGGAGACAATAGTATCTGAAAGCTTTTCAAATGTTTGGATCTGATTTTGAATCAGCATATTTCCTCTTTGTTGTTGATCATCCTCTTATGAAACAAATTGGTCTCTTAGAGAGACACCATTCTCTTGTAGTCATTTGTCCTTCCTCTTGGAACCTACAAAAAAACTAATACTTTTTTCTGCAATGGAATGTAAGATTATCAAAGGAGAGAGGTGATCAATCTCTCTAGTTATGATATTTACACACAAAACTAAGAATTTGTATTAATGAAACAAGTTCTCAAAGGGAAAATCAAAAAAATTTATACCTGTTTTGGAATTAGTGCCTCAAGTTGAATGTTGCTTCTTTTCAGCAATTTATTTCATTATTTACCGTTTCAAACTCTAATGATGGATTTCTCATTATGCAGATCTTGTTGAGACCTTTCCAACGATATGTGAATCATCAAAATCTGATTTTGTATGAGAAAGTTAGGCTGATTTGAACAATGAGGTTTTTCAGCTACGGAATTGGAGAACAGCTACGAAATTGGACTTTAGCTGCGGAATGTCGACGGTTTCTGTAGCTAAAAATCTTGAATAAAAAGTTAGCCATTCATCTTTCATCATCAGCCCAAAATTAATCAATACCTTCAGAAAAGTGAGCAAATAACTTATTCATTTCATTGATTCAAAATTATTATTATTTTTATTTTTATTTTTAAATTTAAAACAAAACAAATAATAAAGAAAAATTGAAACAAGAGCTTTTAGCTGTGCACGCCTAAATAAGACAGACTTGTTGTGCCCAAGTATGCAATCAACGAACTTGGATATTGAATAGGCAATAGGATAGCAAATAATCACAAGGATGTGCACAAGCTACAAAAATTGTTTGCACCAACAGAAAGTCTGTGTTGTGAACATTGAACATATTGCTTGTGGGATAACCTTCCAAAAAGCGAGGACAAAAGTTCAGAGTTTAGTTTTAAAACTAGTTGTTAGATTGGATTCAATAGATTTTTTTTTCAATTCAGATTCTTCTTCCTGGAGATCAGGAAAACCGGATCATGAAATCCCTCAACTGATTACCAAGAATTAAATTCAAAAAACAGTTTTTTCCTCACGCAGACAACGACACAGGGCTCTGAAGAACCGGAAAATTCTCTCAATCGGTTAAGAAATTCAGTAAACTGTTTTTGGGTTATTTAATTGCCCATGTTCTGAGAAAAACCCACATCTCAGTTTTTCAAAATTCATTTCAGTTTGATCAGAAAATGGATTTCAAAATGATGTGTCAAAATTTGTTCCGTTTTCTGAATGTGTTGTAACAAAATCAATTTCTTCCAGCGTTGATGCTAATAATTTGGAAAATTTTCTTCTGCTAGAGCTCCATGTGCCTGAGTTAGTTGCTGTGATTTTGGTAACCACCATCTACGTATCTGTCAAGGCAGCCCACTTATCTAACGTTTAACCAATAAAATCCCACTGCACAATTTAATTTCAATCTGAATTCTTCTAAAAAAAAATGGATCTTTCCAACAAATTTTCGCTGGCATCTATACAAAGAACATTTGAAATTACATGTTTTTGTTTTTGTTTACAGATTAATGTCGAAGCAGGGTTCTCATGCATGGGCTTAAAGGATTGCGTCGCTGGTCATGGCTTAAAGAATTGTTGTGGCTGTATTGTGCTTGCAGTTCCTTCCTACATAATGGGAGCCATTGGATACATTGCCTCTGCAATGGTTGCCAAAAACAGAAGATTGTTCCTCTAAACCACTGATTTTTCAAATGATTCTGCAAATTAGATTCACACAATTTCAATTTTGTTCGCAGATATAAAACTCTTCATGTGTTGGTTCACTGCGACAATCTTGATGGGGTTTTCACTACTATGTTTTCTAGCAATGTTTTTGATTTGATTGTTGGTTCTAAGCACAATTGTATTCCAATTTCATCGAAATTGATCTTGAGACTTATCCTCAGTAAGGCACGTGATATTCTCATAGATAGAGCCCCAATCATTGGAAACGTCTTACGCAGATTGAAATGATGCAGTGAATAATTTGGTAAAGAACAAACAATTCAGATTTTTGAATTTGCCAAATTCTATTGTCCTTGATCAAACCCACCTAAAATTTCTTTGTTCTTTTCGAAAATTTAAATCTGGAGATTAATTGAGTAATTGTTTTCAGATGTTACCTTCTGCCTCTATTTTGAATCCATGTTTTCTTGTTTCGTTCAACCCTTTGTTTTTTATTTTTTATTTTAATTTTCTTTATTAAAATTTATTAATAGAGAAAAACAAGACAAGTTTTTATTTTTGTTCCTCTTTTTTTTCAAATGATTTGTTATTAAAATTATATATATATTTTCGAAAATTTAAAATTATACATAAATATTTTAGTAAACAAAACAATTTAAAATTTTTTATTTTTTCATTTTTTATAATTGATTTGTTAATAAAATTATGTATGTTATATTTTCAAAAATTTAAAAATACACATATATATTTCATTAAACAAAACAATGTATTGGAATTTTTTTTTTTTTAATTTATTTATTTATTTATTTTTAATTATTATATATTTTTTTTTATTGAATCAATTGAAATGATGAAGTTTATTTTGTCTCCTTTTTTTTCTTCTTTTTTATTTTTTATTTGTTTACATAACAATTTTTTTTCTGATCCTCCAGATCATACAAAATGCAGGAGGAGAGCATACTCAATAATTATTAATTTTTTTTTTTTTACATAACAATCATGTTTCTGATCCTCCAGATCACACAAAGTGCAGGAGGAGAGCATACTCAAGAATTATTAATTTTTTTTAGATGTAAGAAATAAGGTCTTCTAATTACACTTCCCCAACAATGGCGCCAAAATGTCTAGTCAATTTAGCGTCCTAAATTGCTAACATAAATTATCGACCAGAGCTAATAAACTAATGAAGTGTGGTGCACTATATGTGCTTAAGAAACCTACTTCTTACTTCGTTGTTTTGATGTTTTACTATTGTTTTTGGGGTTTTATGTTTTCATTCTTAATGTTCTACTCTAAACTAAAAAGATAAGATTAAATCTAATTAAAAGGAAGGAAAATGAAATGTTGTCAAATGAATTAAAGCAGAGTTTTATTTGCAAGTTTTGTTCCTAACTAGGAAATGATGAAAACAGAGAGTCCTAATCCATGGATATTACAAATTTTAAATGAACATTCATGAAATGACAAGTAACTCAAAACACTACAGCTTAATCTGATTCATTTAGTTACATATTTGTTGGAAAAGCTTGTGAAAAAGATTAATTTTAATGCAATGAGGATCTCCTAAAACATAAAAGGAAATGCTGAAACAAACAGTAACTTAAAACATTATAGTGAAATCTAATTCATTTGATAGAAGTTTATTGGAAGAGCTTGAGAAAAAGATTACTATAATGTAGTAAGGATCTCCTATGAAATGCTGAAACAACTTATAACATTACAACTAAATCTCATTCATGAGTTAGAGGTTTATTGGAAGAGCTTGTGAAAGAGATTAATCATAATGCGATAAGGATCTTCAATGAAACAAAACAATCCATAACTCACAATACTACAACTTAGTCACATTCGTGAATTAGAGGTTTATTGGAAAAGCTTTTGAAAGAGACTAACTACAGTATAATGAGGAATTTGATCTAAAATTGTGTGAACAAAATATTTCTTATACAGAGATTGACAGTAGGGGCTTTTACTGGTTATTTCACCTTTACTAGAAAGGATGAAGCCAGAAGCTTCTGGCCCTCTTACTGACTCTGCCTAAAGAAATATAATGTAAACACTAAATAGATCTGACAAATGAAAATCTTGTTTTTAACTAAATAACAGAAAACGAAATGCTAATAACTCAAAATATCACAATTGAATCCCATTCATTTAATAGAGATGTATTGGAAGAGCTTGAGAAAGAGACTAATTGCAATATCATGAGGATCCTTTATCTAAGCAAATGACATGAAAAATAATGCTAAAAGCTATGATTTCAGAAAGCAATCTAAGTAAGGAAATATGACAAAATAGAATTGAAAACAACTTATCTAGAAAACATGTAAAACCTCCTTGAATAGCAGGGGCCCTCTGCTACCAATTTGGTGTAATCCTTCTTCAGCTCCTTAAAATTGTAATCAAAACACCATCAAGGAACTTCTTTATTAAAAAACTCACAAATCTACATCCCATTCCATCTTAAGCTTTGTTACAAAAGACTCTCTATTCCTTTCTCTCCTTCTCCTATTTTTCACTATTTTTTCACTACTCATGATAGGAGAAAGCTTCTCCTATTTATACAAAATATGAGGAGTTATATCATTAATGGGAGTCCATGAATCTCTCCCTCCACCTCTAGAGTTACAATCAAAATAGGAAATGATAAGACACATGTCTTTCTAGAGTTTCAACACAACTAAGAAATGAGACACATATCCTCTTAGAGTTTCAATACAACAAGGAAATGAGACACATATCCTCTTCATCACATGATCTTCTCCAACCAAATTCGAATTTTTCCTTAGAGTGCCACATAAAGGTCTTCTAGAAGTCTCCTTTTGATCTACACACGTCAACAATCTCAACCCACTTGTTAGGTATAAGCATATGCACATTATTTTCTAATTTTTAACCACAAATTCACTTAAAAAGGCTAAGAATTAATAAAGTTTGGAAAAACATAAATGTGGCCCAATGATATGAAAGTGGGATGAATGTAGTGACATAGTAGTAAAATGGAGGTGAAATGGAAGTGATATAATTGACATAATAGTGAAAGTGTAATAAAAATGAATGACATTTTCAAAACCCAACATAGACACTAGTACAATTTTTATAATAATATATTTATAATGACTTAGTACAATGATACCTTTACAGTGACTGTATGCAGTGTTTCCCACTTGAAGACTTTATGTGATGAAATTATTGGTGCTATTATGCACCTTGGTTGCTTCTCTTGTCATGCTACCCTCTTTTGCACCTTGCTTTGCTTTGCTACCTTAGAAAGTCTGGTCCTTTGTAGCCCTTGACAACACATGATCTAGCTTGTTCTTGCCTTCTAGGAGATCGAAATTGAATCTAGTGTATCTCTGTCATTTCAGATCCAAAATATGTGATTTTTGGTCCTATATTATTCCTCTAAGTCTTGTTTCCAATGTCATAGGTTTGACCCAATTTGGATTCTTCAAGAAAGAGTTATTCACAATCTCTCACAATGTCCTAATTATGGACTGTTTCAGTAGAGCGCATTTGTACGGTGTTCCACATGTCACTGTTTCTTCATTTAGCTCTAAAATTGATAGAAAGAAAACTAAAGTCTGTGCATTATCCATCGCTTTTCATATAATTCAAATCTGAGAGTCAGAGAGAGAATTATGATGATTTTCCCAAGGTCACTTCTTTGAGATGAATTTCAGGAGCTTGCAAAAACACTGACTTCCACAGATCATATCTCCAAAAATATTACGCACCTTGATCTGAAATTTCTACAGGAGATTTCTTAGGATTTCAGCTTCTCCTCATACAAATTTCATCTTCTAAACCTTCATAGAAACAAATTTAGAGTGAAAATTTCACGATGACCTATTTCAGATGGCGAAATCCCTTTCATAAGGAGGATATGAGGATCACAATTTATATAAATGCTTAGGTTGAGAGGGGCTTCAACAAGTGAATGTGGGAGAGATTTTAGGAGCTTAAAAAATATTAATTATGACTTTTCAATGACCCATGCCACAACCCCATGGGGTTTTAGCCCACTAACAAGGGTACAAACTTCAAACATGAATATCTCTCAAACCGTGAAGAATTACATGGTGTGCCATATATCAACGGAAACATCTCAACAAGTAGAAACCATAAAAAGAATTCTTGTCCCAGAATATATTAATTTGGTAGCTCAAAATTCTCATGCAATATTGGGGTAGCCCCTGGTGCTGCTTGGGTTGACATCAATGAAAACCACTGATCAACAGTTTAGCCTTTACCAATACCATGAGCCAAAATCACACAAGTTCCGATGGTATTCTTGGATGGAATAAAATAGACAACACTGCACTCAATATTGTGGGATAAAACCATGGTAATGCCCCCTAGAATCATAATATTAGAGCGCAAAAGGCATATGCCACTTGGATAGCTCTTGTCTGCGTGTATACATGATTTGGCTTGCACGAACTCGTGTATAGAACCTTCAATTATGAATATTAAACATCTTCTGCTAGACCTTTTGTAAAACCAATGTGCTCCTCCAGAGGTCATATAATTCATTATTTGCAAGAGAGTTTCCATCAAGGACAACATATGCAATCATAAGAATCATATTGCCAACAATATCCGCCTTTTGACTTGATGGCAACTGTGTTGGATTTTGATCACCCCAACCTGTAGATACATAAACATTATTCAAACACCAAATACTCTCCCCCTTTGACATCAAGAGCAAAGGGCGGAAAATTTCTCCCCATGAGCACATGCAGAGGCTTCAAATTTTCAATTACATACATGACTCTTTATCTCAATAGATTATTACCTTTACAATCACCAAGGACACAAAAATTACATCAAGGATACAACCAAGTGGATTTACATATTGACTCAACTACCCAACCAAGTGGGTTTACAAATTTGAACATGACAATCTTTTAATCAGAGGGCTCAACATGACCTTTATATCAAATTAAAAATATGACATTTATAACCAAGACCAAGGAATCTCAAACATGATATCATAATAGCAACCAACATAACGTCAACAATGCAATCTTTTCATCAAGGAAAATTCTCCCCCTAAACCTGTGCATCCTAAAAACCTTCAAAAATGAATTCATCAAAGCATATTCAACAAGGAGATAAATATCAAAAAAATAAATTGTATTATGAATACCAAAATAGCGGAGATTACCCATCAATACCACAGACTGTTCTGAAAACTGACCCATATAATTTCTAACAGCAAAAATGATACGCATCTTTATACGCAGAAAATAGTGTATATACGTGACTCATCTTCATGAAACTTGTGTATCACTTTTAATCGTCTAAAATCAAGAAGATTTGATAAGTGAGATAGAGACAAATCCCATCTTCTGTCTGAGATATTCAAATGCTTCTTTGGGAAGAGGTTTAGTAAATGTATCAGCAACTTGTTCTTTGGAGGGAATATACTCCAATTTAACCTTTTTCTCAAGCACTTGTTCTCGTAAGAAGTGATACTTGATGTGAATGTGCTTGGTCTTGGAATGCATAACAGGATTTTTTGAGATGCTGATGGCACTTGTATTATCACATAAGATGGAGATGGGAGGAGAACATTTAATTTGAATATCTTGTAATGTCTACATCATCCAAAGAAGTTGAGTGCAACATGATGCGGTAACCACATATTCTACTTCTCTCGTAGATAAAGCATTGGAACTCTATTTCTTGCTGAACCAAGACACTAATTAGGGCCCCATATAGAATGCACCACCAATATTGCTTTTTTTATCATCGAAATTTCTAGCCCAGTCCGCATCTATGTAAGCCTGAGGAGTAAGATCAACACTCTTTGGATGCCATAGACCAAAGTCTTGACTCCCTTGTATATATTTTAATATTATTTTTACAGCCTAAAGGTGTGACTCCTTTGGATTAGCTTGGAATCGTCCAATAATCCCAACTGCATGCATAATTTCTGGTCTAGTCCCAGTCAGATAAAGCAGTCTTCCAATCATAGATCTATACTCTGGTTGATTTACCATGGGAGAATCATCACGAGAACTGAGGTTAAATCCAGTTACCATTGGAGTGCTTACAAGTTTGCAGTCTTTCATCCCATATTTCTTCAAGATTTTCTTGAGATATTTTTCTTGTGATAGAAATATGCCATCTATTTCTTGTTTCACTTGTAAGCCAAGAAAATATGTTAGTTCCCCAAGTAATGACATTTCAAATTCTTGCTGCATAACAGAAGCAAATTTCTGACTCATGGACTCTTCATTACTTCCAAAAATGATGTCATCAACATACACAACAATAATTAACATTTTATCATTCTTAATTTTGTGTATAAGTTACTGTCAACATATCCTCTTGTGAAACCTTGTTGTTGAAGATATTTGTCAAGATGATAGTAACATGCCCGAGGGGCTTGTTTGAGACCATATAGAGCATTTTTGAGTTTGCAAACAAGTTTTTCATCATTTCCTAGAATGAATCCTTCTGGTTGTTCTATATAAAATTATTCTTCTAGATCACCATTGAGGAAATAATATATTACATCCATTTGATAAACTTTGAATTGTTGAAAACTTGAAAAAGCAAGAAACATTATTATGGCTTCAAGTCTAGCTACAGGTGAAAATTTTTCTTCAAATTCTATACCTTCTTGCTAAGCATACCCTTTACAAACAAGTCTAGCTTTGTTTCTTATAAAATCTCCAATTTCATTCAACTTGTTTTTGAATATCCATTTTGTTCCAATAACATTTTTATCATGAGGTCTTGGAACCAATTCCCAAGTATGATTCTTTTCAATCTGATCAAGTTCTTCATTCATGGCATGAATCCAACATTCATCTTTACTAGCTTGATTTATAGTCTGTGGTTCAATAGTGGATAATAATTCCATATATCTAGGGGATCCTACAAGCATTCTTCTTGTTTGGACACTTGAACCCTTTTCTCCCAATATATGAGATTCTGGATGATTATTTTGAACATACCTGGATGGAGCCTTTTCTGATATATCTTCTTCTAGTGCTTCATTGGGTTCTCCTTCTATATTGTTGTTATTTGATGAGGGAAAATATACATAATCATCATCTTCATTTGTTGTTGTTGTTTCCCTTTTAGAAGCTATGAGAGACTCATCAATTACAACATTAATACATTCAACAATATTCCAAAGTCTTTTATTGTAACATTTATATGCTTTGCTTCTAGAAAAGTAACCAAGAAATATTCTTTCATCTGCTCTAGGCTCAAACTTACCAAGTTTTTCATCATTGTTCTTGATAAAACATTTTCTTCCAAAAACTCTAAAGTGTTTCACAGTGGGAAGATTACCATACCAAAGCTCATAAGGAGATTTATCACCGTTCACATGAACATGAGCCTTGCTGAAAATATTTATAACAGTGTGCACTGCTTCTCCCCAAAAGGTATTGAGAGTTCCATATTCATCCAGCATAGCATGATCCATATGTTGGACTATTCTATTGATTCTTTCAACAACGCCATTTTGTTGTCGAGTTACAGCTACAGAAAACTGCCTTTTTATGCCATATTGTTCACAGAAATCAAAGAATTCATCTGATATGTATTCTCCTCCTTTGTTAGATCTAAGACATTTGATTTTTAGATCTAATTCATTTTCGACCAAAGATTTGAAGATATTAAACTTTTCAAATGTTGCATATTTATGTTTCAATAATCCGATCCAACACATTCTAGAAAATTCATCAATAAATAGGATATAGTATTGTTCTCCACAAGGTGACCTTTTCCTTACAGGACCACATAGATCAGTATGTATAAGTTCAAGATGCTTACTTGCTGATCCTTCTTTGGCATTAAATTGCACCCTGGTTTTCTTACCGAATTGGCATGACTTTCATATGGTACTTTCAGGTGGAGTGATGTTGGGTAGATCACGAACATATTTGAGTATGCTAGATTTGCTTATTTGAGAGAATCTGAAATGTCCCAATCTTCTGTGCCATAACCAATTTTCTATAGATTTACCTAAATAGAATTTCTCTTGGCCACCTTTCAATAAATACAGATTGTTTGGAGTTCTAGTTACTTTTATTACGGTTTTTCATGTGTCAAGTTCACAAACTACACATTCCTTTGAACTAAAGACAACTTCATTTCCTTGATCACACATTTGACTTACACTCGAAAACTTATGCTTTAATCCATCCACATACATAACATTGTTAGATTTAACCTTTTCTTTTAGAAACACATAACCTTTACCCTTAATGATAGCAGGAGAGTCATTTGCAAAAGTAACATTATTTTCCTTCTCTAATGCATTATATTAAAGAAGTTTATTTTTATCACCTGTCATGTGTTTTGAGAATCCGCTATCAATGTACCATTAATTTTCTTCTCTTTCTGCAAATAAAACTATGCCACATCTTTCAACCTATAAATCCTTCTTTCTCCATACCTTGGATTTTGTGAGTATATGTTATTTTCACTGAATTTTTCTCCTGCATTCAAATTCTTCATGTCCAAAGTTATTGCAATAATTTCATTCAATTTCATCCTAAAGAAGAGAAAATTTATTATAGGTATTCTTCTTTATTCCTATCTCATTTCTTTGCTTTATTTCTTCTCTGGTCATGATGGTTTTGTATGCAACACATTGAACAACTTTATGACCAAAATTATGACATGAGAAACATTGTCCATTAAAGAAGAAATTTTTGTGATCATGGAACCTTATATTGATGTTTACCTATTGATTTATGTTATTGTTCATCCTTGTGTTGAAATGGTCATTCTTTACCTGGGTATTATATTTTTTTCTTTTGCTAAGTTACGAATTGTTGTTGGCTGGCTTTAGCTACATTTAGATAGCTTGTTGCTGAAGACTGAGAAGATTCTCCGATATATCCAAGACATGTCTTTATAAGAGGAGAGAGTTGCACCTTGATAATTTCATCTAAGGTTTCATATCCTTTAGAAAATATAAGATTTCAAGTTTTTACTTTCTCAATTTCTTTTCTTAGACTTACTATTTCACATTCTAATTTCTCATTGTGCTTATCCTTTTCTATAAGTTGATTCTTTAGAGTATCTATGGCTATTTTTTTTTCTTCCAAACATATTTTGAGTTGATTGATTTATTCAAGAAAATAATTTTCTTCTAAAGCATCCATAAATTTATCTTTAGCCTCACTAGTGTCCTTTTCAAATGCCATGAGTAGTCTAATATCTTGATCAGATTCTCCTTCTTCACTATTTGATAGACCATCACTATCTTCATAAGTAAAATATCTTTTTATATTGATAAAACGTTTCTTATTTCCTTTTGCAAATTCCTTTCCCTTTCCATGATTATCTTTATTGGAACATTTAGCAGCGTAATTACCAACTCTTCCATAAGAAAAACATTTGAAAGGAAGCTTACCTCTAAAACTTCTAGTGCCAAGTTGTAGTTTCTTTACAAAATTATCTCATATTCTTCTGAAACATACCCTGATCCTTCTTGTTATTCCATTTCCTTGCCTTTTGTAGCATATCTAAGAACAACTTCTTTGACTTCAGATGGACCTCCTTTCCTCATTTCACACGCAGAGAGAATCCCATGAAGTTGAACAATAGTAAGAGTTTGTAGATCCTACTTTTCTTCAATAGCAGACACTTTTGACTCGAATTTAGGAGTTAGATATCTTAAAACTTCTTCTACTAGAGTGGTGTCATCTATAGTTTCACCCAGATTTCTCATACGATTTATGATCTCATCTAGACATAAAAAGAAACTAGGAATTATTTCATCATTATGCATTCTGATTTTTTCATATTGAATTATAAGATTTTGGAGTTTAGCGCTTTTTACCTTGGCATCACCTTCATAGCTCAGAATGATTTTGTCCCATATCTCCTTTGTTGTATTTAACTGCATAACTTTGAAAAATTCTGATTCAGTTAGAGTCCCCAATACAGCATTAACAACCTTTGCATTGGTTTCATATTTTTTTCTTGTTGTTGGATCTACTGGAACTAAGGCTGGATATTGGTAACTGCCTTCAACTATAGCCCATACATTTTCTCCAAGAGACAGAAGATATGATCTTGTCCTTGCCTTCCAGAAGATTAAATTGTTTCTGTTGAAGGGTGGAGGTCTGATAGATGTTTTCCCATATTTATTTCTCATCTTAGATGATCTCCCTTCTAGCGGTTAAGCTGCTACAGAAGGACCCGCTCTGATACCAATTTTTGGGAAAAATATTGAGGGGGGTGGGGGGAATCAGTATTTGCAATAATCAGAATCTTTACTTTTCTCTTACTGATTTCTATACATGACTTTGATTAGCCTAACTAGTGTATGTACGTGGCTATCCCTAAAGAAACTTGTGTATACTTAGATAACTTTATTCTTTAGATGAACATTCAGAAACATTCTTTAACCCAGATCATCAGTTATGCATAAGATAGTTAAGAAGTAAATATTTGCAGTAATAACAGAATAAATCAACACATAAGAGCATCACACATGGGCACCAAAATTTAAGGTGGAAACCCAATTTGGGAGAAAAACACAGTTTTCGTCGTCTCTGTCTTCAATATTTATTATATAGAAAATCGCTTGCAATGTTGTACTGAAGCAGACTCATATCAGTATGCAGGCATCTACCTGCAGAAGGCTCCAACCTTATCTCGTTTTCTAGCTGCTATTGGAAGGGAGCTCCAACCCCCTGATCTTATTTACCAGCCACTACTGGAAGAGAGCTACAACCCCTTGATCAAAACACTAGCTTCGACTCGCAGGAAGCTTCTACTTCCACATTGAAGGCTTCAACCCTCAGACCCACTACAGACCACGTTTCATAAATTTTCATCATTGGATCCAACAGCTTCGTGCTTTCCTGCACACCAACCTGCGTATATATATGTGAATACAAACTTTCCAGAATGTGATCAGACTCAGAAACAGATCTGAGGATTTCAGTCATATATCTTTTCATATTTGCAGAAACCTTATTTAGTGAGCATCATTGATCATATTTAATCATTCATTGATCAAATTTGTACATCTTCATCTAGCAGCATTTATAGTATTCAAAAAACCCAGTTCTACATGAAGGCTTCATTGAAAGACAGCAGAAATATAACATCAACAAACAAATAACCTCTCCATCAAGCTTCAGAAAACCCTAACTTCCATATGCGCTTTCGCTGAAACAAAATTACGTATATACACATTTTTGCAGAGATGAACCAGTGTATATATCTACAAATATTTCATGATTGTGCAACTCTTCAGAATAAATAATCAGCTTAGATCTTACCCTTCACTTCAGCAAATTTTCGCAAAATCACAGATCTAAACATTTCATAAATAGATCTAGCAAATACATAGTCATTTCAAGTCTGGAGATCCCGATCCATCATTGTATCCATGGGTGCATCATAATTTCAGATCTACCAACAAACAAAACACATTTCATGAAGATATACTTCTTGGATGGAATCAAATAGATGACACCGCGCTCAATATTGTGGGTTAATGTTTCGGGGAAAATCACCCTAGAGGTTTGTTGGGTTTAAACCTCCACAGAGCAGGGCATGCTACTCAAGAAGGACTCACACAACCATACATGTTCATGAAAAACTAAATAGAGTAGATCGAGGATGTTACCCGTAGGTCCTACGGTTGAAGCAGATCCCGCGGGGTCCAAACCCCCAGCAACCCTTCTTCCTTCTTAACCTGAAAGACAAGAAGAAACAAGCACGAAGAACTGGTTGTACAGCATATATCTACTCTAAATGTTAGTGAAATCCACGTGAAACATTAGATAAACCATAATAAATGCTTAAAGAACAATATTATCATATATGCAAGCAGACACTAACACGTATATTTCGGGAACAAGATGGTTCTTCTGTATTATAAATAGCATGTACAGAAATAACGAGTGGAGAGATCACCTGAATCCTTCCACGATCTTCGAGTAGACCGTCATCCGGATCCATCCCACCCTTGCCTCGCTAAGATTCCTTCCGAACTGGTGCATACGAGATGACATATAAAGAGATGAGCATCTCCAGGAAACAAGGGTTTCCTGTAATGAACTGGGAAGTGCAGGAGGCACGGGAATTCAGACTTGGATAGTGAATACCAATAGAGTATAATATCAATAATTTCTCTCTCTCTCTTAGGCCATGCACATGAGGGGCTTTTATACTCCCTCAAAGTAGTTTCAACAGTTGGAAATAGTTGGCCACGTGCTCGGGTGGTTGAACTACCAGAGTAACCATCAACCCAGCCCGAAAATAGGGATTTTTTATATATATTTTAATGATTTTAATGGCATACGCGGGAAAGTACATGTAGACTCGCGTATACACACAGAAAAGTTTGGGCATAACCGCGTATGGGGATTTTAACACTGTTTTTTAGTGAATTTTGTCCAAGTCTGTAGGAATGGGTGCCCAAAGCCATAAAAGAAATCATGAATCATATGAAGGTGAGAAATGATGCTATAACAGATGCCCCCAAATATATGAGGTCACAAGGGGTACATGATGGCCGAAATGTATTATGCACATAGAAAGAACTTCGCAAGGACAAGAGAGGACTTCACCAGATTTTAGCCTGCCAAAAACCAATGAAAGAAAACAGAGAGTCAACTCATGCTGAGGCGGGCATACCCATGCTCAGTCAAAAATACATCATATAGAAAGTACTGAATAGATCCACCATGTATACAAGTATAACTGAACTGAAAGTACACAATGAATCGTCTGAGCATGGCCCAGAAATATAAGTCTGAATCAATGTCCAAGTATCACATATAGAAAGCCGATCAAGGATGCTGCAACTGGATGTCTGATCAAATAAGTAACTGAATCTCAAGTACCAAGTCATAAGAGGTGGAACAAACGGTACTATCACGCAACTCGGGAGCCAACATATAGGATGTTGCTGTACTGAACTGCAACATATAAGGATGGACGACATCACTGGCAGAAACTGAATGGACTGTCAAAAGTGAACCAAGAAATGCTGATGCAACCCGAGGTCTTCACCGATCACTATGGCACAATTCTACACGATGGGAATAAATGAGCTAAAGTCGACCATGTGAGAAATCGTTGGATTACCGGTCAATGATGTATACCGTTAAACAACGCGAGACAACTCACCAATAATGAAAATGAGTGTCAAGGTGCCCCAGTCCAATCTGACAAGTCCGAATGAATGAGTTGAAGTCGAACACTTGAAAGAATCTACCAATCAGGAGGCAATGATGAATCCCCACTGTCGATAGCGAAGAGTCTACCAATGATGACTGCAAACCCTAAGGTACTGACAAAAAGACTCTAGACCTTATTCCCAGAGCAATGAGTCGGAGTCGATGGGAAAATATCTGCTCGAAGGAAGGCATTAAGGCATCCCACATCAGTCCAACGCGAGTGTAACCCGCAGGCCAAGATTTGGAAGGAATCAGACGAAGTAGAGTGATGGAACCAAAACCGAAGTACGTTTCTGACATGCACAAGATGAAGCTAGCGCACGGAAGAAACCCTCTTAACCAACCAATAATGAAAGCTGACACAGAGGTGAGAAATCCACCGATAGGGTCAAATGGAAATCAAGATACTGCACGAATCCCAAGTGTGATAATGTGTGCTGACATCGAACACAGGGGAAACCACTCAGTCAAAGACCCATAATGATGATCAAATGCTAAGCACAAGGTCACCTATCAATGATGGAAATAGGGCCAGGGTGTGGCTCTAGGTTTGCTCTCAGAGCAATGTGTCGTAGTCGATAAGAGACAAACCTGCCAGCAAGAAGTCAATGGGGACCTTCTCAAACCAGCACGAGCAGAAGACCAAAACATCTGATGTGATAGAACAAGATATTGACAAGACCGGGAAGGCCGACTGAATAATGAGTCAAGAGACACCGCAGAATGGCCGACTCTGGTTAAACTTCCCTTGAACAAAATCACGACTCGTGATGACCATGGCAGTAAAAAGTGACACTGTATAAGTCTGTTATGCAGGAGGCAGAACAAACTCTCCATATGATTGGAAGAGATAACCAACCGGGGGAGGACTGACAAGTGAAACAAGGTAAAGTCTGAACCTAGGTCAAAACTAAAACCATCCCAAATGTAGGAAAAATATATATATATAAGTATATGTGCTTTGTTCAAGGGCGAAAAACTGACTCTGTACTGCCATCAAAACAACGAAGATACATCCCGTTCCCACTCTTTTTGTTATATTTGATTTTTTTGTATTTTTCATATAATAAGCCTGAAAAAGAATAAAAGAATGCTATGGTACAATGGATAGAACGAGTATAAAAAATCAGATGCACTAGTTCCTGGGATTGGAACAATCCTATTCTCAATGCAAGGTGGCGGAAACTGGTAAGCGATACTCAAAGGAATGTTCCATCCATGGGTAAAAGGGTGTCAAGTCGCGATAGCTAAGTGCATGCAATGGTTAACTTGTACAGATAGACGAGGTCAAAAGTTGGCTTAAACATCGAGTCCAAATGAAGCTGGCTAAAGGCCAGGATAAACAAGTAGCCAATATGCAATGCAGTAATACAACTTAGCGACACCAGGGAGCCTCTAGGGTAAAAGCTATAAAAATGATAGTGAGGAAGGAGAAGAATAAAGCTTCAACACATAAGTCATGGCGGGACTAAAGAGGACTCCCGAGCCTACATAAAACGCAGCATGGGCAACAAGTGATAGCGAGGAACTAACTAAGAAGCCCATGTAAAGGAAGGCTCTACCATCAAGTCATGATTAAATAATCGGCGAGTGAAATAGGTGTAATAGTCATGACCTGATGGGATCGACCCTATGGCAAGTGATCAGTATGAAGGCTAGTATGCAAGATGCAACGGAAAGTGATTTTCCTAACCTATATGCCAGTGAAGATCATATACCTGCCGTGACGAGTCGGTAATCATGGATAAAAAACGGGAAAAATCTCAAATTCGTCAAAATGTACCTGAAAACATACCAAACTGGGCACTTCCAAGCATCTGGGTTATGCAGCTTAAGATAGATAAAAAAAATGAGCATAACGAATTTTTGCGAAATTTTTCAACTTTTTAGGCATAAATAGACAAATTACCTCATATTTGGTTCATTATTGCATTGCTGATTTGGAAAAAAGTGCTCTGGAGCAAAAAACTTCTTTCGTCAAATCAGGAACAACCGACCGTCGAATCGCACCGAATTTGTCAGGTAAGCTCCTCAATCATCCTTGCAAATCATTTTGTCCGTTTATAAATTAAAATTTAGTGATTTTCACCACAGAAACCCTTTCCAAAAAACACGGGTTTGCGCATACACGGGTTGGTAACAGGAAAGTCGCGTATACACACGACTATGCATAAAGAAAGCCGCGTATGCGCAGGCCCAAATGAAAAAATGCGTGGCTAATGAAGGATTTGTTGAATTTTGACAGGATGAAAATCTCATGGAGAGAGCGTGAACACAGTGCAATTGATCAAGAGGTCATGCAAGATCGAGCCTCGCAAAATATTCTTCGGAATTGTGGATTGTTCAAATTTTTCAAAATGCCAAATATGAAAAGCAATGTTCGGTTGCTAGAAATGCTCGTCAATTATTGGGAACCGGAATAGGACTACTTTATGATAGATCATATGCCAGTACGCATTGAAGTGGAAGACATATATTTTATCACTGGACTCTCCCGGAGGGGGGAACCAGTAGACTTGCACAGGAAGCCCCTAGGAGGGCTAACCGTGGAAGATTATGTCCACGTGTATTGCGTAGAGGGTTCCAAGAAAGTTGGAACTTAGATTGCAATTAAAGATTTAAGGGATTTGCACATGAAAATCCTCCTTTTCACCATTGGCAGAGTGGCAAGATCTGCCTCCCTACATCAGGCGTCCAGGACGCAAATGAGCATAGCAGTGGAATTCTTGACTCATGTGTATGATTGGTGCACATCCCTATTACTGAACATGAAGCAACAATTGACCTCAATCCGCCAAGCAAAGACCAAACACTTTGGATATGGTACTATTTTGATGACATTCTTCTTTGAGAAGATACCAGCATTGAGACCCAGAGTTATCTCTACCATGAGCAGCCCGAGAGACCCAAGAATTGCCCGTTGGGCGGACATGATGAAGAGATTAGGGGGAAGTGAAGTTCCCCGGACCACTTGGGATGATGAGTTATTCCTTTGATGGGGAGAGCAAATCATCGCTGTGGATGACTATCACTATGCCGGGATGGACTTTCGTGGAGATCCATATCTTGTTCTTCCACCAGGCACAGCATGGGGCACAGTCGGTAAGTTTGCAAAAAAATTTTGACCTATATAATTTTTTTTGGATTTTTTCAAATATGTATGAAAAAATAAAAACAAACATGTTTTTGATTGGATTCATAATGACTGACAATGTAAACATGATCATGATACAGATATTGGACTAGTTCGACCTGAGGGTTTCCCGCACCACAAGCGTCGCAGGGGCGAAGCAGATACAGTGGATTCAGACAGGACCCTCCAGGATGTGCAGAGGAACTTGGAGGGGTTAACCCGCCAAATACCTATGGCTGTCGTGGAAGATCTGCCGGAAGCCATCCAGAGACGGGTGGTAGGAGTGCCCCGAGACTGGGTACGATTATTCCGCTGAGTTGCCACCGCGGTCACGTTCTATAGGAACATGACCTCTGGGCAGGGACCTCAGGAGTAGATAGATATTATGTATCATATGACTGTATATTCTTTTTGAGACTGAACATGATCGGGCATAAGCCCCAGTTTTGTATGACCTTATGGATCCAAATTTTGTAAAGTTTTTGAACACTCTGATGATATATATACAGCGATATTTTATGTGATGTGATATATGTATCAAAATTTATGATGTTTTTTATGATTAAATTTTATTGTATGGAATGATTAATATGCCAATCCAGTGCTTGATTAGCTAATGAGTCTGCTAACCAATTGTCAGCTCGAGGAATATCAATGAAAGTTAAAAAATGAAATGATCTTTGTAACAAACGTACCCTCAAGAACAACCGTAATAAAAATGGATCTCGAACCCGATAAGTATTGTTCAACTGCGACACCACCACCTGAGAGTCCAAGAAAACTACCAACTAATCAACACCCACAAATATTGCCTTCGAGAGTAGATAAACAACTGCAGTGTATTCTGCTATATTATTGGAAGCAGGACCAATGCAGACCCCTCTTGATACTAACAGCTGACCGGAAGGATAATGAAGCACCCAAGCCACAGAAGCTAAGTTCCGGGTGTGTCTACTAGCACCATCAGCGAAACCAAAATGACTCATGACATCTGACACAACCTGCCAAAGTAGATCAAAAACATCACCAACTCATCAAAGATCGAAAATCAACCAGATATGTACAAAACAAAACTACCATATACAAAAGCAACATGCCAGGCCGAAGCCTAGGCATAATGCTTCTTCAAATAGAGCCCATTTCGGGGCTCCGGCAACTCGTTCCCTTCAAAATCAACCAACGTATACGCTCCTTTCTTAAGGAATTTTTTAACGATGAAGGGGCCATACCACATAGAATTAAACTTTCCTGCCCCCAGGGCATCTTTTTCTTGGGCATAGACCAAGACAAGGTCACCTTCCGAAAAAACCCTGGGTTTGACTGCCTTATCGTACTGAACTTTAACTCGGTTTTTATGCACTTCATTCATCGTGGCAACATCCCGACGCTACTCATCGAGATGTTCCAGATGAAGGAGCCATTCTTCAAGACTAGAAGTGTCAGGAAGAAGTTCAATAGCTAACTTAAGAGAAGGAATCTCACATTCAATGGGAAATACGGATTCCACCCCGTGCACTTGCTGAAACGGAGTAAAGCCAGTTGCAGTTTTCACTGACGTCCTGTATGCCAAAAGTGCAGGATATAGCATAATATGCTAGTTGGATCTAGCTTTATCAATTGTCCTTTGAAGAATTGTCTTCAAGGATTTATTCACGGCTTCCACTTGCCCATTGGCTTGAGGATAATACGGAGATGAATGCTCCTGCCGGAAACCCAATTTGAGAGCCAACTTAGCCATCATACTATTTTGAAAAAGGCTGCCATGATCAGTGACAATCTCTCTAGGAATACCAAAATGAGCGATAACCTGGTTGAAAAGGAAAAGAGCTGCGGTCTCACCGTCATTCCCAAAAGTAGGCATAGCCTCAACCCACTTCGTAAAGTAGTCTACTGCTACAATAATGTACTTGTGACCTTTATCCGAAGGCGGGTTACAAGTAGTATAATCAATACCCCACTTTGTAAAGGGATCGACAGTAATGACTGGAAAAAGCGGAGCTGGCTGAGCACGCATTTTTCGAGTATAGACTTGACACGGATGACACTTTTTGACTGATTCGATACAATCCTTGAAAATCGAGGGTGAAAAGTACCTAGCATGCAAGATTTTTTGGGCTGTAGCAAGCCCAGATAAATGACCCCCACAAGCTCCACTGTGGGAATCATTCAGTACAGCCTCAGCTTCTTCGAGAGTTAAGCAACGTCTCAGGATTGAATCAACCCCTCGACGATATAAAGCATCACCAATAATCAAATAATTCTTGGCCAAGTGATGAAACTTATGACGCTCATCTTTCGAAAAAGTAGAGGGAAACTTCACAGTCTGGAGATACACAATGATATCTCCGTACCAAGGATCCTGTGAAGAGATAAGAAACAAATGTTCATCCGGAAAGGATTCATCATAGATCATCTCTTCCCCACAGGGCAACTCGGAGATCAATTCCGTGAAAACTAATGATTTCTTGGAGTTGGCAGACATAAACTCAAGATCAAATTCCTGTAAAATCACAATCCATCTATTGTATTTGCCCCCAATCACTCGCCTACTGAGGAAAAACTGAAATGGATTGGCTTCTGCCAAAACACAAGTTTTGCAAAGAATAATGTAATGTCGGAGTTGTTGCACAGCATGAACTGCTGCTAAAGCTAATTTTTCTATCGGAGTGTATCGGAGTTCAAGTCCTACCAAGCCTCCACTAAGGTAGTATATAACATGCTATGCAAGAGCATCATCCTCCTGAACCAGAACCATACCGATGGTAGATTCTGCTGCTGCCAGATACAAAAGGAAATCCCTGCTATAATCAGGTGGACTCAATAAAGGAGCAGAGGTCAATGCTTTTTTCAAAGCATCGAACGAGCGTTGAGCGAAGTCATCCCAAAAAAATGGAACTCCCTTTTTCAACAATCTCATAAATCCCTTTGTAACTTCAGCATAATTTACGATAAATCTCCGAAGAAAATTAGACTTTCCTTGTAGACTTTGAAGCTGACGGATAGAGGACGGGGGAGGCAATCGAAGTATTACCTCAACCTTGAAGGGATCTACCCTAATCCCTTCCTTAGACACAATGAATCCCAATAACCGGCCGGATGTAACCGCGAAAACGCACTTGTTCGGATTCAATCTAATCTTATAGAACCGACATCGTTCAAATATTTGCCGGAGGTGAGCAGGATGATCCATCCTCTTTCGAGAATGAGCAGCTAAATCATCCAAATACGCCTCGATAATCTTTTTGATGTCGTGGAAGGAATATTACATGGCCCGCTGAAAGGTAGCCCCAGCATTTTTAAGACCAAAAGGCATCTTCTTGTATGCAAATGTACTCCAGGGAAAAATAAAGGCAGTCTTATGCTGATCTTCAGGACGGATAGTAATCTGATTATATCCGGAGAAACCGTCCATGAAGGAGAAAATCTCATTACCGGCACACTCGTCAATGATCTGATCGATAAATGGTGTGGGGTAATTATCTTTAGGACATGCTTTATTTAAGTCTCTGAAATCGATGCAAACTCGAATCGTTCCTTGATTTTTATCTACGGGAACGGGATTTGAAACCCATTCAGTCAAAGGAACAGGGAAAATGAATCCCGCCTTAAGCAGCTTCTCAACTTCAGCTTTGATAGCTGCTGCCTTCCTAGGATTGACCGGACGAAGTTTTTGCCTCACCGGCTTAGCGTTTTCATATGTCTTGATCTCATGCTGGACAATAGATGGGTCTATACCAGGCATTTCCTCATAAGACCAAGCGAATACATCCCTATACTCTTTAAAGAGCTCGGTGTAAATTTGAACCTCTTCACGAGAACATTCAGCTCCGATGAAGACATTCTCAATAATATTGGGATCCCCGGAAATGTTCACCGGGATAGTAGGAGAAATCATAGCCATGTTCCCTTCAGCATAAACCTGTGTTGGTGCTAAAGGGTTCAAGACTGGGTGAACAGGACCAGGAGACTGAGGACTTGGAAAACTTGTTTCAACTTCGCTCAAGTCAGGTAAAAAGTAAGACCGATGATGCAAGTCATCCCACGGTCTATCTATACCAATCATGGCTTCCGGGATGGCCTCTTCAGATGGAAGAGTGGTATCAAGGCAATCCTGGGTAGAAGAAGAACTAAGTGTCCAAGCCGGAGCCACATCTCCATCCAACTCTTTCGGTGAAAGAGGAGCTGGGATGGATTCTGCAGAGTTGACAATAGACTGATAAGCAATCTCAGCTGCAGAAATAGGAAATGCCATTCCACCCACTTGACCTTTCACTAATGTGGCAGTAGGGGAAGGTAAGGTCCAAGGGTCCGAAAAATAATGAGTTCTGAAGAACTCTCTTCGAAGAGGAGCCTTGGAGGATGAAATTGCATTAATATGAACCGTAGGAGGAGGAATATCAAAAGTACCCATCAAGGAAGAATACATTCCAACTCCTAAATTCTCAACAGGCACCTTAGAATTATCCAACTTAGGAATAGATGAGTCAGTAGACGCATTCGGGTCTACAGGAGGACAGTCCAGTTGATCCACTGTAACGATCCTCCCTTCGTGGGGGAAACATATAATGCGAAATAATGAGGATGCAATAGCATCCATCTCATAAATCCAGTTTCTCCCCAACAGAAGGTTGTAGTCCAAGCTTGCATCCACTACCTCAACCTCTATATTGACAGTTTTTCCCCCAACACAGATGGGCAAAGCTGGGACAATACCATGGGGCCTGTGAGAATGACCGTCGAATGCAGTCAGAAGAGTGGTAGATGGAACAGCTTTGGGAGATCCAAGTGTCTTCCAGCATGCGAGAGACATCACGCATGTGGAAGCACCCTCATCAACAACCGTCCGAAAGATGTTACACTTCCGGTACGATGATTTAATATGAAAAGCCATGTGATGAGGAAGTCTCTTCTTAAAATTAGTCATATAAAAAGTAATCAGAAGAGAATTTTTTGGATCAATAGCCCCAATGGCAGTGAGCAAAGCACTGCGCTGAGCCGGGCAAGACTGGAGTACCTCTAAAGCTGACATAGCACAAGGACTCTGCGCCAGATCTTCTACAATCGAGTAGTTCTGGGCAGCCCTCACATTTGGATTAATCGTTGATCGCTTAGAAGATGCTTTGGGCATCCGAGGCATAGACTCAATAGTAGGCTTCGTAATGTGAAGCGGCTCAGTAGCATCAGGAACTTCCTTAGCTTTCGAAGACTCTTCTCCGCCATAATCACGGGATCTCGTAGCGATATCCGTGTGAGCACTCATCATAAAAATGTTCGATGGAATTTCCCCTTCCTGGGTGCCCCCAGAGGAAGCCCCAAGATTTTGGTTCGCGCCAACAACTAATTGTTGCCCTTGGGGAAAAGGGTTTGTTAACACAGCCTGGGAACTAGAAGAACCTTGCTGGGCTAACAAGCGCTGCGCATCCTGAATTTTAGGGCAAAGGTGTGTAAGATGGTCTCCAGCACATAGCTTGCATGGAAACTTCACTTTCCTTTTCTCCTTTGGACCCTCACCAACATGCTCGTTGGTTTTATCTGCATTACCGTTCCCGTTCTTGCCCTTTTTCTTATTATTTCATCCATTCTTCTTCCCTTCTGATTGTTGATTTCCTTTGGGATCAGAAGCTTGGAAAGAATTTATGGACAAAGACTGGGAAGGTGATGACTCAGCAGGCACAGCCTGACCAGAAGGAGCAGATTGCAAAGACCACTGCTGCAGTTGAGTAAGCAGGCTGGCTGCACCACTATTGATCGATCCAATCAGTCCGTCACCATGAGGACCGGGCTTAGTTTTAGATAAATCTAATTTGGAGCGAGGAGCATTGGGCAGATACTTATGGAGGACCCCAGACTGAGAATATATCAAATCTAGCTGCTGGGCCCTAAAAATGGCCTGCTCCTCAGAAAATACCCCGGAGAGGGATACATCTTTCAAAATATCTGATTGCAGGGATTTGAGAAACCATTCCAAAAGGAATTCACCTGGAATATGAGCTTTAATCAACCTCTTCCTTCTCCTCCATTCCTGAATGTGATCAGAAATGTGGGTTGCGTCGTCCTGCTTAAAATTAGCTAGGAGTTCAGTCCCAACATCATATCAGACCGGCAACTGAAAATGGTTCAGAAATGTAATAGACAGTTCTCCAAATGTAGCAAAACTGCCCCCAGTTAGCTCAATATACCATTTGGCAGCGTTTCCAGTTAGGGTGCGTTGAAATAATCTCAACCTAATCGAATCATCGATCAGGGAGTTCGAAGAATACCATAAATGGAAAGTAGTAATGTGGTTAGCTGGATCTTCTCCATTCTTACCTTCAAACTTTGGAATATCTGAAGGAAGTTTGGTGGGAACCGGAGGCCACCCTGGACTATAACAAATCGGATCATTAGTCAACTTCGACAGATCTGGCAAGTTTAACGTTGCCAGAAAAGGTAAGCGAGGTGGAGCCTGAGGATTCCATCCTTGATGGGATGGATTCCCAAAATTCTGAAAAGAATACCCTGGATTTGATGAGGCACCAGGTTGCCAAAAAGGACTCATAGAAAAAGGAGAAGAACCTCCTCCCAACGCAGAGTTACCAAAGCCCAGACCAGTTCCCCCCGCTGAAGTATGAAATGAAGAGGAAAGCCCTTGATAGAGGTTCTAGGCATTAGAAAGAGGAGAAAAGGTCTGATAAGCACTCAACGAAGGGAAATAAGTATTACCTTGGTGACCAGCGTAAAACGGATTCCTTGCCCCCACTGTAGTGAATACAGGGTTCCATCCTGTAAAAGTGGTCGAATTCTGACCTCCAAACCAAGGATTGAAACTCTGGGTCTGAGAAGTAAACGGAAAGGACCCTAAAAAAGGATTGGAACTAGGAACATGCCCAGTTCCAAAGGAGAACCCTTGAAAAGAAGCTGATCCACTAGCCATGGAAGCCATGGGCGTAGATCCAGCTGCAGCAACGGAAAAGGAAAAAGAAGGAATTCCACTAGTGGGCATTCCGAAGCAGAAGGGACCAGAATGAGAAGCGTGTGCTTGGGTGAAACCAGAGCCAAACACAGCAGCACTAGAAGAAATCGAAGATAAAGAAATAGTGCCCCCTCCTTCAATAGAAGCAGGAGTCTGAATGCCCGCAGCACTCACAGCAGAAGCCGCGTTCCTAGTCGTGGCCATCGAAAGGTATGAATAATACGGAGGATCTTCTGGTCTCTCTGACTCAGGTCTGATGTATTGAACAAAGAACGGATAATCAGGAGGAAGAGGAGATGGACCTGACCCAGGAGGTTCAGGTAATTCCTCAATTTGAAAATCTTCTTCCTGAGGAAATAAAACTCGCGAGGTGAGCAGAACGCTCCTCTCGGAACCGACACCAGAATCAGCTATGAAACCTTCAGACCCTTGTAGAGGATCTCTCTCCACTGCGTCAGACGTCATAGGGTGGTAACTACCTGCTAAATCACTCCTACAACTTCTCAAAGAAGGCTTTGGACTCTCGGGAGATAACCCCCGGATTCTCCTCGATCGACGAGGCGCTTGATCAGCCACTTTTATAGATTTTAAATTAGACTCAAAAAAGTGAAAAGCTAGGCAAGCTAGGAGCAAAGAGCACTCACTATAAGAAAAATCACTGAGATACAATCAAGCAAACAGCCTCCAAGTATTTCCGCTCTGGGTGATGAGGACCGGACACCAAAATATAGGAAAGCGAAATATAGGACCTCCCGAAAGCAGTCTGGGATAATTACGGCCCAGGCCTACTAGCGAAGGTATTAGAAATAGTTACGCCGACCTCCTAACGGCAGCCTTTGCCGGCTCAAGCACCCAAGCTTCGCAAGGGCACCCTCCAAAAGTACTGCTGAAAGTGATGCAACGTCTGCCTCAGGTACCACGGGTATTCCCCGCCGCAGTCACCTGTGTGGAACCTAGGAGTGGCAACTATGGGTACCAATCCATGTCAGAAGCCAGGCAGAACGGTCTTGAGGTCAGATTCAGCGAAGCAGAGAGGGGGTATCCCTCTTCTCAGCCTTCACTTCCCCTCGCGCTTGACTCTCTGGAGGAGAGCTTTCCCGGTCCACCTAACGGAGTTGGATTTCGCTCAATTAATCAACTTCTATGTTTTGTTTGAGCGGCCTTGGAGAGTTAACTCTCCACTCACCTAATCCAAGGCCCTACAACCTAGCTAGTTGTTGTATGACACTTTAAAAAACTTGCTAGTTGATTTTAAATTATATCGCTTATTTTAATTGGCTGTTATGTTAAGTCAAAAGGATGTGGAAATGAAACTTATGGTGTTTTGACATAGAAAGAAATTAATAAAAACCAAACTACATGCAAATGCAGTTATTTTTTTTCGATGAAAAGCAACTTCTACACAGGTTCTACGAGATTAAAAATTGTATTTTTCTTTTCAGATAACAAACTCACACTCACAAAAACTATGAAAATGACTAAATGCTTAAGTGCACCTGATGCAAATCACTACAAGCATGCAAATTCTAAGATGAAAAATCTCCTAAAGCAGAGTGAAATTTCCCAAAAGTCCTTCAGTTTTATCTCTTTTTGGTTGTCCAGAAAGCTAGTTCCCAAAATCAAGAACTCTTAATATGAAGACACCAAAAACGCTTAAAAACAAGAGGAAGAAATCAATGACAACTCCTTTCCAAAATCAAGCCAAAATCCAAAGGCAAGAAACCTCAACAAAGCTTCAAAAGATACAAAGAAACGAAAAAAAAAATGCAAAAACAAAAGCAAACAACAAAGCAAAATGTTTTTTGAGCTTTTGAGTTTTATAAAAGAGTTCGAAAAGACCAAGTAAAACTATAAAATTCCAAGCCAAACAACACTGAATTTCAAGCAAAAACTTCAAAAATGCTCCAAATCTTATAGGGCTAACTAGTAGCAAGATCAATATGAGCAAAAGAAGACAAGAAAACTCAGCCACTCAGCCTAGAAGAATAGTGCAACCTTGTTGCAAACAAAAACTTCAAAGAACCAAGAAAGAGTCTTCAAAAGTTGCAACAAGACCTAGCCAATTGAACTCAAGAAAACCAACCAAAAAAGGGGCAAAAATCATAGCGCAAAGCAAAACACAAATATAGGAAAGAGTAAATGAGGAGGAGCTCTCTGTTCTGATGAAGTAGAACAGCCAAGAATCCCCAGAAAGAGATCTTGGTACTCAAACCAGAGATGCCAGCACAAGACACAATACTTTGCCAAAAATACTAGTTTTCAATCAAACAAAAGAGAGAAAAGACCAAAGACCACTTTCTTCACAATCCAGAGGGTACAAAGACACTGCAGGAACAGGTCTCCACAGACAGAAAGGACTAAAAAGCCAAGAAATCCAAAATTTCAAAATCTGCCTAGGTATAAGCTACTTCACAGTTTAGCAACAAGCGTGCATACGAGATGACATATAAAGAGATGAGCATCTCCAGGAAACAAGGGTTTCCTGTAATGAACTGGGAAGTGCAAGAGGCATGGGAATTCAGACTTGGATAGGGAATACCAACAGAGTATAATATCAATAATTTCTCTCTCTCTCTTAGGCCATGCACATGAGGGGCTTTTATACTCCCTCAAAGTAGTTTCAATAGTTGGAAACAGTTGACCACGTGCTGGGGTGGTTGAACTACCAGAGTAACCATCAACCCGGCCCAAAAATAGGTATTTTTTATATATTTTTTAATGATTTTAATGGCATACGCAGGAATGTACATGTAGACTCGCGTATACATGCGGAAAAGTCTGGGCATAACCGCGTATGGGGATTTTAACACTGTTTTTTAGTGAATTTTGTCCAAGTCTGTAGGAATGGGTGCCCAAAGCCATAAAAGAAATCATGAATCATATGAAGGTGAGAAATTATGCTATAACAGTTAAAACCATGGTAATTCCCCCTAGAATCATAATATTAGAGCGCAAAAGGCATACACGACTTGGATTGTTCTTGTTTGTGCACGCTTGTCCTACACGAACTCACTTATAGAACCTTCAATTATGAATATTAAACATATTCTATTGGAATTATTCTTTTCTTCTGCTAGAAATTTTGTAAAACGACTGTGCTTCTCCAAAGGTCATATCATTCATCATTTTCAAGAGAGTTTCCATCAAGGACAACATATGCAATCATAAGAATCATATTGCCAACACTGAGTGCTTCCTAACATGCAGCCAATCTGAGGCAAGTAAGTTGAGTTCCCTCACTCCTCCAACAAGCTTCTTGTTTTCCTTATGTTGCACAAAAATGGATGATCAAATGAACACACATCACCTATTATTTATACTAAACAAGAGAGTGTTAGGTCCCTATATTACTAGTATAGTCCCTTATTGTTGTTAGTGTAACTCCCTTATTGTTATTTTTGTACCCCTGTAACCCCCATATTGTTATTATTTTTCCCTTACATTATTATTCTTAGGTCGGCTAGGATTACATTGTGGCCCCATGGCCTTCTATATATAGAAAGGAGGTTTTTTCATTTGCATCATCCAAGAATTGTTCATTCATGTAATTTATTGGAGGTTTCCCCCTCGAAGTGGCTTATTTCTAAGGCGTCGATATATCTTTTCTTCTATTTTTTGAGCTGGTGTCACAACATTTGGTATCGGAGCTTTGGATTCTAGGGTTTCGCTGCTCCAAATAGGTCATTGTGAAATTTTTGCTATACATTGTTTTCTATGAAGGTTCAGAAGCTAAAAATTTTAGGGTGTGAAGCCAAAATCGTGAGGAACATCTTCACAAAATTTCAGAGCTTGGTTCATAATATTTTTCGAGATATGTTTTGTGGAAGTTAGGTCATTTTGCAAGCTCTTGAATTTAACCTAAACAGGTCATCGTGGAATTTTCGCTATAAATGTTTTTCTACGAAGGTTCAAAAGCTAAAATTTTAAGGGTGCGAAGCTGAAATCCTGAGGAACAACATCGCAAAATTTTAGAGCTTTGTGTGCAATATTTGTGGATATATGGTCTGTGAAAGTTAGGTATTTTTCAGGCTCCCAAATTTCATCTCAAAGAGGTGATCGTGGGAAAATGTTCATAACTCTCTCTTCGAGCATCGGATTGGAATTCTGTAAAAAGTGGCTTCAAGTAAATGGACTGCAGTATTCATAATATCAATTTCAGAACCAAAGGAGGAAACAATGACACATGGCACGTGGTAAAAGATCGCCCTATTGAACTGGTCCATAATTAGGTCATTGTGGGAGATTTGACATAACTTTGACTTGAAGAATCCAAATTAGATCAAACCTGTGGCATTTGAAAGAAGCTTTGGAGGGATACTACATGGTCAAAATTTAGAGATTAGGGATCCGCAATCACAGAGATAATTCAGTTTCAATATTGAGCTCCTCAAAAGCAAGAAAAGGTGTGTATTTGTTTTCAAATTGCATAAGTCTTGCTTGAAAAAGCAGTTTGAAGTGATTCCAAGTGAAGCTTTTTTATCAGTATTGGGTTCTATAATGGCTCAAAAAAACAATTCCATATTCATTAAGCCCTCAGAAAGTTATACTATGACGCGTGAAGAGGAAGCATTACAGTATGAGATATCAAAATTACAATACCAAGTGCAAAACATTTCGATCTTACAAAGAGCAACCGAAGATGACATAGATGGTTTACAAGCAGAAATGGAGGCTAAGTTGGATGGTTTGAAGGATCAAATAAAATCTAATATGGATGATAAAGTAGTGGAATATCACATCGAGCATCAACAACAAGTTCTCCAACTCTCAAAGGATAACCTAAGTTTGGTGCATAATCAAATGAAACAATAGGAAGATCAACATCACATCAAAAGAAGTCCTGAAGCAACCACAAAAACAAGAAATTGACAAGTACGATCAATTTTAGAGTATCTCAATAAGTGGAAGAAATTTCCTGTAGAAGATTCCACATGGAAGGATGAGAATTTTATAAGGAAGCATCAATAAATAATCAAGCGTTGAGGACAACACTTGTTTGAAGGAGAGGGGCATGTTAGGTCCCTATATTGCAAGTGTAGTCCCTTATTATGTTAGTGTAGCCCCCCATATTGTTATTTTTGTACCCCTGCAACCCTAATATTGTTATTATTGTGCCCTTAAATTATTATTGTTAGGTTTGTTAGTATTATGTTGTGTAACCAGCTCCAAAAATAGAAGAAAAGATATATCAATGCCTTAGAAATAAGCCACTTCGAGGGGGCAACCTCCAATACATTACATAAATGAACAATTCTTGGATGATACAATTTACAAAACCTCATTTCTATATATAGGATTCCATGAGGCCATAATGTAATCCTAGTGGGCCACAATGTAATCCTAACTGACCTAACAATAATAATTTCAGGGCGCAATAATAACAAAATGGGGGTTACAAGGGTACAATAATATCAATAAGGGGTTTACACTAACAATAATAAAGGACTATACTAGTGATATAGGGACCTAACATGCCCCTCTCCTTCAAAAAAAGTGTTTTCCTCAGTGCTTGAGTAGCTCTGGGTGCTTCTGTATAAAATTCTCATCCTCCCATGTAGAATCTTCAGTGGGTAAGTTCTTCCACTTGATGAGATACTCTGAAATTGATCGATTCCGTAGCTGTAGAGTTCTTGTTTCCATGACCGCTTCAGGTTCCAGTATGATTTTTCCTTCCTCATCAAGCTCTGGCAATATTGTTTGAACTGGAAGATTTTCACCTATAACCTTCTTTAAGCATGAAACATGAAAAACTGGATGTACTCGCGAAGAAACAGGAAGCTCCAATTTGTATGCCATAGTACCAATCTTTTGCAACACCTTGTAAGGACCATAGTACTTTGGCGATAATTTATTATCCTTCTTAGCTTGCTTGAGGGACATTTGTTTATATGGTTGTAGCCGTTAAAATACCCAATCTCCTACATCAAAACTTCTCTCGCTGCGATGTTGATCTGCCTGTTGTTTCATTCGATTTTGTGCCAAATTCAGGTTATCCTTTAAGAGTTGGAGAACTTCTTGCTGATGCTCGATGTGATCTTCCACCGCTTGAACCTTCGAATTTTCCCTTAAAGATGATGTGATGGATGGTGGATGATATCCATAAAGTGCCATAAATGGGGTCATTTTTGCTGCAGTATTGAAGGAAGTGTTATACCACCATTCAGCAAGAGGTAACCACTTGACCCATTGTGTTTGTTTATCAGATACAAAACAACGAAGATATCCTTCCAAACATTTATTTACTATCTCAGTTTGACCATCACATTGAGGATGATAAGATGAGCTATGAGCTAATTGAGTACCCAAACAAGAAAATAACTCCGTCCAAAAATTTCCAGTAAAAATGGGATCTTTGTCGCTCACAATAACCCTTGGGCTTCCATGTAGCTTTTTAATTCTATCCATAAATGTAGTAGCAATTGTACTTGATTTAAATGGATGAGATAATGCACAAAAGTGTGCATACTTGGTAAGTCTATCAACTGCCAACATGATGACATTCTTTCCTTCGGACTTAGGTAAACCTGTGATAAAATCCATTGAAATCTCCTCCCAACGTTGACATGGAATGGATAAAGGCTGTAGAAGTCCCGAGGTCTTAATTGTCTCCACTTTATTCTGTTGGCACACCAAAAATTCCGCCACAAACTTTGAATATCAGATTTAAGGCCATCCCAAAAAAATTCTTTCTTCACCCTGTGGTAAGTTTTTAAAAATCCTGAGTGTCCTCCTAAAGGAGAAGTTTGCAATTCCAGAAGAATCTTTAGTTTTAGTTGGGAATTATTACAAAGATATAAGCGATCTTTGTACCATAAGGAATCATTTTTCCAACTAAATCTATCAGATGTACTAGGATCTTGCTGCAACTTTTGAATGAGTGTCCATACATCTTTGTCCTTCTTCCATTCATCTCTTGCTTCAATTATCCAATCTAGTTGGATAATAGAAATGGCACAAAGCAATGCTTCCACCTCTTCATTCTTTCTTGAGAGTGCATCTGCAACAACATTAAGCTTTCCTTTTTTGTAGATTATTTCAAAGTCATAATCCAACATCTTTGTGACCCATTTTTGCTGCTTTTCTAAAGATAGTATTTGTTCCAAAAAGTGTTTAAGACTATCATGATCAGTTTTTACCTTGAAGTGTCTTCCCATTAGGTAAGTTCGCCATTTCTTTAGTGCATGCAGTATTGCTAACATTTACTTCTCATAAATAGGTTTCTGTAAATACTTTCCTTAGATTGGACGACTTTCAAAAGCAATGGGTCTTCCTTCCTACATTAAAACAGCACCAATTCCATTTCCTGAGGCATCACATTCCACAATAAAGGTTTTTGTGAAGTCTGGCGTAGCTAAGACCGGTGCTAGGCACATTGTCTCTTTAAGATGTTCAAAGGCCTTAGTTACTTCAGGAGTCCATGAAAATGCATCTTTCTTCAATAATGTTGTTAGAGGTGCTGCTATTCTCCCATAATTCTTAACAAACTTGCGATAATACCCTGTTAACCCGAGAAATCCTCGCAACTACTTTATGGTCGTGGGGACTTTCCATTCCTTAATGGCTTTAATTTTGTTAGGGTCTACTTTAACACCCTCGTGAGATATAATATGACCTAGATATTCCACCTCTTGTACTCCAAAGAAACATTTGGATATTTTTGCATATAATTGTTTCTCCTGCAATAGTTTGAGCACCCTGTCAACATGTTCAACATGATCCTTCCAAGACCTGTTATAGATTAGTATATCATCAAAAAATACCAGCACAAATTTTCTAAGGAAGGGTTTGAAAATGGAATTCATCAACCCTTGAAATGTAGAAGGTGCATTGGTAAGGCCAAAAGGCATGACCAAAATTCATAATGACCCTCATGAGTTCGAAATGTTGTTTTTGGAATATCTTCAGTCTTCATTCTAATTTGATGATATCCTGAATGAAGATCCAACTTGCTAAAATAAATTGCTCCATGTAATTCATCCAATAATTCATCAATCACAGGAATGGGAAATTTATCTTTAATGGTGAGCTTATTGAGCTCCCTATAATCTGGAGACATTCGCCATGATCCATCCTTCTTGTGTACCAATACTACAGGAGCAGAGAAAGAACTTTGACTGGGTTGAATTATACCCGCCTCTAACATTTCTGCAATCATACGTTCAATTTCGCTCTTTTTGAAGTAAGGATATCTATAAGGCCTGATGTTTGGAGGAACACTTCCTGGAATCAAATGAATAGCATGATCATGATCACGAATAGGTGGGAGTCCTTTGGGAGTTTCAACACCTTGGAATGATTGTCCAAGACTTGTTGGAGATCTGGAGAAATAGATGATTTTGATGTTGGAACTTCTAGTGAGCATAATTGTGCAATTACGCCTCGCTGTTCTTTCTTTAGAAGCCTTGTCATGACATTAGAGCTTATTATCCTTCCTGGCTTCCCCGCAATACCCCGTAATTCGACTTCCTTTCCTTCTGAAAAAAATTTCAAGAAAAGTTCTTGAAAATTAAAAGCTACCGTCCCCAAAGATTGTAACCATTGTACTCCTAGTACAACATCAACACCTCCCATAGGAATGGAAAGCACTGGACTAGTCAATACATATTCCCCCATGCTTAGCTTGATATTATGGCATTTTCCATAGAAATTTATAGTTCCTCCATTTGCAACCATCACTTGACATTCTGGTGCTGGGTATAGGAAACAATTTAATTCCTTGGCTACCTTACAATGAATAAAATTATGGGTGCTACCTGAATCAATCAACACTATTACCTTTTTCTTCTTGAATTGTCCTTCTATCTTGAGAGTTTGAGGAGTGGTAATTCCTGCCAGTGCATTACACGATATGGTCGGATTCATTTCTTCCTCTTCTAGGGTTGGTTCCTGGTGTATATCCTCTTCTTGTTCATTTTCTTCTTCCTCTTCACAATCTATGTAAAATAATTTCTTCACAGCACACTTATGACCTTTAGTGTATTTGCTATCACAACTGTAGCAAAGCCCTTTTGCTCTTTTTTCTTCCAATTGTTGTGGTGTCAACCTTGTAGGTTGTGGAAATCTAGACGTAGCAACACTTCCTTCTTTATAGAATTGAGTGGTAGGCTTCCTTGTCACCATTATTTTACATTCAACTTTTCTTGCCAACCTGAATGCCTTCTCCAATGAATCCAGTTCCAAAACGCGAACTTCATGTTGGATGTTATCCTTTAAAGTGTCTATGAAGAGATCGATCCCGTGTTCCTCTGGAATATCAGTTACCCTTATAATCAATTTTTGGAATTCCTCAATGTGCTGCCCCACTAAACCCTTTTGTTTGAGATTTATCAATTGGCTAAAGAAGGTGTTGCTCTTTGTATCCTCATAATGTGCTATCATTTCCTCTGTAAAAATTGACCAAGTGAATTTTTTTTTACGGGAGCAAAGCCATCGATACCATACAAATGTATTTTGTTCTAAATGTAAAGTTGCAATGCGTACCTTTTGTGTGTTTTTCACGTTATGGAGATCAAAATATTGCTCCATCTGTAGTATCCATGTTACAGGATCCTTTCCATCAAACTTCCTCATATCCATTTTTTGAATATGGTGGTTCTTCCCGCCAACATTAGAGTTTATGAAATCATGATTAACATTTATTTTGTTCTCATCATGAGGTTCTTCTACTATCTTTTCACCATTAGGAAACATTTCTTGTATCAACTTTGTCAAACCTTCGATGTCTGCTTTTAGATCATTCTTCATGTTTTCCATGTTTTATTTCATGTCATCCATCTTAGCTTCGTGCCAGCTTCCATGCCATCCATCTTAGCTTCCTCGCATTTCTTCAAAACTTCCATTTCATTTTTTGTTGCTCTTTGCGAGAGTGAAATTTGTTGCACTTGCTCTTGTAATTTTGATAGATCATGTTGCAATTCTTCATCTTCATGAGTCATAGTAGAGCCTTCTGAAGGCTTAATGGGTGTTGAATTATTTTTATGGGACATATTTTAGAACCCAATACTGATATCTATTCTACAATATGCCCTTGGAATCAATTCAAATTGATTCTTCAAACAAGACTTATGCAATTCGGAAAAAAAAATACACACCTTTTTCTTGCTTTTGAGGAGCTCGATATTGAAATTGGATTATCTTTGTGATTGCATCACTTCAATATTTTATTTTCAGTACCAACGTAGCCCTCTGAATTATCTTTCTAATGCCACAGGTCTGACCTGATTTGGATTCTCCAAGACAAATTTGTGTCCAATCTCCCACAATGACCTAATTATGGACTGGTTCAGTAGAGCGAACTTGTATGAATTTCCACGTGTCACTGTTTCATCCTTTGTCTCTGAAATTGATATCCAAGAAACTACAGTCCGTGTACTTACGACCACTTTTTACGGCACTCCAATCCGATTCCCAAAGAGAGAGTTATTGAAATTTTCCCACGATCACCACTTTGAGATGAAATTCAGGAGCTTGAAAAATCACTACCTTCCACAGATCATATCTCCAAAAAAATTGCGAACCAAGCTCTGAAATGTTTTGAAGAGTTTCTTCAGGGTTTCAACTTCGCACCATAATAATTTCAAATTCTGAACCTTCGTAGAAAAATATATATAGCGCAAATGCCACGATGACCTGTTTAAGAGCCTGAAAAAAGACCTAACTTCCATAGATCATATCTCCGAAAATATTGCGAACCAAGCTCTAAAATTTTTAGAAAATCTTCCTCAAGATTTCGTCTTCGCACCCTAAAAATTTCAGCTTCTGAAACTTCGTAAGAAAAAATTTATAGCGAAAATTCCACGATGACCTGTTTGGAGCAATGAAACCCTAGAATCCAAAGCTCTGGTACCAAATGTTGTGTAACCAGCTCCAAAAATAGCAGAAAAGAGATATCAACGCCTTAGAAATGAGCCACTTCGAGGGGGAAACCTCCAATACATTACATAAATGAACAATTCTTGGATGATACAATTTACAAAACCTCCTTTCTATATATAGGAGTCCATGGGGCCATAATGTAATCCTAGTGGGACACAATGTAATCCTAGCTGACCTAACAATAATAATTTAAGGGCACAATAATAACAAAATGGGGGTTACAAGGGTACAATAATAACAATAAGGGGTTTACACTAACAATAATAAGGGACTATACTAGTGATATAGGGACCTAGTAGATTACATTGTGGCCCCACTAGGATTACATTCTGGCCCCATGGACTCCTATATATAGAAGGAGGTTTTGGTCATTTGTATCATCCAAGAATTGTTCATTCATGTAATGTATTGGAGGTTTCCCCCTCGAAGTGGCTTATTTATAAGGTGTTGATATCTCTTTTCTTCTATTTTTGGAGCTGGTTTCACAATAGAGAGCTTCTTCCAACGTCATTATAGGGCTTGACAAATGATCACAAGATTAAATAACATTAAACCAACCTTCACACTTCTTGTGCAAACCCAAAAATAACCTTCAAAAATTCATATATTCATTTCTAGAGCTACGATTTGAGTGATCTTCGAATTGTTGGGATATCCATGCCAAGATCTATCACCTCAAACTTTCTCATTCTCAAATTCTTCATGTTTTTGGCCCAAATACCAAGGGATGAAAAACCCCAAGCTTGGGTTTCAATCCCACAAGTGACTCTTGTGGCATTTTTACCTCCAAACCCCAAACCCTAGGGCTTGGATTACTTCCCGAGCTACACAAAAATCAACAAAACTTGTATGATAGGTCTTTGTTGAGAAATTTTTATTAAAGACTATTGCTGCAAAAATTTTGACTATTCAGGTCAAGCTTCAAATTTTATTTAATAGTGCATTCTCTCATCTCAATAATTGGAGGAGCTCTCATTGGTAAAGATAAATACCACAAATGGTTCAAAAAGATAAATCATACCCTCATTTTCAATGAATTATTGAAAGCAGTATGTGAAAGAGAAGATGGGAATCCACCTAAAAATTGCACATCAGATAAAGAGATCGTTGTATGGGAAAATAACAAAAACAAGGCCTACACCTTGATTGCTTCATTAGTAAATGAAAATATGAGTCATCACTTTGCACCATTGACCATTTCCTTTAATGCTTTAAATATGTTGAAATACTTATATGAATCACACTCATAGCTTGAGGTAATCCAACTAATGATCAAACTCTTCAGTCTTGAATTTAAAGATGATGATCCCCTTTCCCTAGCCTCTGAAATCAAAGCTATTATGCATGATGTAGAAGCCACTGTAGTTAAAATATTTTTTCCTCTCATAGATTTTTTCAAGGCACTGTATCCCACATATTCTCACTATATTGAATCATTTCAAGCTAGCGGAAAACTTAAAGAGATTAATTTTGGCTCTCTTGTGGAGAAGTTTGTAGAAATACTCTTCTAAAGAATTTTTGTTCCTTGAACAAAAAGAGAAGAATCAGACACAAGATTATTTTATAGGAAGAGTTGGAAGAAGAGGACGTGGAAAGAAGAATGACATAGGCATGGGGGCAAACATTACCAAGGAGGAAGACCCGATATTCATTGTATACACTGCAACAAAAATGGACGGGATGTATCCAAATCTAAACTCTCTTGGGATAGAATCAAACAAGAAATAAATGAATAAAAAGATAAAAATTTCTAGGGAAAGGTAAAGCGTTAAATCCGTTCATCATATTGTGGCACACTGCAATATTGGAGTAATTGAAGACATGTTTAATACTTCATTTGCTTCATGGAAATATGCATGGTTGCTTGACAAAGGTGCAACTTGCCACATGATGTTTTGGAAATATTCCTTTGAATATTTAAGTGACAATGTAGATGGATTAGTCTATTTTGCAGATAAGTCAAAAATCAAGCCATCTAGACTTGGCACCTGTTGGGGTCCCGTGATTTGGTAGATTGGTATACCAAATGACAAGGCAACATACGAACCAAGCTTTAGAGCTCTAGGATCTAGCCCTCCTAGTCTCATAGAGGGATCTCTCAATGTGTGCAAATATATGTCTTGTTTGCTTTTAATGGTTGATTTTAGGCTAGTTATTAGGTGCAAATTTGTTTGTTTTGTTGGTTGGACATAGATGATCTAGGTAGCATAGACAGAGTGGGGAATTCTATAAGCCATTGGGCAATGGAGTCAAGTGGTATTCATAGCAGGTTTTATTGATGAATTTGGGGTACCAAAGGGAAAATCTAACTTGGTCAATGGATCTATTGGGTTTTGCAGGTGGGATGAAATGAACATTAAGGACTTAGAATGAAAAGTAAAACTAAGGGCAATTAAGAATCCTTAATTGTCTATACTTCTCAAAAAAGGGACTTAAAACATTATTTGAACATAAAGATGCATTTGATAGACAGGGCTAACCATGAATTCCACAAACCACACTTCGGCAAAAGATAATTTCAAGACAAACTTTTCCAATGAAATACAGAAGGCGAGGAATGCTCTATTTCTTCTAAATATTTCACTAGAAAGGATTTAGAAAACATATAAGATTCACAAATAACTGCATTCATAGAAGAGGGAACGCATAAAAATCTAAGACTATAATTATAAATACCTTCAAAACAATTATCTCAGCAAGAACAGACGGTATGATCAAAACAGACCTCTCCGGTAGACTACAGACAATGGTACTTTGAAAAGAGACTTTGGAAACAGTGTTCAAGTGGAAAAAAGCAAGCAGGGAAAACCATAAATCGTTCTTGAGGCCAACTATATGAACTATTTCAGAAATAAACAAGCATAAGGGTTCAAGAGAGCGATTAAGACTACTCAATAATACCTCAGCAGATGAAAACATAAAGACAGTGAAGAGAAAACAGGTCTAAGGTGCTTCTTGGAGACATTTCTTAGCCTAAAATTTCTACTCTACTGTAAGTATAAAATGATGGAACAAAATGGAAAATAGGAAATAAAAATTACTATTAGAAAGTACTTCACCACAACTAGGCTTAGGGATGTAATGATCTAGCCTCCTTCATCAATAAAAAAGCCAAGCCATCCGCAAACTTCAATACATAAATTTCTTTTCACTTCTGCCAGTCTATGTATTACTTCAAAGAGTTCACCAAATGCCAACACTTTACAATGAGATTTCAAGGAATATTTATAGGTGAATGAGGAGGAGTGTTGAAGGAAATATCATAAATATCAGTTAAGATAGAGAGGGAGAGGTATTTGAATGCCCATTCTACTTAGTGACCATTGCATTAACTGATTGTACCATTTTAGTTGTTTTAGTTGACTTTGAGGCCAACTGACAGACTGACTTAAACTTTAAGGCATGTCCTTTGAAGATATCTCTAGCCGAAGTACTCTGTCTGACCTCTGAGACAAGTAACTATCATATTTCGGTTTTGAGGCCTCCCATGACTATGAAATAACTGATCTGATAGTTTTAAAGAGGTTTTGTCGTCAAAATGAATGTCACGGTGTCTTGGAGTGAAAAGTAGGCCAAAGGGGACATTTTGGTCCTTGGAGGAGTAGACAGCCTTGATGTTATAGCAGTTAAGGCTTCCCTTCATTGATCTGTCCATCTTCGTCATTTCAAACATTGTTTTGGCTTTAACTGTATTTTTATCCTTTGACTGTGGATTAAGATTTTTGATCTTCAAGCTTTCATGTTTAATCCTTTATTTTATCTCCTGATACTCTTCACAGTCTTCATGGTTTCTTTTTTATTTAACTTTTGTTGGTGTTGATAGGTGGCTACACAGCGCCGGAGGGTTTGATTGTTGGCCAATGGTCATGATCCATTGGTTAAAACGTGATTTTGTTTTACCCTGCTTGGTCCCTTTTTTGCTTTTAGAGCCATGGAGGATCATCATCCTTGGCTCTTAGCCTCTGTATTGATTGTGGAATGGCTTTAAACCTTTAAACACTGTTAAACCTGCACAAAACAACCAATATGTTATATGAAATCCTGCGTTTTTGGTTTTAACTACTTTAGAGGCTTTGGCGGGGGTGGAGGAGCAGTGAGGAGAAGTGCTAATGCAATGGATGGGTGCTTTAATGGAAGATAGGAAAAACTAGGGTCCAATTTGAATAAGGGTGCGAAATGCGATAAGATGTTTCAGGAATATTGGAGGCAATATTCGCGCAGGGTGAAGGTGGTAAGCAGTATTAGGCTGAGGGGATGCAATAGATGTCTGGGAGCGACACATGTCCCTGGAAAAACTGCCTATTTAGCATGGAAATAGTGTGATAAAGTGGTTTTGTGGAATGAATGCAAAGTGAAATGGTGGTCGTCCAATCGAGGGGCGACATATCGATGGTTAAAAACAAACGCGAAGGGAAAATAGATGCACGGGAGGAAGAAAGGTGGGACCTGGTGATGACGTTAGCTAAATTGGCGTGTAGCAGACTGATCATTGGATGGTGAAATGGTGTGGTTAAATTGTGACCATTGATCTAGGAGAAATGAACGGCTGAGATCAAACGTGAGGATATATAAGGATGGCGGGGTGAAAATGCAGGAGTAATGTGGGCTGTTAGATGAGGGGAAATGGATGGCTGTGATTGAATTGGGGTCGTGCACATCGGAGATCCAAATAGACGGGAGGAGTAAATGTGGGGGGAACGATCATGATGTGTTGATGGAGCGAGAGCCGTTAGATCTTAAATAGGTTCAACGATGGAGATTTGTTTAGGATTTCGCACATCGGCGGAGAAAAGGTGAGTGGAACAGGGAATCCTGTAATTTCAATGTGCTGAAGAGACCAGGACCATTAGATTAGCACAGAGATCAATAGTGGATATATGTTCTGGGGACGCGCATCGGCGGGGGAAAAGAATGGATGCGAAACTTCAAGAAATAGCGAAAGCGCGATAGTCGTTAGATCTGGGAAGATCAACGGTCCAGATTGAATCGGGCTTCACATATCGGTGGTGAAAGCATAGGGGGAAAGGGATGGAAAATGGAAGTTGCAATGGGAAATTCGCTGATGGCCATTGGATTTGGCAGACGATTAATGGTTGGGATCAAATCGGGGAATTGGTCATTGGCGGAAAAGGAGAAAGGGGAAGATGGACACAGGAAACTGCGAAACACAATTGCTGATAGGCTTAGCGCTCGGTCGTAGTGGCGGGTCACATGGAGGAAAAAGGGCTAGGGCCTAGGCGAGAGGTGCTTAAGGCCTGATATGGTTAAAAGGGCATTTTTAAGGCCGAGAGGGGGGTTTTTGAATGTTTTTTAGAGGGAAATGGAGGTATTTTTCTAATGAAATGATGGGAGATAAGTCTCTAAAACAACTTTCTTTGGGTCAGCAGGGGTAACTTGGAAGCCTTGGATGAATCTTTTATCAGAAAAATGAATAACACATGGATAATGAACATAGTGAGATTTCCAAACTCACAGACTTTTCATGAAAATTTATTTTGGAAATCTGTGAACTAATTCTACCCATAATTAGGTATAGCAGAATTATAGATGGCTAATAGCACCATTAGGCTCAAATTTTCTGGACTCCCTGAATTTATTCTGCATGATATTCTCTACCTCATAGAGTTACGGAGAAAATTGTTGTTCTTGGTTCACATCTACTAGCAAGGATACTCCATTCACATGTTTGATGGAAAATTTGACGTGAGAAAAGCATCATAAAACTCACTTTTCATGACAAGAATAGAAGAATAAAGACTCTTGAAGTTGCAAGTAATGTCTTCTCATGCACAAAACTATGCATAGTTCTTAGTATAATTAGGGTACATTTCCATCCAGTCCCTTATGGCATGCTTGATTTGGAAATCTAAACTATGACAATCTTCGTTTATTGAAGAGAAATGGTGTTACTAGTTTTGAAACCATTCCTATGAAACTAAAGCAATGTGGTGCTTGTATCTTAGGAAAACATAGAAAACAACCATTTCATGATTCCCTTTCGAGATCCTGTAGAAAGATTGAGTTGGTTCATTCTGAATTTTGTGGCCCTATGTTTGTTCCTTTTGCAAATGGAAATAAATACATGATGACTATTATTGAGTACTACACCACAATGTTTTAGGTATATCTATTGAAGAATAAATATCAAGCTTTTGAAACCCTTAAAAAATTTCATGCATGCATCGAAAACAATACACAATATCATATTGGCTCTACTCGTAATAATAATGGAAAATATTGTACTTAAAATGAATTTCAAAACTATGTTTGCTAACATGGGATTCAACATCAAACAATTGTGCCTTATAATCCTCAACATAATGGTGTAGCTGAAAGGATGAACAGGACAATATTAAATATGGTTTTTTCAAATGATGTTTTTAGAAATTTTAAGATGATGCTCTGCGATGATGCAATTATATGTGCAATATATATTAAAAACAAATGTCCATCTCATGCTCTAAAAAACAAGACTCCTTATGAAATGTGGTATGGCCACATTCCTCTACTAAGGCATATTAGGGTTTTTGGTTCCACCTATTATACCTTGATTCCTAAGAAATAAAGCAACAAAATTGGTGCAAGGAGTCAAAATCATATCTTATTGGGGTACTTGGATACCTCCAAAGAATATCATTTCTACAAAGAAGCTTATATTGTCTAGAGATGTGATTTTTCTTGAATCTTCCAAGACTGATAATGTTTTTTAGTGACAACTTGATCGTTGGACATATTCAGGCTTGAAAAATATTTTTAGGAATTGGGTAATGATATTCCACATCTTGAAAGGGGGATTCCTATCTTGTGTCAATCTGTGGAATCTCCTTCCGAAGTTCTCTCTTCCCTTCATGAAGCTCCAACCAATGATCAAGAAGACACTTTGAGTGATGTGATTGAGAGAATTGTAAGGCTAAATCTTGATTGAGCACCATATCAATTAACAAAATATCCCAGGCCATATCAGAAAGGTCCTCCAAATGGCTCACTAAGACACTTGAAAGTGATTATTCCGATGAGGTTGGAAAGATAGGAATGAAAATTTCTACTAGAAAAAATGGAGGTGATAACGATGTTTCTGATTCAGTTGTTGATATGTATGTTTCTTATGACTGTGAATTAAATGTGTCTACTAATTTCGAACCAACTTCATTTAAAGAATTTCCTTCTGATTATGAATGGAAAGAAACAATGCAGAAAGAGTATGATGCTCTTATAAAGAATGGAACCTGGAAGTTGGTGGACCCTCCATTTGGAACCAAACCAATTGGATGCAAGTGGCTCTTCAAGAAAAAGTATAAATTAGATGGCTCACTTAACAAGCACAAATCAAGGCTCATGGTAGAAGGATTTTCACAGAAAGAAGGGGCCAATTATGAGGATATCGCTCCACCCCCCCCCCCCCACCACAAAAAAATGAGCTACCATTCAAACTCTCTTCTCCTTGGAAGCTCAGAATGGATGGCAAGTCTATCAAATGGATATTAAAACTTCTTTCTTGAATGGAGATATGAAAGAATTTTGTTTTTATGTATCAACTAGAAGGATTTGTTTTGAAGGGAAAATAGAATAAAGTATGCAAGCTTATTGAATCTTTGTATGGGAACAAACAAGCACCACGAGTCGGGTATAAGAAATTGATTGATTGTCTTCTGAAACTAAATTGCAAACACTATGATCTTGATGATGCAACTTTATTTGTCAAGAAAATTGGAAAAAATTTTGTCTATCTTGTAGTATATGTAGATGATCTACTAATGATAGGGAACAATGAAAATTATATTGCGTCCTTAAAGAAATAATTGAGGAAAGGATTTGAGATAAAAAAAAAATTGGGATATGTTCACTACTATCTAGGTTTGAAGTAACCCAACATTGTAAGTTTATATTCCTCTCTCAAAAGAAGCACATTGTATATTTGTTGAACAAATTTGGCATGGCTGATGCAATCCTTTGACCACTCCAATGGAACAAATTTAAAGCTCGCATCCAAAGAAGAAGACAAGTTTAAGGATGCAGCTAAGTACATACAACTTATAGGAAGCATTAACTACCTCACTACTACCAGAACAAAAATTTCATTTTTTTTTGGAATCCTTGCCAAGTTTACGCAAAAATCTTGTGTGGGTCATTGGTTTGTTGCAAAAGGAGTTCTAGGGTACTTGAAGGGAACTCAAGAATTCGGAATAAAATATACCCAGGTGGATGACTTCAACTTGATTGGATATTTTGATTCGGACTTTTATGGAGATAAATAAATGGAGTATCTACTCCAGGTTATGTTAGAAGTCTTGGATCAAGATTTGTCTCTTGGAGGTCATGCAAACAGTTTGTTCCAACTAGCTCCACAAAAAAAATTGAAAAATATGAGGCATTTGCAGAAGCAATGAAGGGTAATGTGTGGATCAGAAAAATTCTTGAATATTTGTACGAGAAACAAGTGCATTCTACTCCTCTTGTAATTGACAATGCTTCTGTAATAAAATTTTCCAAGAATCTAAAGTTCCATGATCAAACCACGCATATCAATATAAAGTATCATTTGATTTGGCATCATGTTGAGGTCAAAACTATTCATCTATGCCATTATTCCACAAATGAGTAGATTGTATACATCTTCACCAAAGTGCCTGAGAGAGAAAAATTTGAAAGATTCAAAATGATGCTTGGAATTACAAACACCCGTTCAAATTAAGAGGGGGAATTTTGACACCTAATCCTTCAGGATTGGGAAAATATCTTATAAATATGTAAAAAAGAAAAAGAAAAAATATGAAGAGATATTGGAATGTGAATCCTAATTGTTATGAAACCAGCTCCAAAAATATAAGAAAAGAGAGATCAACGCCTTAGAAATCATCCACTTCGAGTGGGAAACCTCCTTTACATTACATAAATGAAAATTCTTGGATGATACAAATGAAAAAACCTCCTTTCTATATATACGAGTCAATGGGGTCACAATATAATCCTAGCTGACCTAACAATAATAATGTAAGGGCACAATAATAACAATATGGGGGTTATAAGGGTACAATAATAACAATAAGGGGGCTACACTAACAACAATAAGGGACTAAACTAGTAATATAGGGACCTAACATGCCCCTCTCCTTCAAAAAAGTCTTATCCTCAACACTTGAGTAGCTTTGGATGCTTCTGTATAAAATTATCATCCTCCCATGTAGAATCTTCAGTGGGTAAGTTCTTCCACTTGATGAGATACTCTGAAATTGATCGATTTTGTAGCTGCGAGTTCTTGTTTTTGTGATTGCTTCAAGTTCCAATATGCTTTCTCCTTCCTCATCAAGTTCTGTAAATATTGTTTGAACTGGAATCTTGTCACCTATAACCTTCTTTAAGCATGAAACATGGAAAACTAGATGCACTCGAGAAGAAGCAGGAAGCTCCAGTTTTTATGCCATAGTACCAATCTTTTGCAACACCTTGTAAGGACCATAGTACTTTGGCAATAATTTATTATCCTTCTTAGCTTTCTTGACGGACATTTGTTTGTATGATTGTAGTCGTAAAAATACCCAATCTCCTACATCAAAACTTATCTCGCTGTGATGTTGATCTGCTTGTTGTTTCATTTGATTTTGTGCCAAATTTAGATTATCCTTTAAGAGTTGGAGAACTTTTTGTTGATACTCGATGTGATCCTCCACTGCTTGAACCTTGGAATTTTCTCTTAAATATGATGTCATGGAAAGTGGATGATATCCATAAAGTGCCATAAATGGGGTCACTTTTGGCTGCCATATGGAAGGAAGTGTGTAATATTCCAAAATTTTGACCTAAAAAATAAATGGAACATTAGAGTTTGCAGCAGCTCTAGTTGGAAAATAAATGGGTAGGAAGGCCCATAAGTCTCATAAGGAGGATAAAAACACTCCAAGGGTGAAAGGATACATTCTTTCAAGCACAATAAAACACCTCCATGTGTGAACAAGGATAAAAGGAAGCTGCTTCGACTTGGTCAACAACGCAGTCTTGGAGGAGAAGAAACCCTAGGAGGAATAACACAATTTTGGAGGGAGGTGCATCTTTGGATAGAGGAGACCTAATTGAGCGGGCCCAAGGGCAATATAACTCGTATTCTATATGAGGAAGAGGATGGGAGCATTTTTCTTCATGTTTTAGATCATTTTTCATGCCTCCTTAGACATTTGCTTTCTCTTGCTGTTTAGCAAAGTAGCAGTCATTTAGCATTTGGGTGTTCCCGAGTGGGAATCCCACCTCTTCCTTTGAAGAAGCCTCATTGGGGAGTTTGCATTCATCATTCCACATCAGGTTTTCAGGCCAAGCTTTAGCCATCTTCATCAGCGTAGTTTCTGCAGGAGGTTGTGCAGTGTTGCTGGGTGCAGCAGTGGAAAGGGATTGGAATCCCACTTTCTGAGCTAGTCTCTTGTTGGAGGGAGGTTTCCTTTCATCGGGAGATGTGTTTCGAGGGTTTTGGAGCTTATTTCAGCTCTATGGTATTAGACCACACATTTACTTGAGTTTCTAGCGCAGTTGTAGTTGGGAACTGCGTTATTTTGAAGGCAGAGTTTATTGCAGGATTTGGTGGCACCGTTGCAATGTTTCCTTGTGATTGAGAGGTTTATCCTTTCATGGGAGGAAGCCCTTGAGGGTATGCATTAGATTAGACATATTTAGACTATTTCACTCATGTACTTCAGTATTGCAGTGATTATTCAGTCATTTTCTGAATATCACATTTTATGTATAGAGTGTTTGACAAGAAACCCTTGCTGGGTTATCTTGTATTTTGTATATGTAATATTCCTAATTAGCAATAAGCTAATTGGAATATTAGTTTGGGCCAATTTTTCCGCCTACAGTTGAATTTAAATATCAGTGAGCGGGTCATGGACTCACCCGAGCGCGCGAAGGCAAGTACGCAGGCTGAGTTGGCAGCGTGGGGGCCGAGAAGGGCTGCGCGGGAAAGGAGGAGTCGAGGGTTCGAGAGGAAGGCTGCATACAAAAGGGAGAGAGCTCCTTATTTTTGGATTATCGATGAATTTTAAGAAATTGTAGTTGGTCGCTAAGACTTGAGCACGCCGGCTGTTCAGCCAGTTTGCAGCACTTTTTAGTGCACCGAGTGTCTCCGAGCGGAGATCTCAACCTCAGCCCTGGGGGACTTCGAGTGCCTGCTCGGGTGAGGCAGTTCTATCATTATCTTGCAGGAGGATCGGGTTGGACTTATTTCAGAGTAGTGTCAGGAGTGGCGGTGCAGTCTGTGTGGGAAGACCGCGGTCCATCTCGTGTGAGCTCTCCATTGCTATCATTTGGAGGTTTTGGGTCTGGAGGTTGCAGCAGAGACAACCCGTATCTATTGAGGGCATTAGACAGGATCGTGATATCGCCTTGGAGAGTCTGTTTCAGCCACAGCACGACAGCAGCTATACGGAAGTATATTCCCGTCGCTTAAACGCATAACGGTGCACCGTCGTACCCCTGTTATTTCTTGAATACCTTTTGATTTTCCGTGGGCAAGTTTTGGGTGCTAACACCTACGCATGTATTTTATTTCCTTATGACTTCCCGATATAATAAAATGGCTCAGTGATTTCTCTGTTAAACATGAATCTGTAGCATAGGCCGTTTCTATTATTTTATGCGCTGTTGAATATTTCTGAAGGAGACATTCCATTGTTGTACCATTTGCTATGTTTTATAAATATCCTTAAAAAGGAATATTACAGTGGTATCAGAGCATGGTTCTGGCTCAGCCTGTGGACATTATCACAATGCCTACATTCTTACCTCCAGTGCAGAGTAAGGAAGAGAGGCAATAGGATCTTTTACCCTTTGGAGATTATTTCTGAGAATGGCAGTCCAAGGGGGAAGACTTCAAAGCAGCTTTTCCCTTCAGAGATTACTGTCAACTCAGGCAGGGTGAAGGAGGAAGGTACAATGGTAACAGAGGGGTTTCTAGCATGCAGAGTGCAAATTTGAAGCGTACTACTGGAAGGTCACCTCTTCCCATGAATGGGAAATCCATTGGTCCCTGTGAGTCTAAGCCCAAGAGGAAGATGAGTTTATTCTCATCTCTTTTCAGACCCAGAGAAGATGCAACCACCTTTGAGGAGGTCAAGAAGGAAGAGGAAGTACCATGCGCTTCCAATTCTAATCGAGAAGAAGAGATCACATCACCTCTTGAGGAGGCTTGTGAAAATGCTGTCACACTCATGGAGGAGCAGCCACATGCATCGACAGTTACGGCAGCCAACACTTTTGAGGATGGGACTCTTGCAGCTCTATAAGAAGTTCCAAATGCACATCAAGAGCATCTTGGTTGCACTGCGCTGTGCAACATGGAAATGATCAAGAAGGAATCAAACTGTCATTCTTATGAGCCATTGTTGTGTTAGCCCCCCTATGAAATTCTTGACAAGAAAGTTGGGGGCTATATCATTTTGGAGACCATCAAAGAGTGCATCTCCCCTGAAGACACATCATTTTTGAGGTCTCTCTGTGCTTTGCCTTACCCAAGCCCCTCTGCCGGTTCTTTTCCCTAACGCCCGCATTTACCCCATGTGCCCCTGCAAAATGTCCCTCTTTTCCCCTTCTTCCCTCCCTCTGTCAAAGTGCCTTTACTCCCCTATATTTCCCCCTATCAATCCGTTAGATCCCCTCTAAAATCCCTACGCCCTTTGTTTTCCGAAATTCCCCCTCCATTTCCCTATCGTTATCCCCTCTAGCCTTCAGAATGCATTAAAATGGGGTAAAAAACCCACTTTCCGACCTTATAATAGGCCTAAGATCTCTTCCCGCTAGCCCCCTTCAACCACTTCCCCACGTAACCGGCACCCAGGACCGAGCGTTTAAGTCCCAGGCGCTAATCGCAATCGGAAGATAGGCGGAGTTCTAATTTCCGTTGTAAAATACAAAAACTCCGATGCGATCGTCTCTGGTCTATAGGTCCTGCAACGTGTTCCGCACCGTTGATCTGTCATGAAGATCCGATGGTGGAGCGCTAATCGTACTTCCCGCCTAATCGCAATCAGAACTTCCATTGCGTTACCCCTTTGTCCCGTTGCGATTTCGATCCCCCGATTGCTCTCTGCACCATTGATTCTCCCCGCGGATCGGACGGTCCAGCACTAATTGCACCCTCTGCCCGATCGCTGATCGAAAGTCATAACTCCCGATCTCTGATCGCACTCTCCCTCTGATTGGATGTGAGCCATTGATCTGATCTTCAGATCCAACGGCCAGCGCTCAATCAAAAATCCCCTTCCGATCACAATTGCAAACCTTCCCGTCCAACTCTCGATTGCGATCTCCCGATTCAATCCTGGTTGTCCATTTCCCTGCTGATCCTACGGCCCAGCGCTAATCTCTTCGCACCCATCGCGCCTCCCATTTCCCCTCCAATTGAATGCAGACCGTTGATCTAGTCCTCGATCTGACATTTGGTGCTTAATCGCAACATCGCTCTGATCGCAATCAAAACTTCTTAAACGTGTCACCCCTGCTTCCCCCGACTGCGATCCTCCGACTTGATCACGACTTTCCGTTCACCCAAGATCGATGGCTCATATTGCATCGCCTCTTCCTCCTTGTTTCTTCCATCGAACCTTCCCAAACAATTCGTCATTTGATCCCCGCCGTCCGTTGATCTCCTCCTGAGATCCAACGGTCTAAGTGTAATCGCATCTCCGCCTCCGCTGGGTCCCACCTTGTACACTCAGGTCCACGCATATTCGTAACACTTTCGCCCATTTCCTGTGCATTTTGGATTTTAACCAAAGTTTCACATTTGCATTAAAGTCAACATTTCGTGTTTGTTTCGTCTGTTTTCATAAGGCCGTCCCTCCGCGTTGGTCTCCGCGTTGATCTTCACTCCCAAACCATGATCTAACGGTCTGCGCTGCATATCGCCACCGAACCCTATTGTTCACACATTTCACCACTTCAATGCATTTTCACCGTTATTTCACATAATATCATTGTTTCCGCCGCCGCCGCATCACCATATGTTTCACCCTCCGCTCCACCAGTCCTCCATTGCATCGATTTTCCTCACACAGTTGTGAGTTTTCCGCAGAGTACAAGAGTTGGAACGCCACCATAATTGCACAGTATGGAGGCAACAACAAGTTTTCCACTGACAGGGGCAAAGGATTTAATGAATAGCAGGTTTTATACATCAGCAGAGTGGTATTCTCCATCAAAGGACAGATTTAAAATCTGCAAACCCTCTCCGGCGCCATTAAAGCTCAGAATGCATGAGCAAAGACAGTACAGGTACATCACGAGAGATCAGAGTATCAGGGTTTGCATATCATTAGAAATGTTTTTCTTCATCAAAAGAAAAAGTGCCCATGCAGTTTTCATTCCATGCCATGTTTTGGAAAAAAAATTCTGCCCTGACAGCAGTCCTACATGATCAGAAGCGTTGTTGCACAAGTAGGGCAGATTTCACTGTTCTTTGTTTTATTTTTGTTATTCCAAATATACCACATAGTACTGCAGTCAGAACACCTAAGCCATACCAGAGAAAAATGCAGAGATTTGAAACAGAATGGGTTTCGGCCCTCGTTTCTTTTCTGTGATTAATGTTACATTTAGTTTTCACCTACCTCCTTAGTCGATCTTCTATGTCTCTTCTACTATAAAGCACAGAAGGAAATTATTGTAATGGTTTTTGATGAGTTATCAGAGAAATGCAAGAAGTTTCCTCTTGAGACAAGTTCTCTGTGTAATATTGTAAGATAGGCTGAGCATTGATGTATTCAGACTGAATGTTCAAGCTGTGGGAAATGATGTACCTGATTGGTGTTGTTGTTAATATGACAAGCATGTTTCTTTGGATCCTGATCTAAAGCAGCTGGTGATGTTTTCCTACTCTTTGTGTTTGATTTCATTTAATTCCATTTCTGCTGGCTCGCATCAGAAGTTTGGCATAAGATTTACCCTTGATAGGTACCTTATGTTGCTGCTCTCCCAGCCTTCTATGTTTTCTTCTTACATGTATATCTGAATATTGATTTCAATTGATTTAACCAGTGTAGTGGATGTCATTACCTGCTCTCTGATGTATAAATTAATGAAATCTATGTTTGGATGTTCTTGTTAGGATTTAGTTGGATGAGTTGAGAACACTGGGGGGTATAGGACTCTGTTTTTCCCCACTAGGATCTTTCCATCTCAATTAGCCTTTCTAAGATCCCTTGTATTGCCGCTAATTTTTTCCAAGTAGGTCTAGAGTTAAATGACCTCTGACCTGATCTATAAACAGAATTGGATGGTTCTCCTCCTTTCATCTTCAGTCCTTAATGTTCCATTCCAACTATCATCTTTAAGATCCAAATGCTCTAGATGACTAGCCCAACTGAAAGCTTGCACATTGAACACTAGTAAATCCTTTCATGACTCCATTGCCCAATGGCCTTGATGTTCTCTGAGTTATTTACCTTTGCCTAGATTCCTTGTTGCTTGTCCTTGTCTCATGATGAACCCTTCCTTTCTGATTCTCAACAACCAAACTCTAAATCAAACAAACAAACCCTGTGCCTATAACTAGCCTAATATCTTAAACTTGAGCTTCAAATCCATATGCCTTGACATATCATAGAGAGATCCCTCTCTGAACCCAGGAGGGCTAGATCCTGAGGTTCCAAAGTTGTTCTATGTTGTCTCATCTTTTGGTATTGCCAATCTTGCCAAAACATGGGAACCCCAACATAATGGCGACTCCGCTGGGGAAATTCTAAGCATTTTTCATTCCATATCACAAGGACCTTAGAAACCGCTCAATATTTGGTTAGATTGGCTTTCAATTGCTGATGGTGGACAACATCCTGCTTCAAACATTCATATACATCCACCTGGCGACTCCACACTCCCTATGATCCAAAGACCAAATGACTCCACTGGTAGAAGACTCCGAACTGGTTGAGAAGATACATTGACCTCTTTCTGATTTACAAACATGCTTCCACACATACAGAGAAGATATGCCCCAATGAGTAGGGAGCATATTCCTGGATTTCCACACAAAATTCCTGAAGTGGACTGGTTAAAAAACCTGCCTATTTTTCAGGGTGAAAACGCTGAGGACCCCTTGCTGCATCTCATCAAGTTTCATATACATGTGTGGAAATTTAAAGTTGAATGGCATGAAGACTGCCTAATGAAAATGTTCATGGCAACGTTAGAAGGAAAGGCTAGGGTCTGGTATGAATGGTTAGAACCTCGGAGTTTGGTTTCTTTAAAGGACATGCACCAAGTATTTTACAAGAATTATAAAGGAAACTCTCCACCCTTATCATGGGACTGTTGTGATCAATCTCAGAATATCATACAGTACCTGTTAGAAATTGATAAGGATTTGGTTAATACGCAATCTGAATATCTGTTGACAGCCATTCAATAATTTCATATGCATCCTAGCTATCACAAGAACATGGATGAATCGGCTAAGGAAGAAAACAGTCAAGAGGTTGTGGACTTTTTTCAAGATATTCTTGAAAACTCAGTTGTTGATTCATCATTCCTTATGGTTGAGGCTCAAGATGACATCCAGCCTCGAATCCAGTCTTCAGAGGAAACAGAGAGCTGCTGCACTTCTGCACAAAGGGACACAAGACCATCCTCCCCTTTGACAAAGGAAGAAATAGATCAAATCATCAATAGACAGCCAGCCTCTGAAATTTTTTACAGATCAGAAATTCTTGTCCATTCATCTGATGAGCTTTATTGTACAGAATTGGAAAGCTCACATGTAAATCAAAGTGAAGAAAAATCTGCTGACAATCCAGTATATCGATTGGTGACATTACTTACATTCCTGATTCCCCTGTTTTTGATCTATCTGATGATGATGTTCCCCAAACGGAAGATGATCTTGCAGGGTCATCGTTAGTAGATTTATGGGAGGAAAATCATTTCCATTTACTTCCAGAGAGTAATGAGCCAATGCAGGCTATTTATGATACTGATGAAGAAAGCTTTAAGAGTGTAGAACAAGGTGAAGGATCTCTAGATCTTTGCTTCACTCCATTACAACTCATCAGTAATGGTTTTCACATGATTGGAGGTCAGCAACATTTCATCTTAGATGATGAAGAGGAAAACAAAGAAGAGGTTCTTGAGCAGGATGTGAATAACGAGCTTTCTCTTGAAAAAGAGGAGGAAATGGAACAAGACCCTGCTCAAGAATACATGGATCTCTCCACAGAGCTCAGCACACTAGAGCAGAATATATCAGAGCTCCAAGAGGACAACACTGCCATATATGATGATTCCTCCAGTTCAGAAGATGAAGAAGATTCTCTTTCCCAAGAGAGTCTCATTCTTGATCCAGTGGAAGAAGAAGAGATCCTGGTTGAAGCCAGCCTGCCAAATATTCATAGCTAGGTATCTTTTCATGATCCTTCTGCACATTTCCTGCATACATTTGAAGAAGGATCAAAGGTCTTGTTGAGCAGTATGTTGCAAACAATAGTAAAAATTTTCAAGGCTATTGTTATTGAACCAAAAGAGTGGGAGCTGCCCTGCCTATCTAGCCTGCTCAAGGAGCTGAGCAGAAAGGACCAGCCATGGGATCACTTGATGGACTGGTTGCATTGGAAGAAAATGTTTGTAAGCTAGACTTGTAAATACTATAGTTAGAGTAGGGTAGGTAGGAAAAGCTCAATAAAGCTCAGCCTATGAGCATGTAGTTAGTAGTTTTTTCTTCTGCAAAGTCCAGCAAGTCAGATGGCCTAATCCTAGCTTGACTGTTTTTCAATTTCCAGTCTTAGAATGTAGGAGAAGAAATCTATTGGACAGTTTAATCCTGACAGATATTAGATTAGGTAGAGAAGCATATGAGGCCAACAGTCTAATCTAGTCTCATGGAGAAATAAGGGTAGATTAAGAATAGGCTGTTTTTTCTTTTGTTTTGAAGAATAAGATGTAAAAGGTCTGCTAGCTCAAATGCACCCTAAAGGAAGGGAAAATGATTAGGACTGTAGTTTGGGTAGGTAGATTGTTTGGGAAAAATGTTTCTGCTGATATATCATGTTTGTGGCAGCTGAAATTCAAAGAAGGAAAATGAATGATTCAAGCAACAGGCATCTGGTCTACTCCAAAGATTATTTTTGGTGTCTTGACTCCTTCAAGAAGAATCCATCCCCATGTGGAGCCACTGTTAGCCCCCCTATGAAATTCTTGACAAGCAAGCTGGGGGCTATATCATTTTGGAGACCATCAAAGAATGCATCTCCCCTAAAGACACATCATTTTTGAGGTCTCTCTGTTCTTTGCCTTGCCCAAGCCCCTCTGTTGGTTCTTTTCCCTAACGCCCGCATTTACCCCATGTGCCCCTGCAAAATGTCCCTCTTTTTCCCTTCTTCCCTCCCTCTGTCAAAGTTCCTTTACTCCCCTCTATTTCCCCCTATCAATCTCTTAGATCCCCTCTAAAATCCCTACACCCTTTTTTTTCCCAAATTCCCCCTCCATTTCCCTATCGTTATCCCCTCTAGCCTTCAGAATGCATTAAAATGGGGTAAAAAACCCAATTTCCGACCTTATAATAGGCCTAAGCTCTCTTCCTGCTAGCCCCCTTCAACCACTTCCCCACGTAACCGGCACCCAGGACCAAGCGTTTAAGTCCCAGGCGCTAATCACAATCAGAAGATCGGTGGAGTTCTAATTTCCTTTGTAAAATACAAAAACTCTGATGCGATCGTCTCTGGTCTATAGGTCCTGCGACGTGTTCCGCACCGTTGATCTGTCATGAAGATCTGATGGTGGAACACTAATCGCACTTCCCACCTAATCGCAATCGGAACTTCCATTGCGTTACCCCTTTGTCCCGCTGCGATTGCGATCCCCCGATTGCTCTCTCCACCGTTGATTCTCCCCGCGGATCGAACGGTCCAGCACTAATCGCACCCTCCGCCCGATCGTTGATCGCACGTCCTAAATCCCGATCTCTGATCACACTCTCCCTCCGATTGGATGTGAGCCGTTGATCTGATCTCCGAATCCAACGGCCAGCGCTCAATCACAAATCCCCTTCCGATCGCAATCGCAAACCTTCCCGTCTGACTCCCGATTGCGATCTCCTGATTCAATCCTGGCCGTCCATTTCCCTGCTGATCCTACGGCCCAGCGCTAATCGCTTCGCACCCATCGCGCCTCCAATTTCCCCTCCGATTGAATGCAAGCCGTTGATCTAGTCCTCGATCCGAAGGTTGGCGCTTAATCGCAACATCGCTCTGATCGCAATCGGAACTTCTTAAACGTGTCACCCCTGCTTCCCCCGATTGCGATCCTCCGACTTGATCATGACTGTTCATTCACCCAAGATCGATGGCTCATATTGCATCGCCTCTTCCTCCTTGTTTCTTCCATCGAACCTTCCCAAACAGTTCGTCATTTGATCCCCGCCGTCCGTTGATCTCCTCCTGAGATCCAACGGTCTAAGTGTAGTCGCATCTCCACCTCCACTGGGTCCCACCTTGTACACTCAGGTCCACACATTTTCGTAACATTTTTGCCCATTTCCTGTGCATTTTGGATTTTAACCAAAGTTTCACATTTGCATTAAAGTCAAAATTTCATGTTTGTTTCGTCTGTTTTCATAAGGCCGTCCCTCCGCGTTGGTCTCCGCGTCGATCTTCGCTCCCAAACCATGATCTAACGGTCTGTGCTGCATATCACCACCAAACCCTATTGTTCGCACATTTCACCACTTCAATGCATTTTCACCGTTATTTCACGTAATATCATTGTTTCCGTTGCCGCCGCACCACCATATGTTTCACCCTCCGCTCCACGAGTCTTCCATTGCATCGATTTTCCTCACATAGTTGTGAGTTTTCCGTAGAGTACAAGAGTTGAAACGCCACCATAATTGCACAGTATGGAGGCAACAGCAAGTTTTCCACTGACAGGGGCAAAGGAGTTAATGAATAGCAGGTTTTATACATCAGCAGAGTGGTATTCTCCATCAAAGGACAGATTTAAAATCTACAAACCCTCTCTAGCGCCATTAAAGCTCAGAATGCATGAACAAAGACAGTACAGGTACAACACGAGAGATCAGATTATTAGGGTTTGCATATCATCAGAAATTTTTTTCTTCATCAAAGGACAAAGTGCCCATGCAGTTTTCATTCCATGCCATGTTTTGGAAAAGTTTTTCTGCCCTGACAGCAGTCCTACATGATCAGAAGCGTTGTTGCACAAGTAGGGTAGATTTCACTGTTCTTTGTTTTATTTTTGTTATTCCAAATATACAACACAGTACTACAGTCAGAACACCTAAGCCATACCAGAGATAAATGCAAAGATTTGAAACAGAATGGGTTTCGGCACTCGTTTCTTTTCTGTGATTAATGTTGCATTTAGTGTTCACCTACCTCCTCAGTCGATCTTCTGTGTCTCTTCTGCTATAAAACACAGAAGGAAATTATTGTAATGGTTATTGATGAGTTATCAGAGAAATGCAAGAATTTTCCTCTTGAGACAAGTTCTCTGTGTAATATTGTAAGATAGGCTAAGCATTGATGTATTCAGACTAAATGTTCAAGCTGTGGGCAATGATGTACCTGATTGGTGTTGTTGTTAATATGACAAGCATGTTTCTTTGGATCCTGATCTAAAGCAGCTGGTGATGTTTTCCTACTCTTTGTGTTTGATTTCATTTCATTCCATTTCTGCGGACTCGCATCAGAAGTTTGGCATAAGATTTACCCTTGATAGGTACCTTGTGTTTCTGCTCTCCCAGCCTTCTATGTTTTCTTCTTACATGTATATCTGAATATTGATTTCAATTGATTTAACCAGTGTAGTGGATGTCATTACCTGCTCTCTGATGTATGAATTAATGAAATCTATGTTTGGATGTTCTTGTTAGGATTTAGTTGGATGAGTTGAGAACACTGGGGGGTATAGGACTTTGTTTTTCCCCACTAGGATCTTTCCATCTCAATTAGCCTTTCTAAGATCCGTTGTATTGCCTCTGATTTTTTCCAAGCAGGTCTGGAGTTAAATGACCTCTGACCTAATCTATAGATAGAATTGGATGGTTCTCCTCCTTTCATCTTCAGTCCTTAATGTTCCATTCCAACTATCATCTTTAAGATCCAAATGCTCTAGATGACTAGCCCAACTGAAAGCTTGCACATTGAACACTACTAAATCCTTTCTTGACTCCATTGCCTAATGGCCTTTATGTTCTCTGAGTTATTTACCTTTGCCTAGATTCCTTGTTGCTTGTCCTTGTCTCATGACGAACCCTTCCTTTTTGATTCTCAACAACCAAACTCTAAATCAAACAAACAAACCCTGTGCCTATAACTAGCCTAATATATTAAACTTGAGCTTCAAAGTCATATGCCTTGACATATCATAGAGAGATCCCTCTCTGAACCCAGGAGGGCTAGATCATAAGGTTCCAAAGTGGTTCTATGTTGTCTCATCTTTTGGTATTGCCAATCTTTCCAAAACATGGGAACCCCAACATGGGAACCCCAACATGTTGGATTGCGCATCACATTGGAGGTTGGGGTTTGAAGATTTGAAGATTGATGGTAGACATCTTGCAGTGAGAAACCTTTTCTCCCTTAAATATGACACTTTCTCAATGAGCTCCTCTCAGCTCAAAGAGGAACTTCTACTTTCAGATCCAAGACCTCATTGGTTTTGGAAGACTATGGATGAAAGGGAGGTCTCCACGGGAGATCTCATTGGAGATGCACTTCGGCACACTTTTCTTCCCTTCTCACAAGAGTAGATAGAAGATGGAGGACATCTTAGGATGGATAACATCTCTCATGTTTGTGTTGGACATCCCTTGAGCCATACACATCATGATGGGAGGTTTTTTCCTACCACCTATTTGATTCTTGATAGGGTCTCATTGATCCTTGAGAAGTTTATATTTCAAAATCCCATGAAGTGCAAAGTCAGAAATTTGATTTGGGAGGATGGTAGCCCTCATGGGAGGAGTACCAAGATGAGGAGAAGAAGGAGGCATCCACAAGTGATTGAGTGGATGTGGTTGATGAGCAAGGAGCTAGAAGGCTACCTACAGATCTATGATACCGGGCAGTAGGAGGCTTGGTTGCGTTGGTTACTCTTGAAAGAGTCTGGCCATCACTTGGCAAACACTCTTCCTAAGAGTAGGAGGACGAAGAGAAGATGGCTGGATACTTGCATCTTTGAGCAGCATAGAGGATGGATGTATGGTGTTGATATGATACTCATATCATTCATTATGTCTTCATCACATGAGTTGTATGATGGAAGTATGGGGAGGCAACAAATTGTCTTGTTGCTTTGCTTGTTTCTGGGAGAGCAAGGGCAGATTTTCTCTCATGCTTTGTATGATGTTGCAAGAAGAGGGGATGGCACTATCTCCTTGATCTTTGATGATGGCTTGGAAGAACTTCCAATTTGGGAGGTGTTCCACATTTGTTGCAGCATTATTGGAGGAGTCTTTGACAAGGAGCATGTCAAAGAACAGAGCTTTGTATTGACCGGAGCTTATTTGCATGAGCTCACAGCGCTGTTACTGTGGAGCAGAACCTCATGGATGAAGTATGCCTAGCAGAGATACAGTGGATCTATAACCCATAGGTCCCAGGATCACTTCATATTTGTTCCACTTGATGAACAAAGAGGAGGTAATGATGATAGAAACATCTATGGCATATTCTGCTTGACTTGGATTTCCAAGCATGAGGAGGATTACCTTCTGGCAGCACTTGGTTCATTCTTCTTCATGTGCATTGCTTCACAAGAGGGCAAGCTTGTCACATTGCTCCATGAATTGTATTGGGCCAATTTACATGATGGAGGCAGCCACCTCTTTTGTGGCCTTGGGAAAATGTTTTGTCATCACTTGTATGCTCATTTTATGCACTCTAACATGTATCATATGAAGACATCCATGAGTAACAGGAACATTTTTCCATATACTCTTATCAAGAAGCAACTTGTAAAACTGCGCTATACTTGTTTGGGAAGCTGTTGGTACCTCTTTTCATCACTTGTAACCTTCAGCGCTTCCTTCATTTTGTTGCTGATCATGTCTCTATTTGCTGATATAAATCAGATTTGTATGGGAGGCTTGATTATGAAGGAGACACATGAGTTGGATGTGTCTTTGAGTGGGAAGAATTCTCACATTTTCTACACTACATGTTCTAATGGGAGCATGGGAGGAGGCATGGCCACCACTACTACGTATGCGTTCTCTTTTGAGGTGGGCCATGAGGTTGATAGTCATCCATTGTACAGTTATGGGCAAGTGTTTGGTCTTATGTTGTTGTCATATTCAACCATTTACTATCCATTAGTAAATGTGATGGATCTTGTACATTGCTTGCCATGTAATTTTCTGAAGTTGCAGTGGATGAGACTGCATTGTATCCTTGTGAGAGATTGTTTGCGTCATATATCATCATGTAAAAACTTCAGCAAAACTCTCATTAGGATGATCCATGATGGCCATGTCCTATCCTTCATGGATGGAATTTTTTGGGCCAGCTTATTCTTCATTATTGGAGGAACCTTCTCTGGAGGATTGCTCCTCACTTTGCCATGGGAGGGCAATAATTTTGCAGCCCAGGACCAGCATATACTCTACACTTGTCATGAGTGGAGAGAAGGACAGCATGGGGTAAGCTATGATGCTTGCCAAGTTCAGATCTATAGCCCACCTTCATTACCGGAGCTTGAGGTGGAGGGCAGACCCAGTGGAGATATGGCGGAGGTAGAATAGGAGGGAATTCCTTCTGTATGCCAGGGTGAGGACTCTTTTTCATATGAGTCCATAGGATCAGTTGAGGATGATCTTAGGGAGTGAGGGCAGTCATGCAGAGATGGTGACAGTAGACTGGAGCTGCATTTCAATGTCCAGGGTGAGCGGTCATGGGACTCTGCGGGAGATACTCTGGATGAAGAGACACTTGTGACGATCCAGCCAGGGTTGTATATGCTGGAGCCTGAGTCACTAGAGGGGGATGCTATGCACTTCATGCATGATAGTCCTTCGGGGGAGAGCTAGATGGAGGCTCACATAGAGTCTGTGATGGATATGCGGCTAACCGCGGGGTCAGCCATCGAGGAGGAACAGTCAGATGCACTGCCATCGAGTAGGGTGACAGCAGTTGCGGATCCATATCTTCTAGAGGTGTTGCAGGTTGATGGGATTTCTCTGTAGGAGACGAGTAGACAACAGGAGTATGACATTCCTGATCAGGAGTGGGAAGAGCTGTTGGATATGGTGGAGCATCTATCTATGGATCGACACAGGGATGAGGTGCAGATAGATGTACTCGCAGTCAGTAGAGCTGCAGTGTTTTTAGTGCGTAGCCCTCTCTAGGATTACATCGATGGAGCTTGCAGCATATCTTGCCCACTTTGGCCCATTACAGAGAGAGGGGCTTCCTTCCTCATGCAGCTTTCTTTGGCAGATAGGGCAGAGCAGCGGGAGTTGATCAGAGGCTGGCGGAGACATTCCAGGCATGCTCCATATGCAGTTGTTTTTGCTACATCAGACCCTTCTTCCAGGATGGATTGGCAGGAGATCATGAGTCGGTACCCTCTTGATGGTACGGTATTCTTCGTAGGGAGCACAGCAGAGCAGGGACCCTTAGACATAGTATATGTTATAGATCCCAGCTGGCAGGAGCGCACCGGTTGTCATTACTTCAGGACTCCTTCCCGATTTCAGGAGAGCGGGATCAGCATGGGATTGAGTCAGGATTTGGATTGGATAGAGATGATGATTTGGTATGTAGTTACAGGTACAACACTGCAGGAGCCCGAGAACATTGATGCTTGTTGGTGGTCTTCACCTCTTAGAGCATTAGTCATAGCTAGAGATAGTGCACAGTCCTAGCCATGGGACTTGGGCGATTGTTGGCCATGGTGGCGATGGGATCTGGGAGGATTATTGGTTGGATGGTACTGTGAGAGGTCAGTTTTGGATCTTGGCATTGAGAGATCCCTTCATACCAGGGCGATGCAGAGGTCAGAGAGGTTTCAATGGCACATCTCGGACCGAGGCACTTTTTGCAGTGTCAGTAAGGAGCATCAGCTAGAGAGGAGGCTTGTTCAGGCATTGCTTGAGGACAAGCAATTTTTGTCAGATGAGGATGCCACTTGGGAGAGCGAGCAAAGATCTTGTAGCGCCCATCACTACAGCTGCTTGGGGTCAAGCAACATTTTGCCGGGGGAGACTGTAATATTCCTAATTAGCAATAAGCTAATTGGAATATTAGTTTGGGCCAATTTTTCCACCTACACTTGAATGTAAATATTAGTGAGCGGGTCGTGGACTCACCCGAGCGCGTGAAGGCAAGTACGTGGGCTGAGTTGGCAGCGTGGGGGCCGAGAAGGGCTGTGCGGGAAAGGAGGAGTCGAGGGTTCGAGAGGAAGGCCGCATACAAAAGGGAGAGAGCTCCTTATTTTTGGATTATCAATGAATTTTAAGAAATTGTAGTTGGTCGCTAAGGCTTGAGCACGCCGGCTGTTCAGCCAGTCTGCAGCACTGTTTAGTGCGCCGAGTGTCTCCGAGCGGAGATCTCAACCTCAGCCCCGGGGGACTTCGAAAGCCTGCTCGGGTGAGGCAGTTCTATCATTATATTGTAGGAGGATCAGGTTGGAATTATTGCAGAGTAGTTTCAGGAGTGGCGGCGCAGTCTGTGTGAGAAGACCGCGGTCCATCTCATGTGAGCTCTCCATTGCTATCATTTGGAGGTTTCGAGTCTAGAGGTTGCAGCAGAGACATCCCGTATCTATTGAGGGCATTAGACAGGATCGTGATATCGCCTTGGAGAGTTTATTTCAGCCGCAGCACGACACCAGCTATACGGCAGTACATTCCCACCGCTTGAATGCAGAATGGTGCACCGTCGTACCCCTGTTATTTCTTGAATACCTTTTGATTTGCCGTGGGCAAGTTTCGGGTGCTAACACCTACGCATGTATTGTATTTCCTTATGACTTCCCGATATAATAAAATGGCTTAGTGATTTCTCTATTAAACATGAATCTGTTGCATAGGCCGTTTCTGTTATTTTATGCGTTGTTGAATATTTCTGAAGGAGACATTCCATTGTTGTACCATTTGCCGTGTTTTATAAATATCCTTAAAAAGGAATATTACAGTATAGGGGATCAGATCTTTGTATATCATCATTATTTATCAATATATGAGTAGATATATGTTTCACCTATAATTTTATGTGTAAACCCTCTCTTATATTGTGTAGTCCCTTGGGCAGCTACTTCAGCATTTTGCAGTCTTGTGGTTTTTCACTAGTTTTGGCTAAACTAGTGTGGGAGGTCTGTTTAGCCCACCTAGTTTTATTTGTTTCAGCTCTATTCTTGGATTTAGATTTTTATTTGTTGTATCTATGGGATCCAAGCATCCATTTCAGTATTTTATTACATGCATGGCTGGAAATGCGTTTTTGCTTCTTGCTCCTTGAGTTTTCCCAAGGAAGAATATTTACATAGCTATAGACAGAGCCTGAGAAGGGGCCAGATAGCCTCCAGATCTCATCCTCTCTTTAGAGGTGACATATCTGGTAAATTCCCACTCATTCCATCTCTGAAATAGCCTTGTTCATATTTCCATCAAAGGATTTCTTCAGTGGGGTAAAAGCTGTTGATTTCCCTTTTGGAAAATTACAGTGGTATCAGAGCTTCGAACTTGGCTCAGCTTGTGAAGTTTAAAATTCAAGAGCAAAGGGCTCAAGCATGAAGAAGATGAGTTTACTATCATCCATGATCTCAAGAAAAAGAGGGAAAATGCATTGAGATTCCAAGGGGATTTCAAAGAGGAAAAGGTTGCAATGAGATCTCAAGCCATCACATTTTAGAGAAATAAGAGGTGGACAGAAACCAAAAATCTTCAGTATGTATAGAAAGAAGGGAAGATAAGCTAACCAAGATTTTTCCACAATCTATGCAGAGCTTTCAGAGAGAGCTGGAGAGGACAATATTGGAGATGCGATCTCCAAAGGAGGATGAATCAAGAGTTGAATCTAGATTTGCACATGGTGAGGATGAGCATGTAGCAACACAACATAGTTCACAGTGCAGTCAAGAGCTCAGGTCTATCTTGAGATGGAGGAATGGAGCTGACATCTTGCATTCTACATTGCCGGAGGCAATACCTTTAGTTCATATTCTTGAACAAGAGGACATGGTGATCTCCTTTTCACAAAGGGATCAAGTTGTTGAGAGGTTGCCCACACACATTGCTGAAGAAGAAGGAAACATCGCTGTCATATCTAGAGCACATCCAGTGCCTCATGTAGAGGAGGGAGGATCACATGCTCCCACAGGAGGGATTCTTGCATCTTTGCAAGGAAGTTCCCAGGATCTCTTACATGGGGGTCCAAGCACAATCAGTGAACAGCATGATTGTCTGGCATTGCAGCTGGAAGGAGAAGGTGCGAAGAAAGAGCAACATCAATTGATGAGGAGAAAACACCCTTCTCTATTTTAGAGAGCTAGTGCAAAGAGGAGGCAGACTGTACTGTGTTGTGAGAGCAAGGGCAATTTTGCCAAACCATATGTGCAGTCTACTATGGACATATATGTCTCACTGCATGGAGGCATTCCACCGGGGAGGCCACCTGATTTAGCATTGAAGGAAGACATTTTGTCTTTGGATTCACCACTCTTGGATTGTGGAAGGGTGAAGGGTTTGGAGGAAGGCTTTGGCATGAGGAATGTCAAAGTGGTAGACAACAAAATGAGGAGAGTTCCTTTTGCTAGATCACCAATTTTGTCTCTCAGGAGATCACAGCCATTTCCTTACTCTTTGGAAGTGAGGAAGAATTATCAGTTGAGCCATTTCATCTCAAGAACTCAAGTACATAATGGAGGAGGTATCATCTCATATTCTGTATTATACTTCTTTCCTTTATTTGAGTAGCATGATGTAACAAGAAGGATTGCCCCTTCTTGCATACTGTATAGAGATGTACTTGCAGCTATGTGTAGCATTGATTTTGGCTATGATTTTGAGGTGCTGTGGGGGAAGCCACATGTCTCTTGGTGTGCACTATTGGCACCATCTTGCACTTTCATATTTATATCTTTTGAGATATTGGTGGCAGCAAACAAGTGGCTGGAAGAGCACTTGTTATTTTTTGTTTTGATGCAGGCCAAGGGTGTACTACGCTGGTTTAATGAGAGGAACCATGATACACTCTCCGGTTGTCACTTGGCAACTTGTTCTCATTGTACTTTGCTTCCATATGATGCTAATGTGTATATGTTCATGGGAAGCTTTATTTGGAGAGTAGGATTGAGATGGAGGATGCCCATTGGGAGCATGATTCTCCCCACTATATATGTTGTACACTTCAGGAGGGACCATGCGCAAACCATGAAGGCCTCATCCTATTTTTCCTCTTCTTGTGGGAGGAACCACTTGGAGGACTTGAGGAGGCACCTCATGGCTATATTGTTTGATGAGGTCTCTGTTGTGTAACCAGCTCCAAAAAGAGAAGAAAAGAGATATCAATGCCTTAGAAATGAGCCTCTTCGAGGGGGAAACCTCCAATACATTACATAAATGAACAATTCTTGGATGATACAATTTACAAAACCTCCTTTCTATATATAGGAGTCCATGGGGCCATAATGTAATCCTAGTGGGCCACAATGTAATCCTACCCGACCTAACAATAATAATTTAAGGGCACAATAATAACAAAATGGGGGTTAAAAGGGTACAATAATAACAATAAGGGGGTTACACTAACAATAATAAGGGACTATACTAGTGCTATAGGGACCTAACATGCCCCTCTCCTTCAAAAAAGTGTTGTCCTCAACGCTTGAGTAGCTCCGGGTGCTTCTGTATAAAATTCTCATCCTCCCATGTAGAATCTTCAGTGGGTAAGTTCTTCCACTTGATGAGATACTCTGAAATTGATCGATTCCGTAGCCGTCGAGTTCTTGTTTCCGTGACTGCTTCAGGTTCCAATATGATTTTTCCTTCCTCATCAAGTTCTGGCAATATTGTTTGAACTGGAAGATTTTCACCTATAACCTTCTTTAAGCATGAAACATGGAAAACTGGATGTATTCGTGAAGAAGCAGGAAGCTCCAATTTGTATGCCATAGTACCAATCTTTTGCAACACCTTGTAAGGACCATAGTACTTTGGCGATAATTTATTATCCTTCTTAGCTTGCTCGAGGGACATTTGTTTATATGGTTGTAGCCGTAAAAATACCCAATCTCCTACATCAAAACTTCTCTCGCTGCGATGTTGATCTGCCCGTTGTTTCATTCGATTTTGTGCCAAATTCAGGTTATCCTTTAAGAGTTGGAGAACTTCTTGCTGATGCTCGATGTGATCTTCCACTGCTTGAACCTTCGAATTTTCCCTTAAAGATGATGTGATGGATGGTGGACGATATCCATAAAGTGCCATAAATGGGGTCATTTTTGCTGCAGTATGGAAGGAAGTGTTATACCACCATTCAGCAAGAGGTAACCACTTGACCCATTGTGTTTGTTTATCAGATACAAAACAACGAAGATATCCTTCCAAACATTTATTTACGATCTCAGTTTGACCATTAGATTGAGGATGACAAGATGAGCTATGAGCTAATTAAGTACCCAAACAAGAAAATAACTCCGTCCAAAAATTTCCAGTAAAAATGGGATCTCTATCGCTCACAATAACCCTTGGGCTTCCATGTAGCTTTTGAATTCTATCCATAAATGTAGTAGCAACTGTACTTTCTTTAAATGGATGAGATAATGCACAAAAGTGTGCATACTTGGTAAGTCTATCAACTACCACCATGATGACACTCTTTCCTTCGGACTTAGGTAAACCCGTGATAAAATCCATTGAAATCTCCTCCCAACGTTGACTTGGAATGGATAAAGGTTGTAGAAGTCCCGAGGTCTTAATTGTTTCCACTTTATTCTGCTGGCAAACCAAACATTCCGCCACAAACTTTTGAATATCAGATTTAAGGCCATCCCAAAAAAATTCTTTCTTCACCCCGTGGTAAGTTTTTAAAAATCCTGAGTGTCCTCCTAAAGGAGAAGTGTGCAATTCCAGAAGAATCTTTTGTTTTATTTGGGAATTCTTACAAAGATATAAGCGATCTCTGTACCATAAGGAATCATTTTTCCAACTAAATGTATCATATGTACTAGGATCTTGCTGCAACTTTTGAATGAGTGTCCACACTTCTTCATCCTTCTTCCATTCATCCCTTGCTTTGGTTATCCAATCTGGTTGGATAATAGAAATGGCACAAAGCAATGCTTTCACCTCTTCATCCTTTCTTGAGAGTGCATCTGCAACAACATTTAGCTTCCCTTTTTTGTAGATGATTTCAAAGTCATAACCCAACATCTTTGTGACCCATTTTTGCTGCTCTTCTGAAGATAGTCTTTGTTCCAAAAAGTGTTTAAGACTATCATGATCATTTTTTTACCTTGAAGTGTCTTCCCATTAGGTAAGTTCGCCATTTCTTTAGTGCATGAAGTATTGCTAACATTTCCTTCTCATAAATAGGTTTCTGTAAATAATTTCCTTTGATTGGACGACTTTCAAAAGCAATGGGTCTTCCTTCCTGCATTAAAACTGCACCAATTCCATTTCCTGAGGCATCACATTCCACAATAAAGGTTTTTGTGAAGTCCGACGTAGCTAAGACCGGTGCTAGGCACATTGCCTCTTTAAGATGTTCAAAGGCCTTAGTTGCTTCAGGAGTCCATGAAAATGCATCTTTCTTCAATAATGTTGTTGGAGGTGCTGCTATTCTCCCATAATTCTTAACAAACTTGCGATAATACCCTGTTAACCCGAGAAATCCTCGCAACTTCTTTATGGTTGTGGGGACTTTCCATTCCTTAATGGCTTTAATTTTGTTAGGGTCTATTTTAACACCCTCGTGAGATACAATATGACCCAGATATTCCACCTCTTGTACTCCAAAGAAACATTTGGATTTTTTTGCATATAATTGTTTCTCCCGCAATAGTTTGAGCACCCTGTCAACATGTTCAACATGATCCTTCCAAGAGTTGTAGATTAGTATATCATCAAAAAATACTAGCACAAATTTTCTAAGGAAGGGTTTGAAAATGGAATTCATCAACCCTTGAAATGTAGAAGGTGCATTGGTAAGGCCAAAAGGCATGACCAAAAATTCATAATGACCCTCATGAGTTCGAAACGCTGTTTTCAGAATATATTCAGTCTTCATTCTAATTTGATGATATCCTGAACGAAGATCCAACTCGGTAAAATAAATTGCTCCATGTAATTCATCCAATAATTCATCAATCACAGGAATGGGAAATTTATCTTTAATGGTGAGCTTATTGAGCTCCCTATAATCCGGACACATTCGCCATGATCCATCCTTCTTGTGTACCAATACTACAGGAGCAGAGAAAGAACTTCGACTAGGTTGAATTATACCCGCCTCTAACATTTCTGCAATCATACGTTCAATTTCGCTCTTTTGGACATAAGGATATCTATAAGGCCTGATGTTTGGAGGAACACTTCCCGGAATCAAATGAATAGCATGATCATGATCACGAATAGGTGGGAGTCCTTTGGGAGTTTCAAACACCTTGGAATGATTGTCCAAGACTTGTTGGAGATCCGCAGAAATAGATGATTTTGATGTCGGAACTTCTAGTGAGCATAATTGTGCAATTACGCCTCGTTGTTCTTTCTTTAGAAGCTTTGTCATGACATTAGAGCTTATTATCCTTCCTCGCTTCCCTTCAATACCCCGTAATTCGACTTCCTTTCCTTCTGAAAAAAATTTCAAGAAAAGTTCTTGAAAATTAAAAGCTACCGTCCCCAAAGATTGTAACCATTGTAATCCTAATACAACATCAGCACCTCCCATAGGAATGGAAAGCATTGGACTAGTCAACACATATTCCCCCATGGTTAGCTTGATATTATGGCATTTTCCAGAGAAATTTATAGTTCCTCCATTCGCAACCATCACTTGACATTCTGGTGCTGGGTATAGGAAACAATTTAATTCCTTGGCTACCTTACAATGAATAAAATTATGGGTGCTACCTGAATCAATCAACACTATTACCTTTTTCTTCTTGATTTGTCCTGCTATCTTGGGAGTTTGAGGAGTGGTAATTCCTGCCAGTGCATTACATGATATGGTCGGATTCATTTCTTCCTCTTCTATGGTTGGTTCCTGGTGTGTATCCTCTTCTTGTTCATTTTCTTCTTCTTCTTCACAATCTATGTAAAATAATTTCTTTTCAGCACACTTATGACCTTTGGTATATTTTCTATCACAACTGTAGCAAAGCCCTTTTGCTCTTTTTTCTTCCAATTTTTGTGGTGTCAACCTTGTAGGTTGTGGAAATCTAGGCGTAGAAACACTTCCTTCTTTATAGAATTGAGTGGTAGGCTTCCTTGTCTCCATAATTTTACATTCAACTTTTCTTGCCAACCTGAATGCCTTCTCCAATGAATCAGGTTCCAAAACGCGAACTTCATGTTGGATGTTATCCTTTAAAGTGCCTATGAAGAGATCAATCCTGTGTTCCTCGGGAATATCAGTTACCCTTATATTCAATTTTTGGAAGTCCTCAATGTGCTGCCCCACTAAACCCTTTTGTTTGAGATTTATCAATTGGCTAAAGAAGGTGTTGCTCTTTGTATCATCATAATGTGCTATCATTTCCTCCGTAAAAATTGACCAAGTGACAATTTTTTTACGGGAGCAAAGCCATCGATACCATACAAATGTATTTTGTTCTAAATGTAAAGTTGCAATGCGTACCTTTTGTGTGTTTTGCACGTTATGGAGATCAAAATATTACTCCATCTGTAGTATCCATGTTACAGGATCCTTTCCATCAAACTTCCTTATATCCATTTTTGGAATATGGTGGTTCTTCCTGCCAACATTAGAGTTTATCAAATCACAATTAACATTGATTTTGTTCTCATCATGAGGTTCTTCTACTATATTTTCACCATTAGGAAACCGTTCTTGTATCAACTTTGTCAAACCTTCGATGTCTATTTTTAGATCATTCTTCATGTTTTCCATCTTAGCTTCCATGCCATCCATCTTCTCTTCCACACCTTTCTTCAAAACTTCCATTTCATTTTTTGTTGCTCTTTGCGAGAGTGAAATTTGTTGCACTTGCTCTTGTAATTTTGATAGATCATGTTGCAATTCTTCATCTTCATGAGTCATAGTATACCCTTCTGAAGGCTTAATGGGTGTTGAATTATTTTTACGAGGCATATTTTAGAACCCAATACTGATATGCCCTTGGAATCAATTCAAATTGATTCTTCTAACAAGACTTATGCAATTCGGAAAAAAAATACACACCTTTTTCTTGCTTTTGAGGAGCTCTATATTGAAATTGGATTATCTCTATAATTTAAAATCTTCAATATCTGAAATTCAACCCTGTAGTAGCCCTTTGAAGCTTATTTCAAATGCCATAAGTCTGACCTAATTTTGATTCTCCAAGGAAACGTTGTGTCCAATCTCCCACAATGACCTAATTCTGGACTGGTTCAGTAGAGCGAACTTGTACGACTTGCCACGTGTCACTGTTTTGTCATTTTTCTCTGAAATTGATAGCCAAGAAACTACAGTCCGTGCACTTGCGATAAATGTTTACGGCACTCAAATCCACTTCCCAGAGAGAGAGTTATTGAACTTGTCCCACGATCACCTCTTTGAGATGAAATTCTAGAGCCTGAAAAAGCACTACCTTCCACAGATCATATCTCCGAAAATATTGCGAACCAAGCTCTGAAATTTTTTGACGAATTTCCTCAGGATTTCAGCTTCGCACCATACAAATTGCAGATTCTGAACCTTCGTAGAAAACGTTTTATAGCGAAAATTCCACGATGACCTGTTTAGGAGCTTGAAAAAAGACCTAACTTCCACAGATGATATCTCTGAAAATTTTTCGAACCAAGCTCTGAAATTTTTAGAAAATCTTCCTCAGGATTTTAGCTTCGCACCCTAAAAATTTCAGCTTCTGAAACTTCGTATAAAAAAAGTTATAGCGAAAATGCCACGATGACCTGTTTGGAGCAGCGAAACCCTAGAATCCCAAGGCTCTGATACCAAATGTTGTGTAACCAGCTCCAAAAAGAGAAGAAAAGAGATATCAACGCCTTAGAAATGAGCCTCTTCGAAGGGGAAACCTCCAATACATTACATAAATGAACAATTCTTGGATGATACAATTTACAAAACCTCCTTTCTATATATAGGAGTCCATGGGGCCATAATGTAATCCTAGTGAGCCACAATGTAATCCTAGCCGACCTAACAATAATAATTTAAGGGCACAATAATAACAAAATGGGGGTTACAAGGGTACAATAATAACAATAAGGGGGTTACACTAACAATAATAAGGGACTATACTAGTGCTATAGGGACCTAACAGTCTCATATCGGTTAATCATTATGATCTCACTACATGGCTTGTATGAGGGGGATAGGAGGCAGCAGCAAAGATTTGTGTTGCTATGGTTGCACTTGGGAGATTATGGGCAGAAATTTTCCCATACTTTTCATAATATTTTAGGAAGGAAGAAAGGCACATTCATGGTGCAAGGAGACTACCCTTCAATTTTGGAGGATCATGAGAGGCTTCCCTATAGGGAGAAGATCCTCTCACTTAGCAGCATGATGGTGGATGACTTTGGCATATGGAATTTCAAAGAGGGGTGTCATGGAGCCTTATTACAGAGGCCCATAGCATTGTCACATAGGAGCATGATCTTATGGAGGAGATATTCCAAAGGGGGGAGGTATTCTTTCTTCTTACAGATCTCTATGAGTAGATTCTCATGGGAGGACTTATTGAAGGATCTCACTTTAATCCCACTCACTATGTATGGTAGAGAATGCATTTCTGTACTTGTTGATTATTCTATTGAGTATTTGTACTTTCTCACCATGTCTGCATAGTGCATTGCCCCTCAAAGGAGGAAGAGTATTTTTGGGATTCATGGTCACTTTAGGGCCAATGTTTATGATGATAGTATCCCATTTATACATGACTCTGGGCAAGTGTATTGTTATTTTATATATGTACAACTGATATACATTGATTCTTACTTCCCCCTGTTGGGAGAACATACATATCCAGCTTGTAACTTATTGCAGGAACACTTGCCATATGACATTCTCAAGCAGCAGTTGGGAGGACTGTGCTGTGTCCACCAGAGAGACCATATGTATCATCCAAACTTGCACATAACCTTCATCCATTTTCTGATTTTTATGCCATGTGGTGATGATGTGCCATTCATCTTGAATGGAATGGTTTGGGTTGGCATGAATCATGATTTTGGAGGAAGGGTCCTTGGAGGCTCAATCTTATTCTTGCCATTGGAGGGCAATCATGTTACAGCCCAAGAACAGAATGCCCTCTACAATTATCATGAGCGGAGAGAAGGACAGTGTGGGATAGGCCCTCTTGCATATCATGTTCACTTATTCAACCCACCTTCATTTCAGGAGCACAAGGTGGAAGAGGCTTTTCATGAGTTACCATGTTGGAGGGTGACTCACTTTATTTGGATGATTGCATGGATGAGGGAGGCACTCATTCACCATGATGATCATCACTCCTACTTTGTGGAGGCCGTGAGACATATAGCATGTTTCCATTCACACTTTCCACCTTTGATTGATGCAGACACTTTGGTTTTGCACACTTGGGAGGAAGCATTGGATGACAGTTTATTTGCAGATTATCTTGATGAAGTGATGGAGGCTATTGATGGAGGCCACATGAGGAGGAGGGGAGATATTTTTCTCTCCTTATGAATTTTCTTGAGGACAAGAAAATATTTTGGAGGGGAGGACTGTAATGTTCCAAAATTTTGACCTCAAAAATAAATGGAACATTAGAGTTTGAAGCAGCTCTAATAGGAAAATAAATGGGTAGGAAGGCCCATAAGACTCTAAGGAGGATAAAAACACTCCAAGGGTGAAATGAGGCATTCTTTCAAGCACAATAAAACACCTCCATGTGTGAACAAGGATAAAAGGAAGCTGCTTCGACTTGGTCAACAGTGCGGTCTTGGAGGAGAAGAAACCCTAGGAGGAATAACGCAATTTTGGAGGGAGGTGCATCTTTGGATAGAGGAGACCTAATTGAGTGAGCCCAAGGGAAATCTAACTCGTATTATATATGAGGAAGAGGATGGGAGCATTGTTCTTCATGTTTTAGATCATTTTTCATGTCTCCTTAGACATTTGCTTTCTCTTGCTGTTTAGCAGAGTAGCAGTGATGTTTAGCACTTGGGTGTTCCCGAGTTGGAATCCCACCTCTTCCTTTGAGGAAGCCTCATTGGGGAGTTTGCATTCATCATTTCACATCAGGTTTTCAGGCCAAGCTTCGGCCATCTTCATCAGCGCAGTTTCTGCAGTGTAATGTTCCTCATTTTTAGCTAAATTTAAAAGGAACATTATAGTTAGCACATTTTTATTTTGTTTAATAAAATGGGTAAGGAGACCCCTTAAACTCCTTGTGATGAAGAAATAACACTCCTTGTGTGAAGGGAGGATAAATAAGTAGCTTAAATAAACACCCCATGGTGTGAACATGATGAGGATCACCTTGAGTTGGCCATCTTTGACCAAGTCAACAACGCTGCCTTAGAGGGGTGGCTTGTCTTAGAAGACAATGCAGTTTTTGGAGGGAAAACATTCAAAAGTGAATGGAAACCCTAATTGTGGAACCTATGGTGAGAAAGAGTTAATTTTCCACATAAAATAAGAGATAGCATCTCATTTGGTTTAGTTTTGGATTCAGAAATTTCGTAGTGAAGCTAAAGACTTGCAGATCCGGGCTCTTTAGCAGGATTGCAGTGCTCTTGAGCACTGGGGGTGTTCCCGGGAAGGGATACCCCACCTCTTCCTCAAGGAAGGAGAGTATTTGAGCTAAATTTCCTCATTCCAAATTTTTTCCAAGCTCACTCCTTCAGTTGCAGCGTTAGTTCTGTAGTAGAACAAACTCTTAGAGCCTTTCTTGGCTTGCCCTTTCAGTGGAGGGAGGATATTTCCTTTGGAGGAGTAGTAGAGAAGACTCTTGGGCTTTATTTCAGATCAGTGGCATTAGGCCACACTCTCACCATCTCTCACAGCGTAGTACATGAGAGAAAATGTGTTATTTCATGGAGGCAGTGTTGAGGGAGATTCTTGTGCACATCAGGAGGAGTGCTTTTGAAAAAAGGGGAACAACCCCTTTTCCTTGAGGGAATCATCAGAGAAGGGCATCATAATTTCAGATTAGCCACAACCTCATACTCTTTTGGTTTCAGTTACAGTGATAGTTTACTTGTCACTTTGTATTTTATCCGGCATTTCTAGCAATCTCTCTGAGATTGGCTAGAAATCCCATATTGAGCCCATTTTTCTATTTGTGGGCATTTATTTGTATTATTTCAGCTAAATTATTATTTTGTATGTATTCAGTAGCTACTTCTCTCACAGAGACTGTGCAGTCACTACTCTCCGACATTTTGTGCAGCAGTAACATCTCATGTATTGTACTGCTTATTCATTGGAGGATGGTTCTAAAAGCTTGAGGACCTTGTTCCTCATGATATTTCTGTATAATATTACTGATATGTTAATATAATGATGGCTATAATATTTACCCTCTCATGATACATTCAGGTTTGCAGAGTTTCAAATTTATGTTTTGCATATTGTTGTAGCTCACTCTTTGAGCTGATTTATGAGGTACCAAGGTTGGGGAGATATGTTTAACCCACCTAGATCTATTTGTTTCAGCTCTCTTTCTGCATTTAGACTCCATATTATGTGTATGAAGGGATCTCAGCCTTGAACAATGTTTAATTTTCATATAATTACTTATACAGCGTTCCCATGGGAGGCAATGCAGAAATTCCTTGAAGGGAAATATTAGCTTTTGACAAGTTCTATTGGCAGAGTCTGCTAGTGGGCTAGGTAGCCTCTGGATCTCATCCTTCCTTGTGGAGGTGACATATCCAGTAAATTCCCATACATTCAATCTCTGAAATAGTTCAGTGTTGATTTTTAATACTCCTGGAGTTGGAATATTGGAATATCTTAAGATATTCCCGATGGAGCAGCTAATCCCTCTTTGGGATATTACAGTGGTATCAGAGCATGATCTTGGCTCAGCCTGTGCTCAAGACCTAGTGCTATCAGAAATAGGAGCTTCTCTCCATGGAGAGGAGATTTACAGAGGAGGCAAAGAAAGAGGAATGACAAAAGAGGAGGTTTCCCTTGTTCTTTTCCAGACCATTGTAGAGATCATTGCAAATCTTAAAGGGCCAGAAAGGGAAATTTGGAGAAATTTTCCAGAAGGGTTTGTAGATAAAACAAGCCCTAGTTTTGACCACATTGGGTGTGAGAATTCAGCCACACATGTAGATCCACAATGCAAAGAATTTCCCACTTGCACTGCAGAGAGAATGGACAGAGAAGATGACGCCATTGGAGGAATAGCGTTGCAACTCAAAGGTATGGCTCATGTTGGGTGGTTTCAAAATTTTGTTCCATGTTGTCATGCAAATATAGAAGCTCATGATGAATTACCTCATGCATTGGTGGGGATATTTGATACAAAATATTATGAGTCATCATGTGTAAATATGAGAGAACAAACACTTTGCATGCAATGGAGGGAACCATGAAACACACTCCACTCCATTTTTCTAGAGGGGAAGAGGGTAGGAGGACCTACAGCGTTGTATCATTAGAGGAAGATCCATCACCACATGGAGATGGGAGTAAAGCTATTGCTCCATTGGAATATTCCTTGTGTCTTTGCAAGGGTTTCCAAGAGACATCACATGTGGGAACCTAGTCACAATTCATAAGCAGCATGCAACAACATTGGGGGATTGTGAGATGGATGGAAGGAGAAAGGAGAAGGATCAGCATCAAAGGGGAATGAGCATGCACCCTCATCTTTTGAGGAGGATTTTTGCACATAGGAGAAGGACTGCACTACACAGTGAAGAGAGGGACCATTCACTCCTCTCATTTATACAGTCCATTTCCTATTTAGATGTCTCACTACAGGGAGGAAACCCACCAGGGAGGCCACTGGATCCGACAATGATGAGAGTCATCTTAATTTTGGGTTCACCACTTTTGGATTCAAGGGAGGTGAATGTGTTAGAGAAGGAATTTGGCATGGGGGATGTCAAATTAGTAGGCAGCAGCTTGAGGGGAGCACCATATTGCAAATCAACAGCACTGCCTATGAGGAGGATGGATTAGGGCTTCCTAGCTATGCACTTCAATGCATACCTTGCTTGGCTAGAGGAGTTCACTTTGGAGGGCATTCATCATGACATCTATCAGCATATGGAGAGATGCATAGCCCGCTTGATTACGGAGGAGAGAGCCTCACAGCCACTACCCTACTCATTGGAGGTAAGGGGGAATTTTCAGTTGAGCCATTTCAGCTCAAGAACTCAAGTACATATTGGAGAAGGTATAATTTCACATTTTGTATTGTATTTTCCTTCCTTGTTTGAGCAGCGTGATGAGTTAAGAAGGGTTGTTCCTTCTTGCATAATTTACAAAGATGTATTTTTAGCCTTTTGTAGCAGGAAATCAGACCATTCTTATGGTGGTTGGGGGAGGAAGCCACATGATATTTGGTGTGCATATTTGGCACCAATTTGTATATTCATGCTTTTACCTTATGAGATTATTGTGGCAGCAAACAAGTGGCTAGAAATCCACTTGTTAATCCTTGTTTTAATGCAGGCAAAAGAGGCACTGTGTTGGTTCCATGAGTGGAACTATGAACCACTCTCCGGTTGTCTTCGGGCAACTTGTTTTCATTGTATGTTGCTTCTTTGTATTTCTGATATTTATGCACTTATGAGGAGCAATTTCTGGAGAGTATTGGATGTGATAGAGAAGCCTCCATTGGGAGCATTGTCTTCCTTATGTCACATGTTGTATATCACAGGAAGAACCATGGGCAATCCATGATTGCCACATTGCTACTTTGCTCTTCTTGTGGGGCAACCACTTGGAGAATTTGGAGAAGCATTTCATGGCTGAATTTTGTTTTTTTGATGGGGTAGCTTGGGCCACTCTTGGAGGCCACACCATTTCAGCCCAAGAACATAGGCAGTCCCATATGAAATACAGAGGGAGAGAAGAGCTTCTTGAGATAAAGCAACAAAACTCTCCATTCAACCCCATTACAATGCATAAAATCGAGGGCAAGATTTTCATTTGGATAATAGCATGGACGAGGGGACCATCAGTGGGATTATATTCTCCATGCATGTAATCACTCCTACCTTGAGGAGGCCATGTTACAACAAGAAGGTTTCCACCTACACCTTTTCTCTTTTCATGTTGTGCACCATTCCAGTTTACATACTTGGGAGGAGACATTGGACGACAGTTTATTGCAGCATATCTTGAGCAGTAGTGGAGATTGTTGATGAGGAGGCCAAAAGAGGAGAAAGGGGAGGAATTTTTGTTCTCTCTATGCAGTTGCTTGAGGAAAAGCAACATGTGGGAGGGGAGGACTGTAATTTTTCTCATTTTTAGCTCAATTTAAAAGGAACATTATAGTTAGCACATTTTTATTTTATTTAATAAAATGGGTAAGGAGACCCCTTAAACTCCTTGTCATGAAGAAATAACACTCCTTGTGTGAAAGGAGGAAAAATAAGCAGCTGAAATAAACACCCCATGGTGTGAACATGATGAGGATCACCTTGATTTGGCCATCTTTGACCAAGTCAACAATTCTGCCTTAGAGGGGTGGCTTGCCTTAGAATACAACGCAGTTTTTGGAGGGAAATCATTCAAAAGTGAATGGAAACCCTAATTTTGGGCCCTATGGTGAGAGAGAGTTCATTTTCCACATAAAAGAAGAGATAGAAGCTCATTTGGTTTAGTTTTGGATTCAGAAATTTCATAGTGAAGCTAAAGACTTGCATATCCAGGCGGTTTAGCAGGACTGCAGTGCTCTTGAGCACTGGGGGTGTTCCCGGGCGTGGATCCCCCACCTCTTCCTCAAGGAAGGAGAGGATTTGAGCTGCATTTCCTCATTTCAGAATTTTTCCAAGCTCACTCCTTCAGTTGCAGCATTAATTCTGTAGCAGAACAGTGCTGTGTTGCTGGGGCAGTAGCAGAGGAACTCTTAGAGCCTTTCTTGGCTTGCTTTTTCAGTGGAGGAAGGATCTTTCCTTTGTAGGAGTAGTAGAGAAGACTCTTGGGCTGTATTTCAAATTAGTGGCATCAAGCCACACTCTCACCATCTCTCATAACGCATTCCATGAGAGAAACTATGTTATTTCATGGAGGCAATGCTGAGGGAGATTCTTGTGCACATCAGGGGCACATCAGGAGGAGTACTTTTGAGAAAAGGGGATCGGCCCCTTTTCCTTGAGGGCATCATCAGAAGAGGGCATCATCATTTCAGATCAGCCACAGCCTCATACTCTTTTGGTTTTAGTTGCAGTGACAGTTTACCTGTCACTTTGTATTTTATCTGGCATTTCTAGCAATCTCTCTGAGATTGGCTAGAAATCCCATATTGAGCCCATTTTTCTATTTGTGGGAATTTCTTTGTACTCCTTCAGCTACATTATCATTTTGTATGTATTCAGCAGCTACTTATCTCACAGAGACTGCGCAGTCACTGCTCTCTGGCATTTTGTGCAGCAGCAACATCTCAAGTATTGTATTGCTTATTCATTGGAGGATGGTTCTAAAAGCTTGAGGAACTTGTTCCTCATGATCTTTCTGTATAATCTTGTTGATATGTTAATATAATGATGGCTTTAATATTTATCCTCTCATGATACATTCATATTTGTAGAGTTTCATATTTATGTTTTGCATATTGTTGTAGCTCACTCTTTGAGCTGATTTATGAGGTACCTAGGTTGGGGAGATCTGTTTAACCCACCTAGATCTATTTTTTTTAGCTCTCTTTCTGCATTTAGACTCCATATTATGTGTATGAAGGGATCACAACCTTGAGAAGCATTTTATTTGCATAGAATTCCTTATACAGCGTTCCCATGGGAGGCAATGCAAAATTTCCTTGAAGGGAAATATTAGCTTTTGACAAGCTCTATTGGTAGAGTCTGCTAGTGGACCAGGTAGCCTCTAGATCTCATCCTTCCTTGTTGAGGTGACATATCCAGTAAATGCCCCTACAGTCAATCTCTAAAATAGTTCGGTGTTGATTGTCAATACTCCTAGAGTTGGAATATTGGAATATCTTAAGATATTCTCGATGGAGCAGCAAATCCTTCTTTGGGATATTACATGCAGGAGGTTGTGCAGTGTTTTTGGGTGCAGCGGTGGAAAGGGATTGGAATCCCACTTTCTGAGCTAGTCTCTTGTTGGAGGGAGTTTTCCTTTCATCGAGAGATCTGTTTGGAGGGTCTTGGAGCTGATTTAAGATATGTGGTATTAGACCACACATTTCCTTGAGTTTCTAGTGCAGTTGTAGCTAGGAACTGCACTATTGTGAATGCATAGTTTATTGCAGGATTTGGTGGCACCGTTGCAGTGTTTCGTTGTGATTGAGAGGTTTATCCTTTCATGGGAGGAAGCCCTTAAGGGTTCTACATCAGATCAGACATCTTTCAGCCTATTTCACTCATGTACTTCAGTGTTTCAGTGATTATTCAATCATTTTCTGAATATCACATTTTATGTATAGAGTGTTTGACAAGAAACCCATGCCGGGTTATCTTGTATTTTGTATAGGGGATTAGATCTTTGTATTTCAGCATTATTTATCAATATATGAGTAGATCTATGTTTCCCCTATCATTTTATGTGTAAACCCTCTCTTAGACTACGCAGTCCCTTGGGCAGCTACTCCGACATTTTGCAGTCTTGGGGTTTTTCACTAGTTTTGGCTAAACTAGTGTAGGAGGTCTGTTTAGCCCACCTATTTTGATTTTTTTTAGCTCTATTCTTGGATTTAGATTTTTATTTGTTGTTTCTATGGGATCCAAGCATCCATTTCATTATTTTATTTCATGCATGGCTGGAAATGCATTTTTTCTTCTTCCTCCCTGAGTTTTCCCAAGCGAGAATATTTACATAGCTATAGACAAAGCCTGAGGAGTGGCCAGATAGCCTTCGGATCTCATCCTCTCTTTAGAGGTGACATATCCTGTAAGTTCCCACTCATTCCATCTCTGAAATAGCCTTGTTCATATTTCCATCAAAGGATTTCTTCAGTGGGGTAAAAGTTGCTGATTTCCAACTAAATGTATTAGATGTACTAGGATCTTGCTACAACTTTTGAATGATTGTCCACACTTGTTTGTCCTTTTTCCATTCATCCCTTGCTTCAGTTATCAAATATTTTTGGCTAATAGAAACAGCATAAAGCAATGCTTCCACCTCTTCGTCCTTTCTTGAAAGTGCAGATACAACAACATTTAGCTTCCCTTTTTTGTAGATGATTTCAAAGTCATAACCCAACATCTTTGTGACCCATTTTTGTTTCTCTTCTGAATATATTCTTTGTTCCAAAAATTATTTAAGACTATCATGATCAATTTTTACCTTGAAGTGTCTTCCCATTAGGTAAGGTAGTCATTTCTTTAGTGCATGTAGTATTTCCAACATTTCCTTCTCATAAATAGATTTCTGTAAATACTTTCTTTTGATTAGATGAATTTCAAAAGCAATGGGTCTTCCTTCTTGCATTAAAACAACACCAATTCCATTTCCTGAGGCATCACATTCCACAATAAAGGTTTTTGTGAAGTCTGTCGTAGCTAAGACCGGTGCTAGGCACATTTCCTCTTTAAGATGTTCAAATGCCTTAGTTTCTTTCAAAGTCCATGAAAATGCATCTTTCTTCAATAATTTTGTTAGAGGTGCTGCTATTCTCCCATAATTCTTTAAAAAATTAAGATAATACCCTGTTAACCTTAGAAATACTCGCAATTTCTTTATGGTTGTGGGGAATTTCCATTCCTTAATGGCTTTAATTTTTTTAGGGTCTACCTTAACACCCTTGTGAGATACAATATGACCCAAATATTCCACCTCTTGTACTCCAAAGAAACATTTGGAAATTTTTGCATATAATTGTTTCTCCTCCAATAGTTTGAACACTCTATCAACATGTTGAACATGATCCTTCCAAGACCTGCTGTAGATTAGTATATCATCAAAAAATACTAACACAAATTTTCTAAGGAAGCGTTTGAAAATCGAATCCATCAACCCTTGAAATGTAGAAGGTGCATTGGTAAGGCCAAAAGGCATGACCAAAAATTCATAATGAACCTCATGAGTTCGAAATCTTGTTTTCGGAATATCTTCAGTCTTCATTCTAATTTGATGATATCCTGAGCGAAGATCCAAATTGGTAAAATAAATTTCTCCGTATAATTCATCGAAGAGTTCATCAATCATAGGAATGGGAAATTTATCTTTAATAGTGATATTATTGAGCTCCCTATATTCCGGGCACATGCGCCATGATCCATCCTTCTTGTGCACCAATACTATTGGAGCAGAGAAAGAACTTTGACTCAGTTGAATTATACTAGCCTCTAACATTTCTTCAATCATATGTTCAATTTCACTCTTTTGGACATAAGGATATCTGTAAGGCCTGATGTTTGGAGGAACACTTCCTGGAATAAAATGAATAGCGTGATCATGATCACGAATAGGTGGGAGTCCTTTGGGAGTTTCAAACACCTTGGAATGATTTTCCAAGACATTTTGGATATCTGGAGAAATAAATGATTTTGATGTTGGAACTTCTAGTGAGAATAATTGTGCGATTATGCCTCGTTGCTATTTATTCAAAATATTTGTCATGACATTAGAGATTACTATCTTTCTCGGCTTCCCTGCGATACCCCATAATTCAACTTATTTTCCTTCCGAAAAAAAATTCAGGAAAGGTTCTTGAAAATTAAAAGCTACAGTCCCCAAAGATTGTAGCCATTGTACTCCTAGTACAAAATCGTCACCTCCCATTGGAATGAAAAGCATTGTAATATTCAATACATATTCCCCCATGGTTAGCTTGACATTATGGCATTTTCCAGAGAAATTTATAGTTCCTCTTTTTGCAACCATAACTTGGCATTCTAGTGCTGGGTATAGGAAGAAATTCAATTCCTTGGCTACCTTACAATGAATAAAACTATGGGTACTGCCCGAGTCAATCAACACTATTACCTTTTTATTCTTGATATGTCCTTCTATATTAAGAGTTTGAGGATTTGTAATTCCTTTCAATACATTACAGGATATGGTCGGACTCATTTCTTCTTTATCTAGTGCTGGTTCCTTGTGTATATCCTCTTCTTTTCAAGTTTCTTGTTCATTTTCTTCCTCCTCTTCACAATCTATGTAACATAATTTCTTCTCAACACACTTATGACCTTTAGTGTATTTTCTATCACAACTGTAGAAAAGCCCTTTTTCTCTTTTTTCTTCCAATTGTTGTGGTGTCAACCTTGTAGGTTGTGGAAGTCTAGGAGTAGCAAAACTTCCATCTTTATAGATGTGAGTGGTATGCTTCCTTGTCACCATATTTTTACATTCAATTTTTCTTGCCAACCTGAATGCCTTCTCCAATGAATCAGGTTCCCAAAGGTGAACCTCATGTTGGATGTTATCCTTTAAAGTCCCTATGAAAACATCAATATTGTTTTCCTCTAGAATATCAGTTACCCTTATATTCAATTTTTGGAAGTCCTCAATGTGCTCCACCATTGTACACTTTTGTTTGAGATTTATCAATTGGCTAAAGAAGGTTTTGCTCTTTGTATCCTCATAATGTGTTATCATTTCCTCCGTAAAAATTAACCAAGTGACATTTTTTTTACGAGAACAAAGCCATCGATACCATACAAATATTTTGTTCTAAATGTAAAGTTGAAATGCGTACCTTTTGTGTGTTTTTCACATTATGGAAATCAAAATATTGCTCCATCTGTAGTATCCATGTTATGGGATCCTTGCTGTCAAACTTCCTCATATCCATCTTTTGAATATGGTGGGTCTTATATCCAACATTACAGTTTATGAAATCACGATTAACATTTATTTTTTTCTCATCATGAGTTTCTTGTACTACATTTTCGCCATTAGGAATCATTTCTTGTATCAACTTTGTCAAACCTTCCTTCAAACCTTCCATGTCTACTTTTAGATAATTCTTTATGTCTTTCATGTTAGCTTACATGTCATCCATATTAGATTCCATGTCATTCTTCAATCCATCCATCTTAGCTTCCACGCCTTTCTTCAAACCATCCATATTAGCTTCCACTCTTTTCTTCAAAACTTCCATTTCATTTTTTGTTGCTCTTTGCCAAAGCGAAATTTGATGCACTTTCTCTTGTAATTTGATATATCATGTTTCACTTCTTCCTCTTCATGAATCATAGTAGAGACTTCTGAGGGCTTAATGGCTGTTGAATTCATTTAAGGGGAATTTTAGAACCTAATACTAATATATATGCTTGAATATGCCCTTGGAAACACTTCAAACTGGTTTTTTAAACAAGACTTATGCAATCTAGAAAAACAAAAATATACACCTTTTTCTTTATTTTGAGGAGATCGATATTGAAATTGATGTATCTCTGTAATTTTGGATCCCCAAGAATTGATCTTCGGTCCTGTAGTATCCCTCTGAGTCTTCCTTCCAATTCCATAAGTCTGACCTAATTTGGATTCTTCAATACAACATTATGCCCAATATCCCACAATGACCTAATTATGGACTGGTTCAGTAGAGCGAACTTGTACAGTGTGCCATGTGTCATTGTTGCCTCCTTTGGCTCTGAAATTGATACACAGGGAGCTACATTTCATGTGATTTTTGCCACATTTTACTTAATTCCAATCTGATGCTCAGAGAGAGCGTTATGACTATTTTCCCATGGTCACCTCTTTGAGATGAAATTCGAGATCCTAAAAAAACCCTAACTTCCATAGATAATATCTCCAAAAATATTTCTAACCAAGATCTAAAATTTTTACACAAAGTTCCTCAAGATTTCTTCTTTGTGTGGTAAAAATTTCAGCTTCTGAATCTTCGTATAAGAAAAGTTATAGACCTATTTGGAGTAGTGAAACCCAAGAATCCAAAGCTCCGATACCAAATGTTATGAAACCAACTCCAAAAATAGCAGAAAAGAGAGATCAACGCCTTATAAATCAGCCACTTCGAGGGGGTAACCTCCTTTACATTACATAAATGACAATTCTTGGATGAAACAAATGAAAAAACCTCCTTTCTATATAGAGGAGTCCATGTTGTGACAATATAATCCTAGCCGACCTAACAATAATAATTGTTAGTATGAATCCTTTGTCGAAGTGTACGAAAAAGGACCACTTTAGCTACGCATAACTAATAGCCCTAACAACAAAAGTGGCTGCCAATATCTTCAGATCTGCGGTTAGTTAGACAAGAAAAGAGTTGCAAAATACCAGATCTATGTATGGAAAGACATTAAGCAGTAAAAACAAGGTTTTGCTCCATATACCAATAGACAAGACAAGAACAATTTTTTAAAGAATTTTTGTATTAATGGGGCACCTGTGAGGAAAACTAGAAGGAGTATCCAATTCCCCTCAGTGGGATGGGTTCTTGGAAGTCCTCAGCACTTCAGATCTAAGATTTCTCTCTCTAGTTGATGTAGAAAACCCAATGCAAAGAGTAGAGCTCAATGGGAGCAAATGTTGGAGATATGTGACCAAGTGTATAGATCCAGAGTGATCTAATAGGCAACAAAAGGTGAAGAATGGTAGGAAAAACCCTCCTATTTATAACAAAATATTGGGTCATTCTAGATGGAAGCGGTTAGAAGATAATTAAATAAATAATGATTTATTTAATTATTTAAGGAAGTGGTTGAAATATAATTAAATAAATAATGATTTATTTAATTATTTGTGGGTGATTTGGTCATATTTAATAAGGAATATTATCTAAATAAGGTTTAAATAATTATTCCTAGAAAATAATAAGATAAATAAAGGTTTATCTAATTAATTTCTTTGATTTTGGGTTAAACATGACTGGGAATAATAATTAAATTATGGTTTAATTAATTATTCCATGAGGAAAATCAAACAAATATAGGTTTGTTTAATATTTCCTTTTTGGGGTTTCCTGTTTTAACATAGTGAAGGCAATTTTACTTAGGGTAAAATTGGTCTTACATGGTGTACTTGGGTCCATCTAATGATAATAGGTTAGATGACCAAAAATGGTGTAACAGATTGCCCCCCAGCGTGCGAGTGTCAGGAGCAAATCGTATGACCGAAGTACGTTGTAAGAACACAATCACTAGACAACAAAAGGGATGTCAGAGAGAGAAATGTGAGGTAGATAGTGTGCTGAAGGACTAGACCCTGAGGAGACGAGACTCGCAAGTGCAACAAGTCTCTTTTTATGAGAGGGTACCTGTGCTGAAGGCGGCGGGGGAGGCATACCTATGCCCGCCGAGACAGAGTACAAAAGAATAGTGTGTCCAGTAAACAAGGGACCAAACCATAAAGTACAACTGGCATAATCATGAGCCAGATAAAAATACAATGAGGAATCCCACATACATGTTGTGCCTGGGATAACAGCCAGGACTTGTACAATAATATCTGAGTACATGAGATACAAATACAACCCAAATGCCCCCTGCAAATGGGGAAGGGCTCACAAAATCTGACTGATACATGCAAATCGAAGAGGCGTTGCAAGTGGCTACAACCAACATCATCAAATATCTGGAGCTGCATCGAAGGCTGCAAAGAAGAGGTCATCTGGGCATGTGGGGGGCTACCTGCAGGGCCACCCCCTCATGAGGGTTGAAACATCTCACACACACCCGGGAATCATCAAGAGCTGCTGTTGGATCACTGGACCATCAAGAATATGAATCTCGATCATGCTGAATGAGCTGGAGAAACAATCAAGCCAAAGGGAAAGGAGATATCCCTTTGCCTGATCCGAGGCACCGAACAAGAGTGGAAGCTGGAACCAAGGTACACCGCCCTCTAGACCTGTCTTCTGGAATAAATGAGCTGATGTCGATAGAAGGAGGTCCGCCATAGTTGAGGCAATGAGAGACCCTCAACTAAGGCACGAGAGAAAAGAGTAGAGCGACGGACAGACTGACACTAATGATGATAGTGAAATGGAAAGGATTGAGTAGCGAATGGACGAATTTTCTTGTTAGAGCATAAAGGGCATGAATGACATGGCAGCAACTGACACAACATCATATGGGACAGGGGACAGCGGGACTGAAGGTCATAATATGCGACACAAGAGAGAGACCAAGCAATGAAGGATGGAGGGCTATAGCGGGGTACAAAGGGACACGGTATAGACTCCATGGATGTGATGATGACTCAACTTGGATGCTCTAAACAAAGGTGACGCAATAGTGCTGCCACATAGTAAAGGCCCAATGGGGGACCATGAAAACATGAGTTCAAGGTGGGAACTCATGATGAAAATCGACACGAACATGGACAAGTATGGGGGCGAAGTGATGCCACAAATACAAGTGTTGTAAGTGGGGAAATTCGATTTAAAGCGGATGTGGAGGGGCCCTTCTTGGACAAAATGGGTCCGGGTGAAGCAGCAATTCATAAACATGAAAAAAAAACAGATGCTGGCTATCTAAAAGAAAATAAAACATGCATTTCAGAAGGGAAATGCTAAGGGTAATATTTCTTAAGATAGAGTGCATTGCGAGGATTAGGAAGGGGATGGCCTTCGAAATCCTCTAAGAGGTATGCCCCCTTCTCGAGATCCTTACTAATGATGTAAGGGCCTAGCCATAATGAGTCAAACTTCCCATGACCAAGGACATCATGGTCCTGGTCATATACTAGAACAAGGTCGCCTTCGTGAAAAGTGCGAGGCTAGACTTTTCGGTCATACTGAGCTCTGGTGCGCTTTTTGGCTGCTTCCATGGTTTGCAAGGCAACACGGCGGTCTTCGGAAGCGCGCTCGAGCATGATAAGTCGTTGTTCTAGAGGTTGGGTTTCAGGGAGAAGTTCAACGGCCAGATGTAGAGAAGGAATTTCACACTCGATCAGTAAGACTGCCTCCTCTCCAAAAACCAGGTGGAAAGGAGTAAACCCGGTGGCGGTTTTAACAGAAGTTCGATAGGCCCACAAAGCAGGGAAGAGCATGAGATGCCAGTTGGTTTTGTGCTTATTCACCATTCGTTGAAGCATAGTTTTGAGGATTTTTTTGACTGCTTCAACTTGGCCATTACCTTGGGGGTAATAGGAGGAGGAATATTGGTGCTCAAAACCCAACAGTGAGGATAGCTCACGCCATATCTCATCTTCAAAATGTTTTCCATGGTCAGAGACTAGTTTTTTGGGAACCCCGAATCGAGCTATAACATGGTTAAAGAAAAAGAGGGCCGCGGTAGCTGTCGTGTTGTTGAAAGTTGGCATGGCCTCGGCCCATTTGGTGAAATAGTCGACTGCCATGATGATATACTTATGGTTACCAGCGGATGGCAGGCGACACTCCATAAAGTCGATGGCCCATTTACAGAAGGGGCCGATTGAGACGACCGGATGGAGGGGAGCTGGTGGAGCTCGTGCCTTAGGGGCGAAATGTTGGCAATTGGGACAGTGTTTGACTGCCTCAATGCAATTACTAAGGAGAGAAGGCCAAAAATACCCAGCGCGCATGACTTTCTGGGCAGTAGCAAGACCGGAGAGGTGGCCACCGCAAGTGCCGCTATGGCAGGCATTAAGGACCTGTTCAGCTTCAGTGTGTGTGAGGCAATGATGAAGGACGGTGTCAACCCCGCGACGATATAGGTCGTCACCGATAAGGAGGTATCGGGGGGCTTGGTGTCGGATGCGTCGGCGAGCCTCACGATCAAGGTGAAGGGAAAAATTTTGGGTTCGCAAGTAAGTAAGAATGTTGCCATACCATGGGTCGTCGGCAGTAATGGAAAATAAGTGTTCATCAGGAAAATCATCATTAACTAGGGTGTCTGGCGCTCCGGTAGGTAATTCAGAAATGAGCTCAGCGAGGGCTAAGCCTTTCTTACTCTTTGGTGTGACGAATTCGAGGTCGAATTCTTGGAGAATAATGACCCAACGGGCATATTTCCCAGTGAGGATACGACGACCTAATAGGAAAGCCAAGGGGTTGGAATTAGTCACAAACTTGGTGGAGCGCATGAGGATATAATGACGAAGTTTTTGGACTGAGAACACTACAGCTAGTGCTAATTTTTCTTCGAGTGAGTAGGAAACAGGGGGTCCTACAAGGTTCTTACTGACATAATAGATCACATGCTTGATACCATTGTCATCTTCCTGGATAAGGACTCCAGCGACCGAATAGGTGGAAGCGGAGATATACAGGATGAAGTCCCGATCAAAGTCGAGAGGGCGGATCAAGGGAGCGGATGTGAGAGCCTGCTTGAGGGCATCGAAAGACTCGTGAGCATAGGAATCCCAAACGAAAGGGATAGAAGATCGGAGGATTCTAAGGAACCCATGTGCAGTGGTGGCATAGTCAGGGACGAACCGTCGAAGAAAATTAGCTTTGCCTTGGAGACTTTGGAGCTGGCGGAGGGTACGTGGAATGGGAAGTTCAAGAATGGCTTGAACTTTCAAAGGGTCAAGAGTGATGCCATCCTTAGACACGATGAAGCCTAAGAGACGGCCGTCAGGAACGCAAAAGACGTATTTCAACGGGTTAAGGTGGATATTATACTTGTGACATCGGAGGAAAATGGTACACAGATCGTGGAGGTGTTATGCCCGATGCTTAGAACGCGCAGTGAGGTCGTCCAAATAAGCAAAGATAATGTGAGCTAAGTCATGGAAATAATAAGACATGGCCCGTTGAAAAGTGGCGCCGGCGTTTTTGAGGCCGAAAGGCATGACCCGGTAAGCAAAAGTTCCCCACGGACTAATGAACGCGGTTTTGAGTTGATCGGCAGGACGGATAGCAATTTGGTTGTATCCGGAGAAACCATCCATAAAGGATAGAACCTCATGCCCCGCACACTCGTCAATGATTTGGTCAATGAACGGTGTGGGGAAGTTGTCTTTGGGACAAGCTTGGTTCAAGTCGCGAAAGTCCGTGCAGACACGGATGGTGCCTTATTTCTTGAGAACGGGAATTGGGTTGGACACCCAAGTGGTGTATTCAATGGGGTAAATGAAACCAGCCTGCTTGAGCTTGTCGATTTCGGCTTTGATAGCATCAGGTCTGGAAGGATGAATGGGTCTCAACTTTTGACGGACTGGTTTGGCGTCCGGACATTTATCGATATGGTGTTCGATAATGGCGGGATCGAGTCTGGGCATTTCAGAATAGGACCAGGCGAAAATATCGCGGAATTCTTTGAAAAGCTTGGTGTAAGCTTCGATTTCTTCTGGGGTGCATTGAGCACCTAAGGTGATATATTCTTGGATACCTGGGGTGACTGAAATGTCAATTTTAATGGTAGGAGAGATATTGGCCATGCTTCCTTCTTCGAAAGCATCAGGGGCAGGGATGGGGTTTTTGAACCAATCGACAGCATTGGGGATGAAGTCTTTGGTTTCCACAGCAAATTGGTCATGGGAATGCTGTGGGAGGAAGTATGCGCGATGGTGCATATCGTCCCATGGAAAGTCCGGGTTGGTCATGGCTTCCATAATGTCTTCATCGGACTGGAAGATGGGAAGACTGGAGGAAGAAAGGTCACCCGAGGAGGTGGTGGTGTGGGACAGGTCATCAAGAGGAGAAGGGCTCAGATGTGCGATATCAACAGATCCAATGTCGGCTGAGGAGCTGAGAGGATCGGCAGGTTGAAGGGTAGGTGAACTATCTCGCAAGGATGATGACAGGTACAAAATGGTGGTTGACGGCTCCGTTGGCTCGATAGCGGGAAGAGGAATGTGAATGGGAGTAGGAAGGTCCTCTGGTCCTATCGAAGTGGCCTTGAATTGGCGGTACATGTCCAAGGAGGAACGATACTCGTCAAGGCGGGGACAGAGGTGGGTGTAATGGCCGTGAAAATCGCACAAGGCACAAGGGTGGTTTGTGCGCAAGTGTTTAAGTTTTGGGATAGAGTCTGGGGTAGTGACGTAGACTTCTGGGATGTCAGAGTCGGGAAACGTCTCGTTGACCAGAATCTTGAGGTGCGGCAATTCAGGACACAGATGAGTGGCGTGACCGACGATATCACACAAAGCGCATTGGATGGCGGGCTTTGGTGGTCGCGGAGGGGTAGGAGTTGTCAGGGCGGCTTGGTCCTGATGGGTTGCCCCCTTACGAGCTTTTCCTTTCTTTCCGGGGGCTAGTACCACAGGGGTAGGGTCCGGTGGAGGTGCTGGGGGCCCGGAGGAGGTGAGGGGGACCGGTTGAACCGGTGTCAAAGCAAGGTAAGGTTTGGGATGACCGGGAGGAGTAGCGGCTGGAGGGTCAATGTACCAGACGGGTATGCCGAGGGTCAGGTTAGGGAGAGAGAGGGTGGCCATGACGGGGACAGAAAATAATCAGGGAGGGGGAGCCAGGAAAGGTATCTGCCCAGCAGGGTAATGACCAGGAGGGATGGTGCCGAGGTGGTTAAGGCCAGGGGGAACCGTTCCAGGAGGATAAAGGGGTTCGGGGATACCAGCTGTAGGGGGAGGGCCAGAAGGAGGAGGTCCGACTGGCTGAGAGGAATGGCTAGGAGCGGGGTGCGGAGGGCAAGGGGGAGGTTGCTGACTAGCCGAGGCAGGCTACTTAAGAGCAGCCTGAGACGATTGCATCATGCAAATATTCGATAAGCTGGGATCAGTGATAGGAGCAGGAGGAAGGTTAGGGAAAGTTCCAAGCAGGGAGGAATCTTTGTAAATGCCGGGGCAGACACTGGTCAAGGAATCAACGGTTTGCTTGTTGGCTACAGAAGAGATGGTCGTCTCAGATGAGGTCTGAGATTTTGGCTCATGATATGTCAACTGTTCAATGGTGACTATCTTTCCATTATGGGGAAAGACATCTTGTGAAAGACCGAGGATGGGAAAACAGACATAGCATAGGTGTAGCTTCGCCCCAATAGAATGTTGTAATCTAGCGGGGCGTCAATGACTTCGACGTCAATGCAAACAGTCTTACCGGCGAGGGTGATAGGACAATTACGAAACAGGCCAATGGGCTGGGAGGCATGACCGTCCCACGCTCGAAGGGTGATCGCAAAAGGGGCCAGTTCAGGGGATCCGAGTTGCTTCCAAACCGAAGCGGACATCACGCAGGTGGATGCCCCCTCATCAATGATACACCGGGACACGTTGGTGTTCTGGATTTTGACTGGGATTTGGAAGGCGACGGAAGGAGGGAGAGGAGGATGGTCTGATTGAGTGGCGTCGAAAACAATCATTTGGTCATCAGCAGGATCTACAGCACCCACGGCAGATAGTAGAGCCTTCTTTTGGGAAGGGCACAACTGGAGGAGTTCCAGTGTGGAAATGGCGGCAGGAGATTGCGCCAAATCATCTACTATGCTATACGAATGGTCAGCTCGACTGGGAGCAGCATTTCGACGTAGTGGGCCCTTAGGTATCTTGGTAGGAACCTCAACTTTTGGTTGAGGGATATGTAAGGGGCCACTGGGTGACAAAAGAGGCTCTGGAGAACCTGAAGAAGGAGGCTCGGGAGCAGACTGAGCAGGAGGCTTGGAGTACTGGCGAGACCGATTTTGAAGGTGAAGATCGACGGACGGGTTAAGATCGGAGTGCATCATAAGGATCTGGTAATCAGAGGAACCAGAAAGGGAAGGGGGGGTGGCTACCTGGTTGTCGGGCGGTTGGGTAGCCACGAATCCTTGCTGAGGGAAAGGATCAGTAAACACAGCTGGCTGGGTAGTGGCCACATTAGGAGGAGCATGAGGGGAGGCGTGCTGTCCGTGCAATGTGGCTTGAGACTCCCACATCTGCCGCATATGGGGTAATAGGGGACAATCGTGGGTGTAATGACCATAAACACCGCAACACGAACAAGGCTTACTTGTGCGAAGCGGCCTGTCCGGCTTGGGTTGAGTGCCCTGTTGCTGGTTGGCAGTGTTAGGGTCCACACCAGGATTGGGTCCACGGGTACCAGGGGCAGATTGGTTTGGATTGCCTCTCCGCCTTCTTTGAGAAGAAGGGGGATTGGTCGCGCCCTGCTGTGCAAATACTTGCCCTGGAGGGGGCTGTAGGTGCTGGTGCTGGGGTTGAGGAGGCAAGGGAGGAGGAAGCGCATATGCTGGAGGAGCTGGCGCACTAGGCTGCGGATAAGGGTAATGGGTAGGTTGGGAAAAAGGAGGAGGCATGCCGTATCCTGGATACATGCTACCGGGAGGGGGGAGAGTGCTGGAGGAGCTGGCCCCTCCCTGAGGGAGACCATAGCCCATAGGAGGTTGAGCGTATGGATGGGAAAGGGCTCCAATGATACCGTCGGCGTAATGAGATTCCCCCAGGGCGTTAGCGCCACCGGGCCTAGGGAGGTCAGGGAGAATGGTATAAACATAACCAGATTGAGCGTAGATCAGGTCATATTTCAAGGCTATTTGGAGGGCAGCTTCTTCAGTTTGAGGAAAGTGAGAGGTGACATCTTTGCCGATGGGAGCGAGAAGGGTGCGAAGGAACCAGTCCATGTAAACCCAATCTTCGAAGGGAGGGGCTTGACATAAGCTTCGTCTTCTTCGCCATTCCTGAACATGGGCGGAAAGGCGTGTTGAAGAGGATTGCTTGAAGGAAGTCAAGAGCTCCGTGCCAGTATCGTATCGGAGAGGGAGCTGGAAGTACGACAAAAAGGCTTGGGAAAGAGTCTCAAAGGTGGTATGGGTAGAGGTGGCTTGTTCGACATACCATTTAGAAGCTTCGCCAGTGAGCGTGCATTGGAACAAACGAAGACGGATGGAGTCATCGGTAATGGAATTGGAGGAACACCACATGTGGAAAGATCAGACATGATTGGTTGGATCTTCGCCATTAAGGCCCTCAAACTTAGGGATGTCGGAGGGGAGCTTGGTTGGCATAGCAGGCCAATTAGCATTGTGGTGAATGGGGTCATTGATCAACTGATGGAAATCGGGGAGGCTGAGGCTTGCAATGTACGGCAGCATAGAGGTGGCCGGGGTAGTTCCTGTGGTGGTTCCGCTAGTAGTAGGGCCGGCATTAGGGCCGGGAGAACCGCTAGCGTTAGGCCCTGGACCAGACATAGTGAAGGTGACAGGGGGAGAACCAGGAGGAGAAGGAGGACCTGATGAATCAGGAGAGGAGTCGGAGTGCGGATTCGAAGGTGGACTGGCTCGACGACGGCGGGGCGGAGCAGGTCGATCGACCGGAAACTGAGGATGAAGGCCAAGAAGTCTCCAGGAAATGCGCCTTGGGGGCGCAATGATGACAGGAAGAAGGAAACCGACAAGGGAAGAAAGGGACAGAATCAAGCGATGTCAAGGGCAGATAAGGTGCAGTGACAATTGATTTTAGAGTCTTTGCCAGGCGGTGTTAACCAGGCGCTTCTTCACTTAGGGTCAGTGTGTGGTGTGCGTTAATTTTAATTTTTAAACCCTTTTCGTTTTGAGAGCAAGAAAAAGTGTGTTGCGTAACTGAAAAGAAATCTGCGTAGAACAATATAGATTGCTGAAAGGACAGAACATTTAACAGCTAACTATGCATCAATCTAACCCAAAAAGGCGGGTCTCTCAAAACGACTCTAAAAGAGGGCAAAAATCTACTCAAAACACACATAAAAAGAGGTCAATAGATCTAGGGTTGAAAGGGACAGGGATCTAAAGGATAAAGCTGCTGAAAATAGGTGCAGATCACAGCCAAGAGATAGAGGCAAGGTGGCTGGAAAAAGGAAGGAAATCAGCAAAAACGGAAGGGGCAAGGGGGAGGCTCAGAAAGTAGGTCCAAACAAAACGACAAGAGGTGATTTGAAAGGAAGAAAGGCTGATTTCAAAGGATCTGAAAGGGAGGTAACAGATCTGGAAAAAAGGAGGCTGAAGCTCTGAAAAACAGACGGCTGAAACAGCTTAAAACTCTTCCACAAAAAATGGAGGGTAATAAAGCCCTAGGGGGCTAGGTTCCCACTTAGATGAGTAAAAAAAGATCATAACTTGGTCAAAATGGGCTGAGACAGAGGCTGGAGGACCCTGGCAGAAGCTGCAGCAAAACCCAGAAAAATTGCAGAAAAATTGCTGAAAAAATGGCAGGTCGCAGTTTCTGACCTGATTTCGGTGCAGGTCGCGGGAAACAGGCTGAAAAGTGCGACCTGGAGGTCCAGGTCGCAGGTTTAGGGCCAAAAAGTGTGACCCCCTGTTCCGGTTGTCTCGGCGGAAGATTTTCAGAAAAGTTTCCGTCTTAGTTGCGGCTGGTGTCGCTTACCTGCGCAATAGGGCCAGAAACACACGGAAGTTAGAAATTTTAATGTTTTAGGGTTTTATATGAGAAAAACAACATAAAAATAGGAAAAATAAACAGCTGAAAAGAAACCCTAGGGTCTGAAGTAGCTGGATATGCAGGAATATGAAAAACGACAGCGGTCGTAATTTAAAACCCGTGTGGAGTCTCCATTTGTTAGTATGAATCCTTTGTCGAAGTGTACGAAAAAGGACCACTTTAGCTACGCATAACTAATAGCCCTAACAACAAAAGTGGCTGCCAATATCTTCAGATCTGTGGTTAGTTAGACAAGAAAAGAGCTGCAAAATACCAGATCTATGCATGGAAAGACATTAAGCAGTAAAAACAAGGGTTTGCTCCATATACCAATAGACAAGACAAGAACAATTTGTGAAAGAGTTTTTGTATTAATGGGGCACCTGTGAGGAAAACTAGAAGGAGTATCCAATTCCCCTCGGTGGGATGGGTTCTTGGAAGTCCTCAGCACTTCAGATCTAAGATTTCTCTCTCTAGTTGATGTAGAAAACCCAATGCAAAGAGTAGAGCTCAATGGGAGCAAATGATGGAGATATGTGACCAAGTGTATAGATCCAGAGTGATCTAATAGTCAACAAAAGGTGAAGAATGGTAGGAAAAACCCTCCTATTTATAACAAAATATTGGGTCATTCTAGATCTTGGTGCATGGGTTAACCAGATCTAGATCCAATTTTTATGGAATATTTTATTATATTTGTTGGAGGGAAAAGGTATTTGACTTGGGTCAAATCCCTTAATTTGTTAAAAATAAATAAATAAATGATTTATTTATCTTTTTAAGGAAGCGGTTATAAGATAATTAAATAAATAATGATTTATTTCATTATTTAAGGAAGTGGTTGAAAGATAATTAAATAAATAGTGATTTATTTAATTATTTGTGGGTGATTTGGTCATATTTAACAAGGAATATCATCTAAATAAGGTTTAAATGATTATTCCTATAAAATAATAAGATAAATAAAGGTTTATCTAATTAATTTCTTTGATTTTGGGTTAAACATGATTGGGAATAATAATTAAATTATGGTTTAATTAATTATTCCATGAGGAAAATCAAACAAATATGGGTTTGTTTAATATTTCCTTTTGGGGTTTCCTGTTTTAACATAGTGAAAGTAGTTTTACTTAGGGTAAAATTGGTCTTACATGGTGTACTTGGGTCCATCTAATGATAATAGGTTAGATGACCAAAAAATGGTGTAACAATAATGTAAGGGCACAATAATAAAAATATGGGGGTTACAGGGGTACAAAAATAACAATAAGGGGGCTACACTAACAAAAATAAGGGACTACACTAGTAATATAGGGACCTAACACTAATAGTCTCTCCTCTATGTGTATATATTAATGTTATTCTTAATAGAGAAATAAATTCGTGGAGTTACCAAAAATACCAGGCCTGAAAAATAGTCACAGATTACAAAAGAAAAGTTATAGAATAATAGCTAATATTAACACAAAATACTGAAACAATAGCATATAAATATTCAACCTTACTTCATTATTGAATCTAGAAATAACTATGATTTGACTGACAGTGAAAATGAGAATGGCAGTGAACATAGTCCATTAATTAAAACTCGTCCAACTCATGTAGCATCTCTTCCCATTCAACCATGGTCTTGAACAATTCTGCTCCTACTCCAGACTTCTAAGAGGATGATATTTATGAGGATCATGAGACAAAGCGATTAAAGCTAAGATCCAAGAAAAATTCCCAAAAAAATTTCCTTAAAAAGAAAAATAATTTTCTAATGCCTCAAATATCTCTTACAAAAGGATCAAGAAATGAGCTCAAATAATTCTCTCAATAGTGACATTCTTACGATCCAACGTAAATTTTGAAAAAATGCGTATAGCTTACTATCTTGGATACAAAATAAAAATTCCTGTAACTCTGACCAAGATGGGGCTTGAAATGCTCCGCTGAATCCCGATAAAACAGAAAAATACATCAGTTTGAAGCCTCTGAGAGAAAATTTTTATCTTCTGCAAAAAATCGGTGCATGATCTAGCATATATTAACGATAAATTTTGGCAGAAATTTCCTCCAACTACACCAAGAACCTACAACTATCTCCTCTTTCTTGGACAAGACAACTCTATCACACAACTGGTTTTCTCTTATATTCAACAATGCAATTGCAAACAAATCTTCTCACTCTCTCAATCCCAAAGAGAAAACCCATACACTCAGATACCAATTGAAGATAATTAATAAAACTAAATAATATCAGAGAGACAAGAACATGGTGAAAAATATTTTAAGCCTGAATGTATTATTCAGAAATAATAATGATACAATATAAATATATCAAGCTATGTCTCAAGATAGGTAGTCTATCTTGGACCTGAAATCTCTTGGTTGAGTGAATATCTCAACCACACACACCAATCTAGGAGGATAAATAGTTGGAGAGAATCTCTCAACCAATTAGATCTCAACAAACTCCCAAGTATTAGGAACAGACTCATTCTTGAATGGATGAGCACATCAAAGACAAGTAGGAATTATATTTTCCAAGTTTCATAATTTTATTATTTTTTGAATACTTGGGCTTATTGATTGTTTATGTGAATATGAGGCTAAAAAATATATGCTTCATATTTGGCACATGTCAAAAATTCACTTTCCTACTTCCTTTACCAAACTGGTGCCTACACTTTTGACATAAAAATTCTAGTACAAGCCTTTGCGGTCTAAAGTTACAAAAAATTCAAATATTTCCAAGTTACAGGTCATAGACTAGTTGACATGAAAGAGAAACTGTGTATTCTAGGATTGAGTAATCACATGGGCCTGATCCTTTCTAGTGTTGGGACTTGTTTCCTTATCCTGTAGTCCTAGACACTTTTCTTCCATCTTCAGAAAACAAGCATTTTCTCCTTAAGAATGGTTAATTAAGCTTGCAGTTTCCTAAGAGAAACTCGTTGAATTGATTCATAAAATTAATTTTGGATTTATGGAGATGATCATGGATACACAACGTATTAGTGAGGTTACTATTAGGAGACTTCGAATGGAACTAGTTTGAACCCAGTGTTCTACAAAGAAAAAATTACTTGACACTACTTGCCTCTATTTTGCTCCAATTCTTTTGAAATTTGAATCTTGTTTCTACTATATTTGATTTTTGTTTAGACTACAGGCCTCTTGAAATTCCTCCAACGAGAACAAAAGGGATCTTTTTTTTTCTCCCTCAATGAGCAAAGACAAGGTTGGTTTCCATCGCACTCCTCAATCACATGTTTCTGGCAAATTCGTTCCTCTAAGAATGAAATGGTCCATACTGCTTTGGCTCCGCTATGGTGGAATAACGTATGGTGAAGCATCTATCTCTACCTAACTAACATTAGGCCCATTGTATATAACTAAGTATATCTATGATGATTGCATGATCTTACTTATAGTCCGGTAATATATCATCTTATATCAATATGTGCACTATCTAACTTCCCTTGAAACAAAAACTGTCAATTAGAGAAATGTTTTGGTCTAAAATGAGCCTCCTAAGGAAGATTATAAAATAATATTGTAAATAATAAAATAATATTAGATTACATCATCAATTTTTGGAGGGAAAAAAGAAAAAATTGCTTTTTCAACTCATATTTTCAACTTATCTCCCTATGATTTTACTCAAATTTTGAGTGAGAGCACTTGTTGGATGCATAGTTTAAATTTTCATCCAAGGAGTACCCATGTACATACTTTTGATGGGCCATAATACATGAAAAATGAGTAATACATGAAAAAATGTGATCGCAGTCACATATTTTCATGTATTCCATATTTTCATGTAGTGGGTTCCATCAAAAGTGACGCAAGCTTAGAGCTTGCAATACCCAGGAACTTTAACCTCTGTTCATATACAAATGCATCATCATCATATGCCCAAATCACTTTACTATAATTAGCAAAATCACACCATCTCATTTAAACATGTGGAAGTTTTCCAATATATGGCTTAAAATCATTCAATATCATCTCATATATTATCAATCTCACATCCACTCACCTTCAAGCAGTTTCATAACTTTTGAACCTTCAAACAATGTTCAAATGCCTCCTTAAACCATATCAATGCCATCATTCACGTGGAATTACATACATCATCCCAAACTTCAACCTGCATTTCCAATTCAGTTTTACACACTTCCATACCACATACACATTATTCAAACTCAAATCTTGTATATGCGCCTTCAATATCAGATTTAAAGACCAATCAAACAAATGCGCCCATATTTACATTCAAACTTCGTATCAATGCTGCAACTCAATGTCATTATTGTGCAAACTGACTTACTGTATTGACTAATTCTTGTCATAACAATAAACTTGAGATCAAAGTATTTATCTGTGTGTAGGTCTGCTTGCAACCAGGACTACGCAATTTACAATGCAATATCGTTTCAAATTATTCGACCAGCAAACATTTTTAACACACCTTTAATTCAACCATATGGAATTCTACATTATATTCATCTCATATGTTCAGACCAAATGCCATTAATTATATAGGCCTTTCGCCTTTTCAAACCTCAACGAATTTTGACATTCAACAACAACACTTCAGCGTTTCAACATATCAACTGGATTCTATTCAAAAGTCGACTTGTAAACTGAAACCCGTACCTGCCTTGTATTGTTAAACTTCTGAATAATTCACGCATCAATGTGAATTATATGTCTGGTCTCACTAACTTCCCACTCATTTCACCGTGGCTTAAAGCCTCTGTCTCTGCGTACGGAATTTCGTCACCGTTGCTTAATGCCTCTGACATTTTATCCCATTTCCGTCCTGCATCCTGCATCAATTATTATTGAAACAAATTCATCGATTTCAATGAAATCTTCAAACATGTAATTATTTATCTGCCCATTAAATTTCGGTTTGCTGTTCATGACACCACAGAAATAAATAAAATCTTGGATCGACTTCAGATCCTACTCCATCAAAATCGAATAATTCCAGCATTCTACTTTACCTATTACGCTTGGCGCTTTAACCAATGCATTACCATCACATCGATCTATTGAATTTCTCAATCAATGCCACGCTGTTCAAACTAATATCAATGCTGCGCTGTTCAAACTATGTCACTGATATTGAAAGATAACAATTTTCTTTTATTGAATTCCAACACAGTTTATGTTAACCATACGCATATCCACTCCATATTATGTGAGCATCGATTCAACTTAAACTTAGTTGCAGTTGGCTATTTAAAATACCTGCAATACAGATCGACTTCAAACAATTAACCACAATCTCTTCAACACTGCAGCTCAATCGATCATTGATTCATTTGCTAATGAACAGAATGTCCAGTCACAATATCCAGAACTCTGCGTTTGATGTCAAACAGAACTCTGCGCCTTGACTAGATCATGCTTCATATTCATTTGATTTTCAATCAATTTTAATCAACAGCTTTTCCCTAATGTAATTTCGTGTAGCTCTATGAACGCAGTTGCACAGTGCGCCATTACTACAAATCAACATGAAAGCATCCAGATTCATCACTTCAAATAAGAACTAAAATACCATTAATATCAATTCTTAACTTATGTGTGGAGCTTGTCTACAAAACTTATCATATGACTGAAATTAAGAACTTTAATCTCATTCTACCAATTCGACCAGAAATATAATACACACACACAATTCCAGAACAAATTCATTGTAAAAAAAATGCAATCAATTTAAAAACCCTTTGTACATGGCCAGATTTCCAACATTTGTCCCTTACAATTTGCCAAAGGCTTATAGCCTTGGCTGTTCAAGCCTACTCTCAATCACCCTCTCTCACAATCTCAATGTGTTTTTCTCTCAAAACCCCCTCCTATTTATACAATTTTTAAAATCATTTAATTAAATGCTCAATCCCTTCAATTCCTCAACAAACCCCTAAATCTCTCAACATCCCTAAAGGATAGATCTTTATCCCTAAAATCCTTCAACTAATTAAATTCCCTCATATCCTTTTAAGATATTTACAAAAATCCTCACCTTCTCCTATTTTATTCAAATTAATTAATAAAATATTAAAAATTATCACACCCCCTTTTAACATATTTACAAAATAAAAAACGCCCTTGATGCTCTTGCATCAGACTCCCCATGTAAGAAAATTCATGACCACCTGGTCATAAGTCTGGATATTTCCTCCTGGATCCCAAATTTTATTTTGTAATCTTTCCGTGCTTGTCGATTGCTTTACTACTGTTGTTATCTGCTGTTGTCTTCCAGGTTTCCATATTTTGTGCTGTAATGCTCCACTTGCTCTGCTCTTGCAATCTTTCACTGTCATTCTCTTATTGTCGCTCCTTTTCTTTCTTTTGGCTGTCTTTCTCTGGGATGTTTTTATCATTAACCTCCTTATCAACTCAATTTCTCTGTCCAGTATGTCCTCTGTCTGCTGATTTTTTCCATCTCTTGATTGCTGAATTCTCATTCTTGATTGTTCTTCACTTGTTTTGATCGCTGTCTTTTCACCCTTACTGCTGTTTTGCACCTTTTCTGCTGCTGCTATTATAAATGTCGCCTCACATGTTGTTTTAGCTGTCACTATGAATGTTGCGGCCTCCCAAACTTCCTGTCCCTCTGCAACATTCCTTTGCTCATCATCTGCAATTTCTTTCTCTGGTTCCAGCAAACATTTTAGTGTTTCATCAACATGCTGCAAATTATCTCCAGCATAATCTCCATCTTCCCCTTCGACAATCTTCAGAAATTGTCCATCATCATCAAGTTTTGCAAACACTGTAGCTTCACCATCTGTCACTGTAGCAGCTCCAAAATTTCGTACACCAGTCTTCTCTTGGCTATACAGACAAGCCAACTCTTTCTTGTCAACTATGGTAACAAATTTCTGCATATGAGACATGACTGTCTCATCCTCTTTCTGCAACTGTTCTCCTCCTTCCAAGACAATTCCAAATGATGGACTGTCTTCTACATCACCTGTAAACACAATCAAATTGTCAGCATCAAAATCACAAGACCCAACGGTCTGACTTGTAGATTCAGTCATCCGCAGTTCTAAGTCTTCTTCAGGACTCGGAAAATCTTTACTGGCTTTCACCTCAGCTTTCTCTGGCAACATTCCAGTAAGCTACTCCAACTCTTCTGTCAGCACATTAGTATGCTGATTTGCATTCATCATGAGACTGTCAGCTAGTCTCGCCTTCTTACCATCATCTGCTTCATGACTGTCATTCATGAAAACTTTCCTGTCTTGCTTCCTCAGCAAATTATCCTCCACATAAGTCCTCTGCCTCTCCAATTCTCTTCTCTGGAGATCTAGTTTCCTGTACAACTTAACAACTTCATTAGGAGTATAACTTGGAAACTTCACACGATTTTCCATACCTTCACCAGCTTTTAGCCAATCATCAGCTGGTCCTTCTCTCTCTGCACCATCATCCTGATTAGACTCCTTCGTCTCCATTTCCTTCTGAGATCTTGCCATCTCATCATCGATCTGAACAGCCTTCAGATTCACCTCTTCTTGAACAAACTCTAAAGCTTTTTCATCTCCCTGTACTGTACCTACAAACATACACAACTTGTTAGTTTTAAAATCACAAGACTTTTCAGTCTCGATTGCTTCCTCCAACACATCCTTCTGAACAAATCTGCGTGTGGAATCTTCAAATTCCATCTCTGGTTCAAGAACTCTAAGTTCCTTTTTCAACAAGACAATCAAAATTTGCCTCAACCTCCTCTGGAATTGTCGCCAAATCATTCTCTTTCCCTTCAGTGGAAAGATCCAACCTCTATTCTGATTTTCCTACTCTTGCAGCCATTCTTCTAGTACCTGCAATTGTACTTTCATTACTGCAATCTCTCTTTCTCGAACTTCTGCAGTCATCTCATCTCTGTGGCATTCTTCTGAACCTCTTTTCTGATCCTCCATGATCATCTTATCCATGAGTTGTTCACTCACCATGAGTTGTTCTAGCCTCTACGACAGCAATCTCTTCTGCTGCCACTTACCTCACCAAGCTCTCCTCACTCAGTCTTTTGGTAAGTACTTGGTTCACTGCCTCTGGAACCTCTTGAGCAATTTCCTCTGCTCTCTCTCTGGGCTATCTCTTCAACTCACCTTCTTCTTCAGGACACTGCAATTGTCCTCCTTATCCATCCTTTAGCTGAATGTCAGGTTCACTGCCATCATCTTCTCTGCAACCATAAACCTCAATCATAAATTTCAAATCAGAAAATCATCTCACCTGCCTGATCTCGTCCTTCATTCGCTTCTGCAATTTTCTTCACTGCAATCCTGTTCACTTGCAATTGTGTATGCTGCATATCAGATTTCAAATCTGATCTTCATCATTCATCACACATTCAAAAATACATTTCAGTTCAACAAACCTTCTTGTCCTTATTCAGAAAATAAACATCTTTATTTCAACAGAGCCAAGCTCTGATACCAAAATGACGCAAGCTTAGAGCTTGCAATACCCAGGAACTTTAACCTCTGTTCATATACAAATGCATCATCATCATATGCCCAAATCACTTTACTATAATTAGCAAAATCACACCATCTCATTTAAACATGTGGAAGCTTTCCAATATATGGCTTAAAATCATTCAATATCATCTCATATATTATCAATCTCACATCCACTCACCTTCAAGCAATTTCATAACTTTTGAACCTTCAAACAATGTTCAAATGCCTCCTTAAACCATATCAATGCCATCATTCACGTGGAATTACATACATCATCCCAAACTTCAACCTGCATTTCCAATTCAGTTTTACACACTTCCATACCACATACACATTATTCAAACTCAAATCTTGTATATGCGCCTTCAATATCAGATTTAAAGACCAATCAAACAAATGCGCCCATATTTACATTCAAACTTCGTATCAATGCTACAACTCAATGTCATTATTCTGCAAACTGACTTACTGTATTGACCAATTCTTGTCATAACAATAAACTTGAGATCAAAGTATTTATCTGTGTGTAGGTCCGCTTGCAACCAGGACTGCGCAATTTACAATGCAATATCGTTTCAAATTATTCGACCAGCAAACATTTTTAACACACCTTTAATTCAACCATATGGAATTCTACATTTTATTCATCTCATATGTTCAGACCAAATGCCATTAATTATATAGGCCTTTCGCCTTTTCAAACCTCAACGAATTTTGACATTCAACAACAGCACGTCAGCGTTTCAACATATCAACTGGATTCTATTCAAAAGTCGACTTGTAAACTGAAACCCGTACCTGCCTTGTCTTGTTAAACTTCTGAATAATTCATGCATCAATGTGAATTATATGTCTGGTCTCACTAACTTCCCACTCATTTCACCGTGGCTTAAAGCCTCTGTCTCTGTGTATGGCATTTCGTCACCGTTGCTTAATGCCTCTGACATTTTATCCCATTTCCGTCCTGCATCCTGCATCAATTATTATTGAAACAAATTCATCGATTTCAATGAAATCTTCAAACATGTAATTATTTATCTGCCCATTAAATTTCGATTTGCTGTTCATGACACCACAGAAATAAATAAAATCTTGGATCGACTTTAGATCCTACTCCATCAAAATCGAATAATTCCAGCATTCTACTTTACCTATTACACTCGGCGCTTCAACCAATGCATTACCATCACATCGATCTATTGAATTTCTCAATCAATGCCACGCTGTTCAAACTAATATCAATGCTGCGTTGTTCAAACTATGTCACTGATATTGAAAGATAACAATTTTCTTTTATTGAATTCCAACACAGTTTATGTTAACCATACGCATATCCACTCCATATTATGTGAGCATCGATTCAACTTAAACTTAGTTGCAGTTGGCTATTTAAAATACCTGCAATACAGATCGACTTCAAACAATTAACCACAATCTCTTCAACACTGCAGCTCAATCGATCATTGCTTCATTTGCTAATGAACAGAATGTCCAGTCACAATTTCCAGAACTCTGCGTTTGATGTCAAACAGAACTCTACGCCTTGACTAGATCATGCTTCATATTCATTTGATTTTCAATCAATTTTAATCAACAACTTTTCCCTAATGTAATTTCGTGTAGCTCTATGAACGCAGTTGCACAGTGCGCCATTACTACAAATCAACATGAAAGCGTCCAGATTCATCACTTCAAATAAGAACTAAAATACCGTTAATATCGATTCTTAACTTATGTGTGGAGCTTGTCTACAAAACTTATCATATGACTGAAATTAAGAACTTTAATCTCATTCTACCAATTCGACCAGAAATATAATACACACACACAATTCCAGAACAAATTCATTGTAAAAAAAATGCAATCAATTTAAAAACCCTTTGTACATGGCCAGATTTCCAACATTTGGCCCTTACAATTTTCCAAAGGCTTATAGCCTTGGCTGTTCAAGCCTGCTCTCAATCACCCTCTCTCACAATCTCAATGTGTTTTTCTCTCAAAACCCCCTCCTATTTATACAATTTTAAAAAATCATTTAATTAAATGCTCAATCCCTTCAATTCCTCAACAAACCCCTAAATCTCTCAACATCCCTAAAGGATAGGTCTTTATCCCTAAAATCCTTCAACTAATTAAATTCCCTCATATCCTTTTATTAATAAAAAGACATTTACAAAAATCCTCACCTTCTCCTATTTTATTCAAATTAATTAATAAAATATTAAAAATTATCACACTCCCCTTTTAACATATTTTACAAATAAAATGCCTGATGTCCCTAATCATAACATGGGTACTCCTTGGATCCAAAATTAAATTTAGCATCCAACGAGTGCTCCCGCTCGAAATTTGAGTAAAATCATAGGGAGATAAGTTGAAAAAGTAGTTTTTTTTTTTTTAACCTTTTTACCTTTTACTCCAAAATGGTGAATCATCCCCCATGGTTGACATCATCATATTGAATCCTATTGGTACTTATAAAGTTGATTTTTATTTTACAACTTTTCTTTGAGGCCCATTTTTTACCTCAAAATTTCTCTACAACATTATTTACTATTAATGTGTTAGCATGAATGTTAAAAGTCTTGGGAAATCTTCATCCATCAAATTTATTCTTCTCTTTTCTCAAATATGGTTTGTAGCACCTCTATATGTTTACAATCTACTGAATCACACAGCAAAACAAAACACTATTATTTCACATTTGAATAACCTAATAAGTTATTGGTCTCTCTTGTTATAATTTGTTGAACCCAATGCATATGGAAATTGTACTTACTTGGATCCTACCACCAGGAACTAACATATGATAACAAGGCGATCAAGATAGATCCCCAATTTCCTTTGCAATGGTAGAAGGTGTCTTCGTGAGTCTAATTTGGGCCTCAACCACTGATAATATGCTCACACAATAATAATAATCTAATTTGAAAGTTAAGGTCAATCCAGACACTAAATTGGTGTATGATATTTCTTATTTGTGGGCAAGGAAGCTTTAAGAGGTAGAAATTTGACTAATAAAGTTTACGAAATTGTACATACCTTACCTCATCAAGATTTAAGCCTCTGATCTCTTATGAAATAATACATATTACAACATAAATCAAATAGATGGTTGGGTATAAATGATGCATTGGAAATTATTGCAAGTGTGAATGTCAATGGAAACTATAACTAGGAACAACGCTCTAAAACCTCCAAGCACATGGAGAGCACCTCAATATCAAATGACTTGGCTCAAGGTACAGTTTTTTTTACTGAACAAAATGTTGATCAATAATTATATACCAAAGGACCATGTAAATTCCTTTGAACATAGAGTATTGTAATTTTATGTTCTGGGTTTGATCACAAAAATGAATCATATAGGAAATTGAACCCTAATGCTCTGAAGATCGTCCCATTTTTTATTAAGTATAATTACTCTATAGGAATTAGTCCAATAATTCAATTCCATTTTATAAACCCTTAAATTGTAATATTTATTTGTATCTATAATAACTAATATGCAAGTTTTTCAATGCTTATGGCTATCTATAAACCCACACATGTTCTGCTATTGAACTGATGAGGTGTCAGGGAAAATATTGAGTTCAATTTATTTTATGTTACGAGCCCAAAATTTATGTTCTCCATGTTAAGAAATTGCATTTTTCTCAGTTGGTATCTTCCTTAATCCTCTAATCAAAATGGACTCTCAAGAAAATAACAAAAATAACATTCAAATAATTAAAAAACAGAAACAAAGAAGCGACACAAGAAATCCCACGTTAACACAGAAATTCAACACACCAAAAAGACTCGTACATTATTTCCTTCAACTAAAGCATCATTGATACATAAGTTTGTTTGTCCAAAGATAATATAAGATCGTATTCAAATATGATCCAACCATAACTAAATACCAAACAAAGGAGGATATCTCACATATGTAACAACCTCCATAAGAATAACCAATAACCACCTACCTAGATAGAGATCAATCTCAACAAATAACAATAAGATAAATAAAATCCCCCTAGATTGAGCACTACACTCACCATTCTAACACTCCAATCATAATGTTGAAATTAAATCCTACAAGATGCTTGGTTTTGGCAATGATGTTGAAAACTAATTAAAAGTACCTAACAAGTTCCCAATACCAAGTCAAGTTAATAGATCTCAATATTCCATGTTAATAGATCTCAGTATTCCAAAATGAGACTGGATAATCTAATTCATAATAGGATCATTATTAAAAGATAAGATTTAATAATCATAGAAGTTATTTCAAAATGCTATTATATAGGTTTCTTGGATAGTTGTTTCACACACCCACACAATATGTTTTGCAAAAGCGTAGAGGAAAGTTGGCCAAGCAACTATACTCACTCCATAACCAATCAATGATTATATTATTAAGATACCTCAATTCCTTATAATGACTTTTATAAAACTTCTAAGTTAATATTAGTTGAAATTAAAATATCATCATTTATAATACTTCAACACCATCATTAAATTAATTCCAATAAAATATAATTTGTAATTTTATATTATCTCATTTATTTTTATTAATAATTGTATCAATACTATTTAACTTAATTCCTTCAAAAACATAAATAATAATTACTCAAATTATTTATAAATTAATTTAATATCATATCAATATTAAAATCTCATTCAATATAATTAAATATATAACATAATTAAAAATATAATCATTTAAATAAAAATGAGTATGTTTAAATAAAAAAATCTAATAAAATGATATCACATGAGAAAAGTAATCCATTTCCTATCACATGAGAAAAATAAGCCATTTCCTAAGAAAAAAATCTAGTAAAACGATATCACATGATAAAAGTAAGCTATTTCCTATCACATGAGAAAAGTAAGCCATTTCCTAAAACTATTGATTAAACTTCTCTTAATTTTGTAGTGAAAGTTGTCCCCAAAAAACCTAGTTTAGGCTTTTATTCCAATTTATATTCTTTTTGTGAACTTGGAATGATTTTATATATCTTTAATATATAGATATTTGATGATGATGATGATGATGGTTAACGTCCACTGAGACCAATCTTTGGTATATTGGACTTAAAGAAAAGAGTTATTTAGTTTGATTTAAGATTTTATTCCTATGCTCAAAAAGCTTGGAGAGAAGCGTCCCGAGCTCACTATAATTTTGACATCTTAAAAGGCTAGGAAGATTAGTATTGCAACAAAGGCTATGAAATTGAGCTCTAATGTGGTTGTACTTGGGGCACTCTAAGAGGAAGTGATTTTCATCCTCGATGTTCATATTCTCACAGAGATGGTAGATCCTTTCCATCCATGGTGTTTTAGGAACTGTCCAACGACTTGTTTCACTATGGAGCTCATGAGAGTTCGTTCTAATCTTGGCTATATTAATTTTATTCTTTGAGCTAGTTAAAACATAGAGATACTTTTGATCTTCTAGAGTGGGGTTGATGACCTCCTTATAATATCTTAATTTTCTTTTAGCTGCTAGATCTTTCTCACACCACATTTTTTCTTCGAACTTAGAAGTAACAATTTTTTTATGTTATTAATGTTTTTCAAAGCAACATTCTCGTCAATCTCCCAATGGTTTAACCAGGACCTGGTGTCTTTATACCAACCTCGTTTAAGCCTTAGGTGGTTTTGGCTGCAATTTAAAGCTAGCTTAGGAAGTCTATGGTCTCCTATGCTATTGAGCTTGTGCTTGTACAACAGAAGCCTAGCCATAGCTAGGCTCTCGATAGGGGAAAAACCCACTTCTATAAGGACAATAGGATAGGGTGTAGTGCTTTTAATTTTAAGTTTATAAGTTATAAAACGCTTCTGGATTTGCTCAATCTTTCTCCAAGATTCTCTAGAGATGTTGCAACCCCAAACCTCACATCCATATAAGATAACAGGAGTGACTAAAGTTTCAAAGAGGAACTTCTTTCTATCCCACATTACAAGGTTTGCCATTTTACAGTTATTTTCAAGACCAAAATAAGCTTTCCACCCCCCATTAATCCTTTTATACGTGTTTTAATATTTTTAAATTACAATTTTAATATAGGAGGTATTTATATATTAATTATTAGTTCTACTATATAAATTAAATAGTTAGTAAATGTTGGTAGACATCAATTTATGATAAACATAAAAGCACTTGCTTTATGATACATCTCACACAGTTAAAATTAAAAAAAATTATAAAACTAAATTATAATTTTATTTTAAATTATTATTATTAATTATACAAAATATTAATATACTAATTAAATATATATAAATAAAATAAATAAATAAATTGTAAGAGACTTCTTAAATATACCATAAAATTATTATAAAAATTCTTATTTTGTAAATAAATTTTGTTACAATATTGTAAATCAATATCATAACCTATAAATATACCACATAAAAAAATTTAAATCATTTTACAATCAACATATTTTATTTTATTTTATTTTAATTTAATTTTGTAATATTATTTTAATTAAATTTAAAAGAAAAAACAATATAATTATCTTAAAAATATATATTTAAAAAAAAATCTCTCCCTTATTAATTATTATCATTAAATTAAAATTTTTAAAAACTTGTTCTCGAAATAAATCAATGAAATCGGTTGGCACTTGGGGAGCTACAAAAAGAAAAAGTAAGAGAAATATCCAACAGGAATTTCTAGGGCACACACATCTTTTCACTAAAAATATCAACATTATCCCTAGCCCTCTTATTGGACTTTTCAAGTTCTAGGATGTTCCTTTCTCTATAATGAAAATGGTCGGCATTGCTCTGGTTTCTTACAGTGAAGCATCTATCTCCTCTAACTCACTGATAGTAAACCCTTTATCTAGCAAGAAGTATATATGTGATTATTGAACAATATACTTACAATGTGATAAGTCTGAAAATTGAAAATTAAACACTGTGACGACATTAGCATGAATGTTAATGTCTTGTAAAATTGTCCTCCATCAAAGCTCTTCTTTTCTTTCCTCACATATGGTCTCTCCTTGTAAGCTCTCATAGGAAAACAGAACACAATATTGTTTCAAACTTTAGTCACCAAGGAAGTTGTTAATCTCTATTTCTTATCACTTGCTGAACCCAATGCCTATGTACACTGTATTTGGATACCAGGAACCAAAACCTCAATCACGTAGAGTTTCTATCTTCAAGTGAATCAACATGAGATTATGATATGTTCCCTACAAGATCTGTCAATATAGATCCATGATTTCCTATTGCAATGGCAGAAGGTGCCTCCATAACCCTAATTGAAACCTCAATTATCGACACATCTATTACACTTCCATGGGGTGGAACTTGCACATTACATGAACTAAGTATCATCCACGGAGCTCTTCAATCTTTAGAGACTTGAAGCATTGGTAGTCATTATCATGGTTGATAGAGTAAAATCAATTCAGTAAGCCAATTTATTATGTTAAAATTATGGCTGAATATTAAATAATAATAATAAATTATTAAAAATTATTAAAAAAAAACTCATTTTTAAATTTACTTCATAGATAAGAATATTAATATCATTAATATCCTGGAAAGATAATAAACCAAATGAAATGTAGATTTGTAATTCATTTAACATAGTGTTTCAAAACAATTGAATGTCGACTCCAACAATAGTCACAAGTAAATATTACACACTAACATAAATATTTTTGAACAATCAAAAGTACAAAAATATTTACATTGTAAGGATGATGGCAAGATTGAAAACCTTTTGTTGTTGTCAATTTCAGAAACTAAAATGTTGAAAAACTTTCATCATTTGATGCAGACGCGTCATTCCTTGTTGCTTTTGAATTGATAAGAAATTTGGATATGCTTTGCCTTAGTCTCCTCGAACCAACTTCATTGACCACCAAATCTTCTTTGATACTCTCCAACATCCTCACCACAACTCTCATACTTGGTCTTTCTTCTGGTGAATGATTTGAACAAAGCAAACCAACATGTAGCAAAGATAGTAGACATTTGTATACATTGTTTTCATCAAATTCATCCCCATACACCTCACTAATAAGACTACTTTCAATTACTTCATTCACATTTTTTGGGTATGCAAAGTTTACCCAATTGTGCATGTTTAGGTCTCCCACAAACATGTGACTAGCTGGTTGTTTTCTTGTGAGCATTTCCAATAACATAATTCCATAGATATAAACATCTCCCTTGGTGGAAATTGTTCCATTCAATCCGTACTCTACAGTAAAAACAACCTTCAGTAAATTTTACTCAATCAATCGATATAAATATTGTTAATGAGACAATAAAAAATGAAAGTGATGTTTAAGAAAAACAAACCTACGGAAATGTAGCAAATTGTTCCTCTTAAAGGAAGTGATGAAGCATGTGAATTTGTAGAGATTTCACCAAATAATCTTGCAATACCAAAATCTGTGACATGGCCCAACATATTTTCATCCAAAAGTACATTGCTAGGCTTTATATCACAATGCACTACTTGCACAAAACAATCATGATGAAGATATTCCATGGCATGGGCCACATCTATGGCAATGTCTAATCATGTTTTTAACCCCAATTCACACAAATCCTCACCATTGTTGTCATCTCTATTAGGATACAAATGCTTCTCTAAGCTTCCATTAGACACAAACTTGAACGCTAAACTTTTGAAGTGGAGGTTGAACATGAGGTTATGATTTTGACTAAATTTCGATGTTGAACCTTTTGCAAAACACTGCATTCTGCTTTAAAACTCTTCATTCGTCGTGAAATGAATGTCAAGAGGAAGAGACAGAAAGAAAAAATGAAGAGGGAAAAGAGGAACGGCATGGTGCTTGAAATTTAGACTAGAAATGGCAGAGAAGTGGAAAGGATGGTATGAATTCTAAGGATTTCCACAAGTATTTATAAAGGGACGAATACAAAAAGTGGGAGGTGCAATTATTTAGACAGATCAGAAAGTCTCTTCGTGGTCGTTAACACGGTGATGCACTGCACAGACATCAGCGGAGAGAAGATGTGACGTCCGGAAACATAGGATGAGGAGTCAAGATGTGCGATTTGAAAGTATTAGCGTGGCAGAGACGTCGGAGTCAAGATGTGACGGTAACGTTATATCGACAGAGTCAATATGTGACGGTGCCGTGACGGTAGAGTCAAGATGTGCTCCTTCACTAACATGATGGGGATGGGGTGTTTATGAGAAGAAAAATATGACTAGCATTTGTACCAAAAGGTGGAAAGATAAGCTGATAGGGAAGAGCTTGGACAAAAATGAAGGCAAAGACAATCAGTTAATATCAGTTAATATCAGTTTCTCTCGTGACAAGTTCATCAAATTCTTAAAAGACCTAAATCTTCTAGTGTTTCTCTTGACTAGTAATGATATAGACTATTCATCTCCTGATTTCATAAAAAGATTTAACTATGTAGATTATATATGTAGATTCTTGGATTCAACCAGTGTATGTTTCAAGGGGAGAGAGTGCAAGGAGTGGTGTACGGTTAAAGGGGTGAGGCTCCCATTGGGTTAGTTACTAATGTAGCATATGATGGCGCATCTCATGTGGAGAGAAATGAAATTCATTTGAACTAGGTCAATAGAGACAGGGAAGGGGGATTTGTGTGTAAAATCTCTAGTGACAAAATAATTGACTGTGCAAGAGCCATGCTTCGTAAACATTATTCAAATTGGCAGACGCGTTTGGAGGATGGGTGTATTTCTCTGTGTTGGAAGAGTCATCCTATCACCTCTTGTTCTTTGTGGAAGCCATATTTGAACTGTGGAAGCCATCTTTGAACGAGCCTACATGAGAAGACTTCGTGTTTCACTCATATTCTGCAAATGTTATGTATTTTTTCCGTCATAAACTTTTATATTCTTGTTTCATATGTATCATACATAGAAATGTACATAATATTTGGTCCCTTGAATTTCCACTTGGGCTCAAATTCAATACTTATATTTCAATGATAATATAAAGGTTACAAATAATAAAGAAAAAATGAAAATTGCATCCATTTATCATTTGACGCTCAATTAAAATCACTATGTACACCAAAACCTTAACATCATTTCCGATCATTTTACCTTCACTCTATATATACAAGTCGTAGACTACGTATTATATGTTTCAGAGATTTTATGGGCATAGTTTCGAGTAGAATTTACATAGAATCTTGCAGGGATTCATTCCAATTATATGTGAGCGAATTTATCTCAGTAAAACCAGATAATTCAGTTGTGGTCAATGTTCCCGAAGAGAAAAATGCAACTTTTTATCCCAACATAGTAAAAAAACAGGGTGACTCTGCTTTTCCACTACTAGTATGTTTTTGTAGGCTTGTTTGATGTTAATCTTGTTGCTGAATCTCGAGGAGGGGTTTAAAAAACAACAAAACCATTTGAATCTACAATTCACTCCAACAACAATGCTTTTAAGAGAAACAAAACACTTGCCAAGAACACCAACCAGACTATCATCTGCAACACTTGGAAAACCCCATCTACAATTAGAACAACGAACAATACTAGTCATAATAAAAATTACAATCTAGTCTATTAACCCTAAAAAGGTTTGAAAGCTATAAGATAGGAATCCCAAATAATGAACTCATAGGAAATCCCAAATAGTGAACTCATAGGAAATGTATTGTAGGATGCCTACAGCTGCTATCAGTTCAACAACAGTTTGTTCCCTGCAACAATTTATTAAAAGCACTTTTTCACAGAAACAATTGAAAACTTACTAACCTTTAAGAACATTCCATAGGAAATAGGAGCTTTGTTCGCATGCAGAGTTCTTTGTGGATGTAATCTAGGAACTAAAAATAGAACAAAATGTTCTCACTTAGGAACTAAAAATAGAACACAATTTTCTCACTTAGGTGTTTGGGTTCATGTGTAAACAGTAGATATTGAATCCTATAGTAGTATGGTCCTTGGTAATTCAATTATTGCTACCAATCTAAAATTTAAAGTAATCTATCATGAATTGTTTCTGGAAATAGAAGCACAAGATTAATATATAATGCCATGGTAAGTTGGCATTACTAAAAAAAAAAAAATTGATCCATGTCATTAGGGCATGTTTGAGACTAACTATTAACGTATAGACCATGATGATCAAAAATTAGAAAACAGTGAACTGCCAGACCATACTTCCTAATTGATTTCCCAAACCACGGTGAGAATAGTATTTATGTGCAAGAAACTAATCTAATTTGAATCCTCAAATAGCCGCAACAATGGAAACTATGTATTCTCTTGGGATACAACCATGGAAAGAAACGATAGTTGCAATATGAACACTGGAACTCAGATAGCTGCAAGAGTGGAATGATCGCTGCAATAGTGGAACAATGGCTAGTTAGATCTGTTTACACATACTAAAAAGGAAGGAAACAAAGGAGCGAAAATTATCGTTCACCATATAGAACCATGGAATACAGTATGAAACTCTCATGTGGAATACCTCTTCTTGAAAGCAATTGGTTATCAATATTAACTCCTATAACTAATGCTTCTGAATATAAAAGTACATAGAACTTTGTTATTGTTTATTTTATTTGCAGCTCATGCTTTCCCTTGTTTTTCATGTTAGTAACAAAGTGTTCTTTTCTGTCAGCAACCAATACACATTTTAAGAACCAGTTAGCAAATCCAGAATTTAGAAATATAATTACTCTGTAGCTAAATCAACAAAGAGGAGGCCCAAAAACGTACCAAAGGTGGGGATCTGGATGCCCTGATCTAACATGAACGTTCTCTTTTTCGAGATATGGTTGTCCTAATCTAACATTTACGTTCTTTGTTTCAATCTGAAGACCATTGGGATTCAAAGCAGACACACAAATACCTTGCAGCATTCAAAGCAGACACACAAATACCCTGCAGTGCTCCACAAAACGCAAGAAAAAGCATTTTTTATGGGTTCTAAATGTAGGGGATAGGGAAATATATAGGGAGGAAGTGAGATTATTCTTAATCCCATTGAATAATTTTATATGTTAAAAAACTGAATGGCTCAAATAGACCCTTTGGAGTGGAATTGTTTTGTTAAAGATTTTCTCTATGTACCAACTGGCTTTGTCTCTTCTAGCATATTCCACAGTTTTCCATAGAAATATTATTGACACCAGTTATTTTGAGAATGTAAATAGGTCACCCGCACAATCCGATTCATGGAAGTGTGGAGGTCTGAAGAATATGGCGACTTGTCAAGGCATTCTAATGAAGTGTTGGTCGCTTCTAGATAGAGCCAATGGAACTGTTGGTTTCTTGCGCACAAAGTATTCCCCGTTATTTTAGACCTATACACAATTTTCCATAAATTTAATCCTCTAGATTTTGAGATCTCGAAAAATAAATGTCCAATATTATAGCACGACAACACTCTCTAATCCTCTTCACAAGGTTCGAAAGGAAGAAAAAATCTGAAGCCCTCATTAAATAAATTGTGTACAAATACAGTAGGAAACTCTCACATGTCTTTATTTCTGGGTTATCATAAACCCTGATCGCATGGAAAAGGGCCTCTGGCCTCTGCACTCTAATTACAAGTACCAAATTCCTCATTCTCCAGAAGAAGGCATTTATAAGTGATGTAAATAGTAACACCATAAAGATCGAAAAAAAATTAACCAGGAAAATAAAACAAACATATTAGCTTAAAAAATCATCAGCATACACTGTGAATCAAACCTGGAAGACAACTCCCAAATCAATGAATGAACGAGGTAATTTAAGGCCCTAACTCTGCAATTTAAGGAGATTTAGGAAGAAATTGAAGGCTTGAAAGAGAGCATAAGTGGGAAATCGTAACAACGATATTGGTTAAAAAATAACGAGTGGTAAAAAGCAAGCCAGCGAAGTCACGAGGTATATTACCAAAAATAAACAAGGCAATGGATATTTGAAACACATAAATTCATGAGCTTAATGGATTATAAATTGCCCAAATAGTTTCACTATAATCCAGCATTCAGTTGTATTTCAGTTGTATGCATTTCCCTCCTCACTCGTGGTACACAGTGTCCTGGACTTTGAGCTAAAAGGGCAGTGGTGAATCTATTTGCAGAACTCATGAAAACTTCCCCTTTCGAACCCCACATCCTTTTTTCATACCTCCTTTGTATCAGCGATGCAGCGAGTCTATCGAGCATGTTGTTTGGGTTTGCATGTATGTTGCCACTACTCGTTTGCATGTATGTTGCCACTACTAGAGCGAGTCTATCGAGCATGCATGGTTTTATGCGAAGCATTTGAAGCTTGAAGCAGGTGGTGTGCTCATAAATTATGGCACGAACCTTCCATCTTAGTAGTATTTATTTGACTTCTGCTAAGAAGTAATGGGGGCGACACTGTTGAGATTCGCGCCAGTTGTTCGAGGATGACAAATCTCAACAGAAGCACGAAATGAAACCTCATAATAGACTAGCACAACCACATTAGTAAAAACTAATGTGATTGATATACGCCGATAGGCGTATATAAATTATATTTACAACCACATTTACCACTGTGGTTGATATACGCCGATAGGCCTATATCCACTACCCATCCCATTAATTTATATATCAATAAATAAATATTATATATAACAATTTTATTATATTAACTTGAAATATACATATTATATATTAATAAGAATATTAATATATTAAATATATTAATTATGATTAAAATCACAAAAATATTATATATATATTAATAATATTATAATAAGTATTAATAATATATATTAAAAATATTTATTAATATATTAAAAGTATTAACTATATACATAGTATAAATAAACTTGAAATATATATAATATATATTAATATAAAAATAATATTAATAATATATAATAATTTAATATTTATTTATATATTAATATCATAGATGGTTATATTATTAATAAACCAAAAGAACTAATAATATATATTATATCATAGTTGGTTATATTATTAATAATATATATTAATAATATTATAATATTACTAATAATCATTATTTATAAATATTTGAATCTTTATTTGTAATGATTATTAGTAATATTATAATATTATTAATATTAGTAAATAAATATTATAATATTATAATATAATGTTTATTATTAATATTATAATATTATTAATAATATATATTAATAATATTATAATATTACTAATAATAATTATTAATAAATATTTGAATATTTATTTAAAATGATTATTAGTAATATTATAATATTATTAATATTAACCAAAGGTTTAAATATTATAAACCATAGGAATTGGTGAACTCAAGGGATAAATATTATAAACATAAGGGATCAATATTAAAAACACAAGAGATTAATAAACCGTAAGAATTGATATTTTAAACTAAAAAACCTAATATATTAATAATCCATAAGAATCAGTATTTTAAATATAAGATATTAATAAACCAACGAGATTATTAACATTATAAACCAAAAGAACTAATAGACCCAAGGGTTTAATGTTATAAAGCAAAGGAATCAACGAACTCAAGGGATAAATATCATAAACCTAACGGATGAATATTATAAACAATAAAGATTAATAAACCCTAAGAATTAATATTTTAAACTGAAAAATCTAAGAAATTAACAAACCCTAAGAATTAGTATTTTAAACTCAAGAGAGTAATAAACCGAATGTGTGATTAACATTATAAACCAAAAGAACTAATAAACCCAAGGGTTTAATATTATAAACCAAAGGAGTGAGTGGGCCCAAGGGATAAATATTAAAAACCTAAGGAATCAATATTTGTCAGAATGTGACATTTGATCAGGGATGACATTGATCGATTATTCATATTATAAACCAAAAGAACTAATAAACCCAAGGGTTTAATATTATAAACCAAAGGAATTGGTGAACCCAAGGGGATTGATTTAAACATTGAGACAATTGTTCTCACAATGCTACATTTGATCATGGATGACGTTGATCGATTATTCATATTATAAACCAAAAAAAATAATAAACCCAAGGGTTTAATATTATAAACCAAAGGAATTGGTGAACCCAAGGGAATTCATTTAAACATTGAGACAATTGTTGTCTTTATTCATATTATAAACCAAAAGAACTAATAAACCCAAGGGTTTAATATTATAAACCAAAAAAATTGGTGAACCCAAGGGAAAACCATTACCCAACAAATTATAGACCAAAGGAATTGGTGAACCCAAGGGAATTGATTTAAACATCGATGACATTGATCGATTATTCATATTATAAACCAAAAGAACTAATAAATCCAAGGGTTTAATATTATAAACCAAAGGAATTGGTGAACCCAAGGGACAACCATTACCCAACAAATTATAAAACAAAAGGAATTGGTGAACCCAAGGGAATTGATGTAAACATTGATACAATTGTTGTCACAATGCGACGTTGGACCAACTATGACCATGGTTGGCCATGGGTGATTTTCATATTAAGACAATGTTTGTTAGAATGTGTCATTTGATGATGGATGACATTGATCGATTATTCATATTATAAACCAAAAGAACTAATAAATCCAAGGGTTTAATATTATAAACCAAAGGAATTGGTGAACCCAAGGGACAACCATTACCCAACAAATTATAAAACAAAAGGAATTGGTGAACCCAAGGGAATTGATGTAAACATTGATACAATTGTTGTCACAATGCGACAAATGAACCAAGTA